>CM060830.1:43227500-43827500 GCA_030762175.1 Metallyticus violacea | reverse complement strand
TCCCCAAAGGACCACTGACATTTTAGGATCGATCACTCTCCCAATTCCTTCTCACTAATAATTACAAAAGAAATGTCTATTAACTCCATCGTACAGATTACTGCATCTAAACCAAAAGTTAACTCGCGTATCAGCAGTCGTGTTAGCTTCTCTACCATCAACATTATGTATAGGTTTTATTTAAGGGTTCTATACGCTTTTAACACTGGGCTCTTCGATGCACTTTATTTCTCTGCTAGTCGGCGGGAAAGTTAACAAGTGCTTGCTTACTTGAACCTCAGATCGAAAATCTTCAAGTGTGTCTTGAAATCCCATCTGCGCCAGTATAGCCTGGTCTTCCTGCATCTCCCTCACCTTATCCCTTCATCCCGGAGGTGTCCCCGTTGGGGGCGTAGGCACAAACGGCCATCCTCTTCCCCCCTAGCAATTCAATCCAATTCCCTTTATTTTTTAGTTAAAGTATGTCTAACTAAAATATATATTATTTAATTAATATATGTATTCTTTTATGAATAATAATATTAATTGTAAATAAGAGAGCGTTTTGTTTGGCGTATTGATACAATTATTCGTTCACTCTTTTACTACGTAATAGAAAGGATAAACTTTTAGGAAGGGAGTGCCAACTTTGCTTTGACCTAAACCCAGGGCCTACCAAAGCCGTAGGTCGGCGATTTATAGAAAGAGCGGAATAACCTTTTGTTTAAGACGAACTCTGTTTCTTCCGCTCTTTCTATAAATCGCCGACCTACGGCTTTGGTAGGCCCTGGGTTTAGGTCAAAGCAAAGTTGGCACTCCCTTCCTAAAAGTTTATCCTTTCTATTACGTAGTAAAAGAGTGAACGAATAATTGTATCAATACGCCAAACAAAACGCTCTCTTATTTACAATTAATATTATTATTCATAAAAGAATACATATATTAATTAAATAATATATATTTTAGTTAGACATACTTTAACTAAAAAATAAAGGGAATTGGATTGAATTGCTAGGGGGGAAGAGGATGGCCGTTTGTGCCTACGCCCCCAACGGGGACACCTCCGGGATGAAGGGATAAGGTGAGGGAGATGCAGGAAGACCAGGCTATACTGGCGCAGATGGGATTTCTAACATGTTTTCATGTCCCCCCCCCCCACAGAGCTCCTATTTTGCTTTGGCACTTTCGACCCTGTAACATAACCAACGGAATGAAATAATAAGAAATGGAAGAGCGGAAAATGTGTGTGTTGGAAATGTCCACCCAGCATTCTTCTAAGTGACCAGGGGAAAACATCAAGATGACCAACCCAAAACGTTATCGCCTGAGCCACTGCACTCGGTAAATATTTTATGGAAATAATTTTATTACTGTTATTTTATAAATATACATTCATAGAAGCAATTTAATAGTTTTAATTTAAATTATTGCGACAGAAATTTAATATACTTAAAACCGCTGTTCTGAAAACTTGTAAAAATGGGATTTATCCTTCCATCCTTCTCGCTCTTCAGTTTTATTAGTATGCTGTGAAAAGATTTTATCATCTATAAATTCAGATCTAAGATGATAAGATGTACTTTTCTGTTCTACTCTTGAGGAATCACTTTTGAAGTTTTACTTCTTATTTTCAAAACATTCTCTATAGCAGTGTTCCAAAACTTTTTGACTCATAAAGATCTGAGTTGAGCGAAACTCATATTAATATCTAAAGTGTTTCAACAACCCCTCTATATTCCCCTTCTTAAACGACGTAATAACGCTTAAAATATTGAGACCACTTAAGTTCAAATAGTTTATTTATTTAAAATATTCCGTTCGTTCCTCTCTTTCGTCGTCGCTGACAGCATTTCTGTACCCATAATCAAAGTCTTCTTTTCATAGCAGATAAGGAAATGCCTGTCACTAAATATCTAAATACAAGCCCCATTTCAAAGAACTGAAAGCTATAGGTCTATTTCACGGTGGCCACAGTTATTACAGAGATAAATTGTGTTAATATCATTATAATAAAATTACTCTTAATTTCGCTTGCAAGAGTTTGTCGGGAACTCCCAGAGGGTTCGCAAATGTTTAAGTATTGGCTTACGTTACTATAATTGTGGGGAGTGACTGTGATACATTCAATCAATGTTCTCCCTTTCATCTTCCGAGGACATAAAGCAAACTCTCAAGAGGTCACCAAAGCTTAACAAAGTAATGGACAACAGCTGGCAGTTCCCACGTAGTATCGAATTCTTTTCCTAAATCCACCGGGAGGCATTCAGTCAGAATGTGGTGTTCTGCAGGGTTTGGGCAACGTGATGTTGCTGCTCTTAGAGGCACTTCTTCTTCCTGCCTTACCTCCTTCGCCATTAGCATCCCAGCAAGGCAATAAATTTACCTAGTCGCAGCCAGTCGCAAACACAGTACTAAATAAACGGATTTTTTAAACCTGAACCTCCTTCAGAAAGGAATTGCTTGGTGCAGGGCAAACAGAGAGAGAGAGAGAGAATATCTTATGTACACAGAAAGTTATACATAAATTACGGTAGATTTATTTATATAGCAAGCACATGCGAGCTGTGGCAAGGAAGTAGATGGCGGTTCTGAGAGTTATGTGAGAAGAGCGTTTGATTTAAATGTTTTTTTCTTTTCCTTTTCTTTTCAATAGCCATAATTTGTTTTGTCGCCTTGTGGAAGTATTATTTATTTACCAGAGCCAATAGACCAGCAATAGCTCTTGAATTTTGTTACACCGTCAGAAAATATCAGTGAACCTGGGAGTTTTTGGTCCAAAACCAGATGCATAGGCATGTCCTTCCAAAAATTAAGTCGCTCGTTGAGGTTTTTCTTAGCCATTTTCCTGGGATAAATATTGGGTTATTAAACTTAAATGACTCTTTTAAGACTCAATCTTCAGTATCTAGTTCTGCTACCTTGGTAACACGCTGCAACTGCTAGGAACCTCACATATTGACCGAAAATTCAAGTCTATAGTGACATTACCATTTAGTTATCTGATCACACCTGGTGAATAATCTAAAACTTGCACCGCAAATATTTCTGTAATTTGGGGGGGGGGGGGTGCTACTGCTTTCACAGAATTGAAGTTTAAGAGGGATTCATAATTGCAGCCCATACACAAAGGTTAATAATTAGTAACTAGGCATGGAGCAGATAACTGTAGATGTTTATTTATTTATTATTTTTTCCATATTACTATATCTCGTAAACTACTTGCATCAGAATCATGCAAAAAACACCATTGATATTCTAATTCCCTCCAGTTTTATTTTTTTTATTTTTTTTTTTTTTTGATATCTATATGCATTGTTCCTTTTGGAAAATGTAACTTTTTTCAAGAAATACACATTCTAAGAATTATTAATATCTGTGTATGGGCTGCAATTATGAGCCCCTGCCTAAACTTCAGTTCTGTGAAAACAGCATATCAAAAGCACCCATTTCAGAAATATTTGCGATGTAAGTTTTAGATGATTAACCCGATATAGATACGGTTTTATTAATTTTGTTATGTTATTAATATTATTATTGCTTGTTTATTTTTGCTATGTTTTGTTATTTCTTGCTTTTCAATTATTATAAATATGCACATCGGGATTACACTTACGCAAAAAAATGGGATGTTGATTTGTATAAAAACGTGAAATATGAAATAAATGTGATTTAAATAAAATATTTGACTCGCACACATTCTCCAGGTGTGTCATCTTCAAAGGTTTCATAGGAATCACCTTTTCATCACTGCTAGGGCTCGCGCACGATAAGTTTGCACTTGAAGTCCATTATTGTGCGAAGGAGAAAGCTGTTCAGTAAGAGAGACAGAATATTATTCTGCAACAGATCCCATTTCTAAGAAAATATTAGTTCTGTGCTTCAGCAACAAAAGTACGCATTGGCAACAAGTGAAAGTGTTTGCATGCCATCTTCAGTTCACTGGAATGAGATATGCAGTTCAGTTTACATGTTGTTCCAGCAATGATCAGAAAGATCAATGGCGTCTTAGCAGGTAGTTGAGTGTCACCTCTGGGTCCTGTTTCACAAAAGTATGATCTAAGACATTACAAGTATGTGGACTTGTAACTTGTAATTATTAGTAAAATTCTGTTCCACAAAGTTTTCTGTTACACCTATACTTTTAATACTCCATACTTACAAATATACAAGTATTTTTCGTTCTTTTGTTTCACAAAAGTATTAGTATCAGTAGGGCACTGGTAATTTGTATAACTTTCTCTACAAGTATAGGAATAGTAGTACAAAAGTTATTAACTTTTTAATGATTTTCGGAGCCAGTTGACCCAAATGTGCTAAGCATTAGCGAAAGTGATGATAATTATGAGTAGAAATATGTATAAACAAAGAATAAATAAATATTTGTGTATAATGATAAAGTTAAGTGCAAATAAAACACGGCTTATGATTGATATTGGCGTTTCCTGTTCCAAATGCATATTTCAGTCCAGTATTTTAGGTAATGTATTTTTAAAGTTCTTGCTACATGCCTCGAAAGAATTTCTTTTCATTCTTCATTCTCTTTTAAAATAATCCCTTTTGGCACAATGTTCCCAGTTTTTTTTTTCCTTGTGAGAACGTGATTGTCAAGCAATATAAATAAGTAAATACAAATGATAAAATGGACTAATAAAATAAATGACCGAGAGCAATCGGGAAGCTCGATTCTTCTGCCATCTCTCGACGGGAAATTGATATTCCTAAATGTAGCCTTATGGGACCTTCGTCTCAAGTGTATTATTACGCTTGAATATCGATAAATACATGATAAAGTATTTCAATTATCATTATGTCTGAGAAAAAAAACCAAGACCCATTTTGCAGGAATGACAATGATCCGCTCTGTACATTAAAAAATCCGTAAAGAGTGGACATAACCTAATTCAAGTCATGGCGAGGTATGGCAAACAGCTGTTCCTCCATCTTGCTCTTATATGACGTCACTTGTAACTTTTTACTAGTACTTTACTGAAACATTTGTTTTACTTATGCACGGGATTAGTATTGTTGATAAACTGGATCGGATGACACAGTAACTTATTAAATCTTTCATAGTGTTCTGATGGAATGGTTTTCGGTTGTTGTGTGATGCTCTCGGTATCTGTGGCAATCATGTTTCTAGCGTCTTGGGCCTCCTTCAGAGTTGGGCAGTAGGAAGTACTGATACTTCAGTTAGCTTAGCGCCATAAATAAAACTATTTTGAAAACAGATGGAAGCATAAATAGTTTAAATATAAATTAGCAGTTTCTAATGTATATTGGTCAAACGCTTGTGGGTCAATTGGAAACCCACTAATCATATCTTGAAAAAGATGCCAACCTAATAAGCCCTTTACTTGTACATTTAGTGAGGGCGCACGGAAAACTCGAAGAGCAGTATGCCCATAACTCTATAATCCGATTTGTAAATTTCAGTTGAATATTTGTCTAACTGATTTAATACTTACTGTAGACATTTTGGATTCGATGAATGAACTTTTTTTTTCTTTCTGTACTTTTTTCCATCTTATAATTAATTGAGAAATGTGATATATGTTTTAAGCCTTTTATTTTTATCCAAAATCTGAAGCTCCATTCACGCCTTTAGTTCTTAAAATATAAGAGGATTGATTTATCCACTCTTGAATGCAGAAGATCGAAAAACTCAATCTATGTAATTCTGCCATTGGAATCTCACGAAACAATAGCAGGATTTTCTTATACAGCTATAAATGTGTTTTTACAGTGAACGAGTATAAAAAGTGTGCAATTTAGATCAGCCAATCAGCGGACTAACTCCCTCTAATCGTTGAGATTGCCCACGCGGCGGGCGCGGCGCCGTTCTATCTTCCAGTCAGTTGCAAGCGTTATTTCTACATACTCGGGCAGTTGTGTTGTGCATATGAGATATTCACTGCATTGTCGTGCACATCTCAGGTACAGAAAATCGTGTGGCAGAACGAGACAGGCATTTAGGCGTAAATTTCTTGGCAGCTTGGTTCTAACATGTAAAACAATATTAAATTTAGTACAGAAGTTTGAATGACCGTAAAGAAAATCGAAGATTGCTCATCAGTCCATAAAGGAAATGTGCCTTATATTTTTGGTACCGAATTATTGGCTCTAATCTATGGTCTCCTTATTCCCCAGATCTTACGGATTGTTTGGGAACATGGAAAAATACAGATATTCAACTAACTCTACACACAATGAAAGATCTTTAAAAAAAAAAAAAAAAAAAATCGAAACAATGACATGTCCATTAGTGATGTCGAACTGATGCTTGTCAGTGGTACTTTCATAAAAAATATGTGGTTAATTGTTTATCTGCCAGGAAAATGACATTTCCAGCACTCGCTGTAAGGAGAATGAATGTCAAATTCTGTTATTTAATATGTTGTCCTAAGTTTCAAAATGGTGGAGCGCTTGAGCGCCGCAAGTATGCGAAATAATAATAATAATAATAATAATAATAATAATAATAATAATAATAATAATAATAATAATAATAATAATAATAATAATAACAACAACAACAACAGTACTTGAGGCAACGCGGAGTCTAACCGCCGACCAGCTGAACTATGTATCGAGATCTTTAAATAGCTCTCACTGTCAAAAATAAGCATAAACCAACAGTGAATTGTTCCAAAACTAAAAATAAATATATGAAATAGTCAGCTTCTAGAGCGGTCTTTGTGAGTAGTATGTGGGCATTGTCGTATAATGTAATGATCGATGTTATTCTTTGGTGGGTTTTTCCAACCCTTCTTCTTCAGTCCTGAGCAATAACAGCTTCTTAAGTCACGAAATGACAGCACTGCATTATTTTAGAAATTGACTGAAATAGACAGCGAGTTGTAATAGAATTCCTGAATGTGAAAGATGAAAAGTTGATTCGGTTTAATGACACGTTGCTGGCCGGTCCTGATGGTGCAATGGTGATCATACTTGCCTCCTAAACCCGAGATCGCGGGTTCAAATCCGGCCAGGATCGATGGATTTTTTCGGGCGTAAAAATCCTAAGTATGACTTCCTTCGGGAAGGAAGGGTTCCATGTAATAGATTTACGGCATGTAAAAGAACCTCAAGCCTGAAAGATGAGGCCTCTGAGCAAAATTTTTCGGCCGTTTTCACGTCCTGAATTGAATGGGACGCTGATGACCTGAGATGTTGAAGAGCGCCTGTACATAAAACAAAATTTAAAAAAAGTTAAAAACACACTGTTGGACGCTATTCGGAAGCCGAAGAGCTTACCTCATGCAGAGCGGAGTGGCTACCCCGGCCACTGCAGTGACTCCATGCACGAGTCGATGACGTCATTCGTGCTGACTTCCCCTAACAACTATTAATTGCTTTTAATAATCACGACGCAAAAATACATTCCCTTGTTAAAATATAAACAACTACTGAAAAGGACGGAGATTGTATTGAAAAAGGAGGAATTAATTATGAAAGCTGATGCGACATGCTCAGTCAATATCATTTAGTTTGTTGTAAATTAAAAGAGAAAAACGGGCACTATTTTCTGACTGAACCTCATTTCTTGCACTGGTAGGATAACTGTAATAAAAAGTTGCTCCAAAATTGTAAGATTTAGAAAGTTTACTGTGGGTACTCTTAAGGTAGTTAAATTTACAAATATAGCGCTTGCAGTAGATAATGTTATCTTTCGTGCTTCATGTATACACCACACAATGCTTTTATCTGCAAAAAGAGGAGGTCCATATTCCACATTTGTTCACTGTGCTTCCCTGCTTCAAATTGTCAAAAGGTTATAATTGTAAGATATAACCTTGAAAGTGTAACTTGCACATTGGGCCTGAGTTTTATTTCCATTTCATTGCCTGGCTTAGGAATGCAGAAGATGCACTTCCGTGCTTTGGTACGTCTGTCCAAGGGATGAGCCCCGAAATTAGGAACGATCATGCAAACCGTGTAAGAAGGAACGGGGAGAAATAATTAAAGTTTTCCGGTTCACCCCTTCCTCGACACATAGGGCGGGAAAAGAGGGGATGGTTGACTGTTCCAGCCCATAAATGATCGCTCCTTAATTAAACGTAATGAGGCAACCGGCTGCAATGAAGTGCTTTTAAATTTAAATCCCTCGCTCGGTGTGTTGCTATATACGCTTCGTCGTCCTTTCAGATCCTGTTACATTACCAAACCGCTGATAAATTACCCAAGTGGTATTTCCTGTGAGTTTGTTGTTCATGAATCAGCTTTCGACACACGTAACAGCTTTCCCACAAAAAAGGACAATTTACGCTGGATAGCATAGTGCAGTAAATGTACAGTGCTCTTATATACATACACTACAGAGGTTTGTTCTTTAGTTCAGAAATACAATGAAAACGTTAACGACTCAGCAAGTTGGAACTAACCATCAAACCATTACATGTAAACTCTTTTTTCCTCTACGCAAAGTTGCTCCAGTTAAAGGAGAAGGTTCTTTCTTAACTTGTTTACAACGAGATTACCGTACGCCACCACCAATAGTGCTCGATATGGTCTGTTGTTCTACACTGCAATATCTATGAGGGTTACCTTTAAGTTGTTACAAACAACCACTAGGTGACGCTATTGAAACTATTTTCTAAACAATTGACAATTGTTATTGTAATAAAACATTTGCAGCTTAGAAACTGACCGGATAGTTTGTTTACAATGATCGTTTAAACAAAGTAGTTTTGCGAAAAATAGAAATTTCACGTGAAGATTTTTGTTGAATGATTTTTTACAATTTTGGTGAAGGTTAGCAACAGCAATGCACAGAAAAGCTTCGTTCAGCTTTTGGTAATAAAGCACCATCAAAACAGATTGATTACAATTGGTTTGTAGAATTTCGCAGACATTTGGTCTGCGTCCGTCAGTGGTGAAAGTCGATACCAAAAGTTGTTGTCCTTCCAAAAACATTGATACTGTACGCAATATAATTGAAGATCGGTATATGACTAAGGTGATATAGGGGCATCCTTAAGCATATCGAAGACTGCAGTACATTTAACTGTGAAAATGATCTGTTCCTGATGGATTCCGCATAATTTGACCGAAGCTGTATATAAGTCTCACAGGCCTCTTCTTTCAGGCTTGATGCACCGTAAATCTACGACACCAGAACCATGGCTTTACTTCCCTTCTGAAGTTTTTGTAGGGCCGGACAAGGCAATGATGTAACGCATTCGGGATGATCGTCGAATAATAACCAAACAACTCTTGTTCAACTTGTTATCTCTGTCGGCAGTGCCAACATAATTATCTATCAGAGAATATTCGAAAGCCTAATTGCCGAGCTAAAGGCAAGATGAAAAGTAGATTCATCTCTTCGAGCCTAAGACCAAAAGACAATCCAGGGAAATGTATAATGAAACGTCTAATTAAATGTAATTTCTTAAAGGTATGAGGTGGAAATAGACTTGAATTTTATAACTTCACAAAATAAAATGGCAAATTAAATAATATATGGCAACGAATCGGCATCGTTGAAAACTTGTGAAACAGAACTAAACTTGTGAAGAAAATTAGCAAACATTGCAGATGTAAAATACAGCATTGCGACAGAAACGTTAGATCTATCGAGTTGTACCTATGTATGTATTTAAATCAGCGAAAAAAAGTTATTGCTGATGCTTTACTAAACGAGGCCGTTATTTATGCGTAATGAACTATGCTGATGTGTAAAAAGGCTTTCAGTTATTTATGTGTACAGAGTAAATTATTTTCGTTGTTTAAGAACCATTTATTACAGTATGTGACGGATTTATCGAGTTTGTCTGTTTGACTGTTACCAAAATCATTGACTTTGTTTTTACTTTTTGTGGATGTTAATTATTGAAAACTGTTGTAAAAATGATTTAGCTTTGATCTTTTTTAAAGTTTCCTCGCTCTGTTTATCGGTAACTGAAATTGTGATTGAGTGTTTAGATATTCTATTGACACTGTTTAAGCGATATATTCCATTTATCATAAGATTGTTAATATATAAATGACACATGTCTAAGTTAAACTCAATTCAACCCAAATACAACTTCTAAGGTATTAAAAATCAAAGTATATTAATGCATCTTTAGAACTAATGGGTGTGTGGGACATTTGTGTATTGTGACTCATTTGCTCTTTAAAAAAAGTCAGCTTAAGTGCGTCATACGGCAATGAAGGAGTCAATATATTAGTGCAAAGTGGTACGAAAAAACAGAAAGTCGGCAAAATTCCTTAATTAAATATTTCTTATAAACGAATGCAGATAATCTTATAAGTAGATGCCAAATTTATGGCAAAACGCCCTTTTCTTTGGTGACCTTCGGAAAAGCTCTAAAGTGTACAGAAACTGATTGTGACCTACATAGAGAGAAGATATTATACGTTCGTCTTTTTTTTTTTCTTTCACTTTTCTGCCTTTTTGTGTAATTATTTTTTCTTCTTCTTTTTCAAATTTTCTACTATTATAGTTTAATGCTTCGTTGGCGAGAATAAGAAGCAATTATTCGTTCTAATGCAGATGTATAGATCGTTTGGCGATGGATTTTATTTTATAAATGAAATGCTCTATGGCTAACAATATGTTCATCCCTCCTAGGAATAACTTAATAACAATATTAAGTCCTAGTAAGTTTTGTTTTCATTGCAAGCGGTATTGATTTGTCAGCTGCCGATTTCAGTTTGTATTATGAACTTGTAAAAATAATCACTTCGCGGCATGGTTCTGATTACTATAAAGATTCAAACAGCAACAATGGCGTGATTACGAATTTATTTTAAATGCCGTTCGTCCGCAATGAAAATGAGACTTTTGCTATCGTAAATTTTCACTGGGATGCCAATATATACATCATCATTGCCTTGGACTTTTCCACCGCATAGGCTCTAATTTCACAATGTTAACTAAAAAAAGATTGAGCACGGAAGTCGGTTGTTTAGTAAATATCTTGCATTTTTATATTTCTTTATATTTTTTATTTTCCGGTACAAATAATGTTTTTGTTTTAAAAAGATAATAATCATTATTTAAATTATTTCAGTTTTATTGCAAATAAATTACGTACAACAACTTCATTTAACTAATAATTTAAAATTTAAAACTATATACAGCAGCTCTCCCTACCACTATTCCATGGCAACTGAAATGACATTGCCTACTGTCATTATCGTGGCCTCGTTGTATTGCCAACTTTAACTGTGGCCTTGTACTAATCGACTGAAAATCTCAATTTCCCACCGCAACTCTGCCTGTATGTCTTTGCGGTTTGAAGTATTTTAACCTTAATTACTGAACTGCCTTCTTAAATGTGTCCTGGAATCTTTCGTAATTGCTTCTAATGAAACGAATCGTGCTGAGTTGAACGCCCTATGTTTTATGAAATTGATTTTTTCTTTCCCCCACTGTCTTTCGGAGCTTACTCACTATGTATCGTGGGAGGTATAGGAATCCTAAATTCGCATAGAATTTTTTAAGGAAAAAAGCGTTCCAGGGTTAAGTTTAGAGTAGCTCCTCTTCTCCGCTTGCCACTTATGAAGATTGAGAAAAACTTGGAAAAAATCGCTGTCAGAGGAAGTGCCCTGGCGGGAATCGAACGCCATATATGTGTGGTGTAATATAGGAACATAACCTCAAGATAGTGAAGACTGTGATGTTATTTGGGCCTGATATTCCAAAGAAATTTAAAAAAAAAAAAAATACAAGGTCCTGTGAAAGCTGTTCAAAAATGGAAAAAATTGAAACGGATTGGCGAAGAATAAAGCAGAATTTAAGATGGAATCTCGAAAAGGACAAATTAAAATGCAAAACAGCATTGGAGATGAAACTGCATGAAGAAGTTCTTCAAGAGTAGGAAAAGATAATATGGTAAAGAAGAGTTTTATTGGATATGCATATCAAAAATATTCGCTTAAACTTTCAAATTCATTTTTCCATAATTTTTGTTTTACTAAATCAATGCCAACGTTGTTGTACTAAATATTACCTAATTATTTGTAATGGAATATTTACAGTAAGCAATTATAAGGTTTCTAAGTATTTCTATGAATTAGTATAATAATTGATTTATTTTATTGCATTTTTGCATTTTTGCATGATTTAAAAAAATGTAAAAAAAGTGTTTGAAATAAGTAAAAAAATATTTCACTATTTGGATGTATAAAATTGTTACAGTTTGTTTAATGAATACAACAACAAATCGGAAGTTTAAAAATTTAACTCTTGAGGTAAAAAGAGTTGGATTCCAAAATAAGCAATATATATATATATATTTTTTTTTTAAAGGAAAACCAAAAGAGTCTAGGACTTAAAATGTTTTAGTTTGATATGTATTTATATAAGAAACAAGATGTCAAAATCTGGTCACAATAGACTCAGTAGGAACAAAGGTGCAACTTCTATGGAGTGTCCGCTTAAATAATCCAGTCTTGGCCATGAAAAAATGGCCTAGTGCATGTCTCTGTTGAGAGGGAACTCTATGGAGTGCTTCATGCCTTTTCTCTCTTTCATGTAAAAACCCTTGCCAGATGATTTTTCCTTTAGAGCTGTAGCTATCATCTGAATGTTTGCAATTATGTATGAAGTTGCTCATTAACCATGGAGTATCCATTCATCATACTATTTGTGCTTTGCAAAATGCAGATGAGATTTTTTGCTTGTTTCATTCTCTTCATGTATGTGCATTTTACTTTTATTTTTTACATTTCTTAGTTTACTATTTCATTGAGCTGCAGCATTGTCAAAAATTAACTTCAATAACTTCTTTTTACAATTTTATGAACTTATTTTCAAAATTCATTCTTTCATTTCTTATAAAGCTCTGCTTATTGTATTATTATACAGAACTTTCATTTCAAAATTGCCATTCTGTACCTTTTTAAAATAAATAGAATTTAAATTAAAACTTATCATTTTAATACTGAAAGATAAATTAATCTTTATTGTATTTCCCCCTAATCCCCAACTGCCCTACTTTAAATTGTTTGAATTTGAACAGAATAAAAAAATAGGTCAAATGGTTGTAGGCTGAAAACATATTTTATTTAGGAAAATAATACAATTTTACTATACAAAATGTTCATAGTGTGTTTCATTGTAGAATAGACAGTAATTCAGTTAATTTGGAACTTCTGACCAATCCACTTATATTTTGAAACAATTAATTACAATTGTTACATTAAATGCTCAATAGTAGTTGTAGTTTTGTTCTGTCTAGCCATACAACTACAATAACAATCCAAGGTGCCAAAAAATAACAGTTGAATCTTCTTTAAAATTTAAAGTAGGAATGCCATTTGAAGTTTTAAAATGGGTGTGGCTAGGAATGAGAGGAGAAACCAAAAAAGTAACCAATATTGGTTTAAACTTCCCTCTGAATATCTAAACTGAAATTTTGTTTGTTTAAATTAAAAGTATACTTGGATAGTTATTCAGACTGGCAAGCCAGCCACAAGGCCTTGGTTGCATAGGCAGATGGAATGATACCATGTTGGAATTACTTTCCTATAAATAATCAAATAGTGTATTATGTTTCAGTAGAGCAAAGCTATCTATCTAAACTTAAACTATTTTATAAATCTAGCTTATTTTTAACAGCACTTAATAAACTTCTAATAACTAGAAATGTTAATTAGAACTTGTACAGTGAAGCTAATCAAAATACAATCATCTTAAACTTCTAATAATTTATTCTTGGTGTAAAAATAACTAATTTTTTTTATTTTAGGGTAAATGATAGAATAATCAGTGCCAATGGGGTCTCCCTGGAAAATGTGGAATATGCTACAGCAGTGCAAGTTTTACGTGATAGTGGCAACACTGTGCTGCTGGTGGTCAGGAGAAGAGTTGTTCTGCCAGCCTGTCCTGAACCACAGACACTCAAGATCAGCCTTACCAAAAGCAAAAAGAAGGATGGTAAGTTATAAGAAACCATTGCTTGTGTAAACTGTCCAAACTTTAAATTTGACGAGATTCCTGTTAGTACAAATATGATAAATTCTAAACCAAGCCATTATATTCATTTTTATATATATAAATAAAAGCTGATACATTATATATAGTGCTTTTGAAAGAAATAATAATTACTTTGTTATTATATTGTTATTTATTAATTATGCAAGCATGTTAACATATTATTTTCTTTGTTCTTGAGCTGAAACAAAGAAAAAATAATCAAAACATACTATGTAACATAACAGTAGATGTTAACATTTGCCCAAAAAATATACCCTACTCTATTTGAGCTTTTATAAAAATCAAGGCACTTTAATAATACAGAAAAAGAAAAGGAAACTTATTGCATTATTTGTTTTATTAATTTTTCTATGTAGCCTCCTGCCTTTGTGATATACTGCCTCAAACAAGGGCAGATTTTTTAAGGCTCCTATGAAGAATTTATAATTTTGTGCTTTCAACTACTATCTTCAGAACCCATTCCAAGTCTTCATTGCTTTGAAACCATTGATCCGAAAAGTTTTATTTAATTTTGAGAAATATTAAAAAGGATGGATCCAAGTTTGGGCTGTGTATGGGATGGCATAAGGTTTTGTAAACTACTTCTTAATTGTAAAAAATTAAATCTGATAGGCAATAAATACTGACCAATTATGTTGCATCTTCCCTGCCAAGCTGGGATGAAAGCAGCTGCAAATACCACAGGCACAAATCAATAGTGGCAATTGAAGATGGCTTTCTGGCCTATGAAAGAACCTATAAAGATTCTTGGCACAGTTCCTAGTGAAACACCAGAAATAAATAATATTCTCCTTTAAATCACAGACTACAAACACAGATAAAGTTAATCTTATTTTGATTTAAAGTAAAACACTAAAAATCATGTCGTCACATTAAAACTCTCTTTAAGTTTCACAAACACACTTTGTGAAACTAATCATGTCGTCACAAAAACTCTTAAAGAGAGTTTTAATGTGACGACATGATTTTTAGTGTTTTACTTTAAATCAAAATAAGATTAACAAAAGTTTCACTGTGTGGATTCCCAAATTCCGTAAACAGATAAAGTTGTTTTTCTATTAAACATTTGTTGATTGTTAAAGCCTAATTTATTAAAGTTCTTAATTGCTTCTCAGGTGCTTTGGGCTTATGGGTCCTTGGGCTTCATGTTGCAGCAAAATTTATCCCTCTTCTTCATTGATTTATGGATTTCATTGCCACAGCATAGCATTCAGAATTTATAGTTATGTCAGGCTAAGGCAATGTAATGGGAATAAGCTCTCCATATCTCAGACAGTTCTGATCTAGAGGAGAATATTTGTAATTTCTTTTTTGCAGTAATATTTCTTAGACTGTCTTTCTTTTCAAGATGGTAATGATGAGAAATGCTGAAGGATTTGTCAAGTTGTGCCTTCAACATTGAGAATTTCAACATGTTGTTTAAACCATAGCAACAAATGATCATTAATTGCCATTATTCCATATGCTATGGCTATTCCGTCTCTTTGTATAACTCTTTTTCAAATTGTTATTAAGCATATAGTTAGTAACGGTTTCAAAGGACAAATGAACACATGCACTGCAGCAAGTTGAATAAAATATATTGGTAGCAGTTTTAAGTCAACCCACTAAATACAATGAAAATAATATTAAAACTGCACAGTAAGGAAGTGATATACTTTTTTCTATTATCAGTAGGCATAGGAATCAAGATGAGCTAAACAGGACATGAACTATCCTTTGTTTTGAATTCTGGAATACAGAGGCTTGGAATGTATGCAAGCAAGTGCCACACAAGAAATGTATGAAACATTTACTTACCTCACAAAGTACATTGTTTGTTTTCTATGTGCTTGTTACAATAAACTAAGATGAATATACATAAGTTTTCGAAATAAATGTTATATGAGAATCAGTTAAGACAGTTTTTATACAATAAAATGTTTTTTTGGCATCACATGAAGTTAATGGTGCGTATAAGAAATAAATCTTTAGCTCTCGGATTTTCATCCTTCAGCAACTGATTTCGTGTAAGATCACCAAAAACCCATGATTATTTTAGTATTGTTGGGGCCAAGTGGTGGATACTTCTTATATTTATGCTTTTAAACATGGGTAGTCTCAGTTCTTCCAACTATGTTATATCTTTTTGTAATTGTCCAAAACTGATTTTTATAAATTGCATGTTTTGTTCTAATTGTTGTGACATTGGTGCTTTAACAATTGGAATGGAAGATGCCTCCTTTCTATCCAATGCATTTATTATTCTCTTGATTTGTATTAATGCTGAGCATAATATAACACAGCATTTACCCCATCAGTCCTGCCTTTTCAGTAATGGATTGGGGGAAGGGGAATTTCAGTTGCCATTTCGGTATTCTACATGGGGCTTTTGGAAAAATATTCTTCACATCTGCTATGAAGCAGTCTACCTAGCCAATATGAAACTATTACTCACAGGTTGCATGGACAATTTTCTGTAACAAACTTTAACTTTTGACTGCTTTAACAGTAAATGCAGGAGCAATACATCATCATACTGAATACCAAGGGGCCATAAAAGAGATATACATAGACATTTTAAAAATCTCTTCAGTTGTTGTATGGTCTATCCAGTGCAAAACTTCATTTTTATTAAAAATATTTGCCCTGCATTGTTTGGTGACAGAATTCACACAATTAGGTTAGTTATATCTGTCATTTTACCAATGGACATACAAATTTTATTATTGTCAATATATTCCCTAATGTTATTTATCCTGTCTTTTTAACAAACACGTAAATATATTTTATGTATTGTGGACTGGATGGGATTGTCCTGATGTGTGTATTTTCCCAGAAATCCCCTAAATTGCAGATTATTTAGTTTATTAAATGGAATATTTGCACTCACTATCATGTTGCATAAATATTTACATAATATTGATAGTTGATCTATAAAAGGTGAGCTAATGTTAGATGCTGCAGGCATATTCTCCATTGATTTTCATTGGACACACTACCTATGAGATTTACTGTTGCAGTGTTTTTACCTCAAGATCTGTTTCACACAATTTACAAACAATGTTATTTTCTTTTAAAGTAAGAATATTATTTTCATATTTCTCTAATGTAGACTTCAACCCTATGCAAATTGAACACTATACCTTAGACATTTTAACTTTTAACTAATTACACATGATATAAGTAAACATATATAGTGAGCACTGTGACTTGTAAATGACTGTAACAGTCCAACCTTTAATTTCATTGCATGATTGAGTGGAACTACACACTCTTATTGGCTCCACTTGTTTACGTGTAGTACATGTTTCATGGATCCTTGTCCACATTCACTGTTATCCATCGACAAGGATGCAGACAAGAATCCATGAAACATGCACTACATTTAAACAAGTAAATGGAACCAATAAGAGTGTGTAGTTCAACACAATCATACATTGATTTTAATTATATGATTAGCTTCACTGTACAAGTTTCAATTAGTGTTTCAAGTTCAACCTTTGTTTAAGAACCTGTTTGTCCTTGCAGAGGGACAATTAGCTTCATGACATCAGATATACCATAATAGTCAACAACTTTACTTCAACCTTAAGTTATTGCAGTTCCTATGCTTAATTATCAGTTTTATACTATTACTCCTCATAAGTGTTGTATTGATATTCCGGCATATAACACTTCCTTTTTGTATAATTTGTTATACATTTTATATAAATGTATAATTACAAACATGTCTCTTCTTTTAATGTATTTGTGTTTGTTCATCCATTTATTGTAATTTTGGGTGAAAAAAAAGGCCACAACTCATAAGGCTTTAACTTTGTCAGTATAAATAAACAAACAAACAGATAAGTTGGTAACATAATTGCCATCATAGAGGATCTTACATTTTTCACTTACTTTTGGGTTCAATCCAATAGTTAAATCCATCATAGATTACAATATATGTTATGCAAACATAGGCTTACATGCAAGATGTCAGATTTGCCCTAAGATCACAAATGCAGAGCAAGTATAATAATAATGATGATGATGATAATAATAATAATATAAAATAATAATAATAATAATAATAATAATAATAATAATAATAATAATAATAATAATAATAATAATAATAATGCATTAAGGGCATCATTCATATAGGTGAGTAAACTACATAATAATTTGTAGAAAAACTTGTTGTTCATACACTGTTAGGAAAAATCTGTTGGAATGTACATATAAGCAGAAAGAAATGCATATTAGACGATATGTTGGGTGCAAATTTTGCAAGATCTCTCATTCACATCTCACAGGATCTATAATCCTTTTAAGGAACCATCTTATATGCTTTATAGCATTTATTCTCATTCTAAAAATTATAATTAGTATAAGTATTGATATTTACATAGTATTTATTTGTCTTTTTACATTAATATATTTGTTATTGCTAAAATTTGCCCTACAGGACAACCTTATATATTAAGGAAGTGTTAAATAAATAAATAAATTTTAACTTTAAATAATTTAAATTATTTGGTGCATTAAATTAAAAAGATTATTGTTAATTTTTTCAATTTTTCTTGATCTTTGGTTTAACATTGTACCATTTTTTAAGTTTTCATAAATCATAGGCACTAATAACATATGAAGGACATTTCAAAAGTTTTGCCACACCATAGGTTTTCCATAAAACAAAGTATCTTCAAGATATTACTTGGTTATCTTAAACTCTTCAATGCTAGCAATATTTTTCCTATAAAATAATTTATTCAACTTGGGGAACATATCTTAGTTAAGTGGGAAACTGTTTGGTGTTTATATTTGTACAAAAAGTTTTTCCTGACAAAATTTCAATGGTTATGAGTTCACTGATTACTCCAGCAAAATTTGATGTGAAAATATTTCTGCTTCCATTTCCAAAGTAGGGGTGCAAATTGAAGTGTGAATTTTATACCAAACATTATCAAGTGACACAAAATAAGAATGACATTCTGTTTGCTGCCCATGTGTTATATGCAGAACTTTTGAAATGGCCCTCACTTCAAGTCATTCTACGTATATTAAAAAAAAGGAGAGGGGAAAATGATAATAGTTAATATTAAAATGCTGTAGTTCTATATTCATTTATATAGACACATTATTATTTGATGCTTTGGTTTGAAATTTTGCAGTTTATTGTGATAGTATGCAGTGTTCCAAATTTTGTTGATGTATCAATTATTTATATTGCAGATTTTGGCCTGGTGTTGGGATGTAAGATTTACGTGCGAGAGATAACCAATAGCAGAGCTGCATTGGATAAAGATGGCAGCCTCCAAGAGGGAGATGTTCTTCTTAAGGTCAACAACCACTCAACAGAAGGTCTTAGTCTTAAGGAAGTTCGTAAACTGATAGAGTCAAGCAAAGAGAAGCTAAATTTGGTGGTGCGTCGTGAACATAAGCCTGGTACAAGTGTGGAATCCACTGCATTGCCCAAAGGTGATTAACGCTTAAGCATAAATTGTATATTGATGTTAAATTAATAACATTTAAATTACAAAAGTTACAGAAAAAGTAATGGCCTATAACTCATTAACTAGTAAAGTTCACATGGAAAGTCTTGAACAACTTGAATGTATTTTTAAACATTTCTTCAGGTATATGTTAAAGTTTCTGTGAATGGATGGCAGAACAAAAACACAGTTTTTCTTATCCAACATTATTCTCAAATCAAGGTTTACATTAGTGAAAAAGTCTTCACTATATTGTTTTACAGCTGTGAGAGCACATACAAGTGAATCGGCCTTTCGCCAACTTTTTTCATTTAAACTTTTAAAACCCTGATCTTAATTTAAGCTCTTAGCTCTTAATGAATGTATTTAAACACTAGAAAAGGAATAACATTTAAATTATTTTCAAATTGGATGGGATAAAAGGAAGTCCTTCTTGATTTGGGAGGGAATCCCCTAGATCTACCCACTAACTCTCTGATGCAAAGCCTACAACATGAGGACATTTGAAAAGTTCTTAGTATGAAGCACAAAATAAAGCCTAACCCTTTTGAAATTGTTCTTATTTCTCAACATAGTCTTGACACTAATGTACTTTGTCCAGTGATGTTCTAAGGTCTTTATCCTATTAGGAAATCATAGTCTTCAGACCTGCAAAATACTTCTCAATTGATGATTTAAGTTCTTTATTGGATGAAAATATCTTTCCATCAAGGAAATTTCTCCTCTTTAGAAGAGATTTAAGTCCAATGTAGCCAAGTCTGGAGAATAAGGTGCATGTGTTAGCAGGTCAAATAGCACAGTTCAATTTCAGTTATTGCAATGACCCTATGAGAAGACAAGCATTGTCTTGATGCAAGCAAGCCTACTTTCATCTTTGATAAACCTGGTCTTATTTGCCTTTAGTTGACTCAAAAACTTAGCATAGCATGCTCCAGGAATTGATGTTCCACTAGGAAGATAGTCCATTAGTAGGATACTTTAGCATCTCAGTAACCCGATTACTGATGCTTTTGCTCAAGCATTTGCATTTTGATTCCTTTTGATCAAGTGTCAACAGGTGTGACACCTATCTTGCAAATAATCTTTTCTTGCAAGATTCATCAGTCAAAATGTCAAATACCTATTTTCTTGAAATATCTGTAACTTCAGCACTTTCTGACACCTGGTGTAATCCACTACAATTTCATCTTCCAAGCTTTCACAATCACATTGGAACTTAGTAGTTCACTTGGAAACAGTTAAAAATTATGGCACAGAGCACTCTACAGTAGTTATCATGTCTCTATGAATTTCTATTGCTGTCAAACCCTTTCTCATAAAAAAAATGTAATCACTGCACTCTGGACAGATATTTGCCATATTCCCAACATGCATATCTCTGCACTGCAACAAAGAATAATGACTACTACAGTTCTTCACCAAGCAAAACATTATCAAACATTGTTTCTGTGGAAGCTGGTTGATTATAATGTGCTAATTGGTTTGGAACTGAAATTCATGGGCCATTCTGAGAACTTTTCAAATTATCTTTATTTAGTTAAACCACAAAGACCGAAACTGCATTTCCAGAATTCATTGGCAGGTTTGTTCTTGAGCATAAAGCATGAAGTATTTTAAAAAAAAAAAAAAAATGTTATACTAAGGGGGAAACAAATTACCATATTCTAGGAATAACTTGAGGGTTACTTCATTAGGAGATTTTACTCCTAAGAGACAACCTTAAATGTTGAATACCTACTAGCCCAGATTTCTAGATAACCTGAATTTATATATTATAAATGCAATTTTCACAGAAAACAGTGTGTTGGGTAATTCAGAATGCAGAAGTTCATAGTTATCACTGGATACACACAGTAGCTCAAACATTTTGAGCATAGCTCAGTAAACCAAAGTTTTGTAGTTTGAATCTTAGCCATGAATTCATATTTTTCCTCTCTAGCTTTGATTTGAAATCCTTGTCTATGCTTTTAGTGAAATACACATTTAAAATATAAGTATATATTTTAATAATTGCATCTCTTTCACAAGCTATTGTTACATGTTATTCTTGCAGCTATATTGTTATTGTAAGATTTTAATAATAAGCCTTCACATTTTTTTTTCTTCCTCCCCAGACTCACATGGTAACTATCTAGATGGACTGAGTGGACCAAACTACTCGTCTCAGAATCTCTATGTGCAGCCACCAACACGGCATCCCACACACCAACACAACCTGGTAGAAGACAAAAGCAATCTTGTGCCAAGGGGCAGGTCAAGGGGTCCTTTGCTGGATGTATCTCTTAGCCAATTAGATCGGCCAGCAACACCTGTTGGACTTCCTTCCTCACATCATCACTCACATTCTCATTCAAGATCACGTAGTGGCCTAGAAGATGGTGCACCTTCTTTAGGACCACCAGATCCATTAGGAAGTCCACCTAGGCCACCTCCACCACGACCTGAAGGTATTTTTCTAAGCAAAGTGCAACTTTTCAGCTTTAACTACATGAAAATATACTGTAGATTACTTTCAGGAAATTATGTATCTGTTCAAAATTAATAATAATAATAATAATAATAATAATAATAATAATAATAATAATAATAATAATAATAATAATAATAATAATAATAAGCACATTTATTGAGAAATATCTTATAAAAGCTTATTGCACAGCCTAATTTACTGAACATTGTTCTACTTAAAGATTAAGTCTATTGAATATTTTTCAGGTTCCAATATTTTCATTTTGAAAACTGATTTATCTTGCATTTAACTGGATGCAAGATAAATCAGTTGTGGATTTCTTCCTTGGAGACAATAATTTTTAACATCCTTGTTGGAATTCTATTATATTTAATTGTTTCTATATATGCTTTCAAATGCAGTTTCTGGAGCTGCATTTTTTAACCAAATTCACATATTTGTGATTTCTTTCTTCTTTTTCTTCTTCTGCTCTTCCTTCACCTCCATTCATGATTTTAGTAAAAACTTGTTCCACTTTCATTGGTCAAGGCATCTTTTACAATGTTTTCTCATGTCGGTATTCCCATTGGTCTAGAGTTAAAATTTGTTGTGGCAGTTTGCTCTTCATTATGTAATTTACATGACATTTCTAGTTGTGATCTTCTTCTATCTTCTCTGTAACTAAGACATTTAAAACAGATATATTCATTTTACATGTATTTTTTTAAATTACATCCTTTGATATTATCAGGAGCTACTTTGGCCTGGACACTTGGGAGTGTGCTCGGAGCAGAATAGAATATTTTAATAAATCATGACAAAAAGGTTACAAAAGTCACTAGGTTTATTCATTAATAAAAGCATTTGGGCTATTCCTCCATTCTAGGATTAAGACTGTCATTCTCATTTTCTTTGGAGATTCTGCAATGCCAAACTCAATACATTTTTTTTTTGTTTGTTTGTTTAGCATGATGCAAAAATTATTCTGTTGCTGTGATCTTTTTACTCCTTGCATGGTGATGCATATGTAAACAGAGATTGAAAGACAATAATTTATTATGTCCAAGCAAGTGATAGAGAAAAAGACAAAATAAATTTTAGTGAGAAGGTAAATAAAAATGTTTTTGGGAGAGTTATCCCAATAAAGAACAGGCAGGTGAAATTATATACTCTATGAGGGTGTACTTTAAAGAAGAAAGAGTGAATGGGAGGGGTTCTTATTTCTATTTTGAAAATGTTAGGCAGGATATCATGAGCAGTTGGAATAAGTAAAGCACAATAGTTGAAATAGGCAAGTAGAAATATAACAGCGATTATCTCAACTTCGTTCAGACTGTAAACTCCAGGGAAGAAGAGAAGGAGAGATAACTTGATCACAAACTTAGACTCTTTCAAGCAGGATGCCACATTTATGCCTATTATACCAGAAATGAACACTCCACTAGTTGAAAACTACATTCCTCTATGAAGGAAGCAGAGCTTTTCATTCCTTCATAAATTTGTGGGAAAACTGGGCATTTGCTATAATAAGCTGGATGACTATAAGATTATACAAGAGAAACCTGACATTACTCTTGTCGGAACACAGGAAAGTTACAAAATGTAGGGACTATACTGACAAAATTGAATAGGTGGCAACCCTAGCCATCAGTGATTATAATGAATAATGCTAAATACCACTCTGTTGTTTTAGACAAATCTCCAACAATGGCGACAAAAAGGTGTAATGTTTAAATCACTTACCATAATGACAGTGATTTGAAATTATCTGAATTATTGGAACTTGAAAGATCAAACAAACTGTTATTCCCAAAGTACATGATAAATGATATTGCTGCAAGAAAAGTCATAAAATAATTAGAATGCCTCTGTATCATTGCCATTTCAACATAATAGAGTTAGCTTGGGCTTAAATAAAGGAATGTGTAGCTCATAACAATAAAGACTTCACCGCCTTGTCTATCATTCAATTAACAGAAGAAGTAATGACAATAATACAAGCTGAAAATTGGGAAGATGCTGTTTGCCACACAAAAGAAGCAATAACAGCTGCATGGGAAAACGAAGGCCTTTTGGAGGAATGAGTAGAACAGCTTATGATATTTGTAGAAAGTTCCAGCAGCTTTGATGAGGAAGAAAATAATACTAGTAGCAACAATAATGATGATAGTGACTGACAGATCAATAGTGTTTTCCCTTTAGAATAAAAGCACCATTATTTGCAGATATGACCCTTTGTTGGTGTATTATTGAAGTAAGTGCATGCTAACAAATAAACAATCAAGTATTTAAATATAACATTTAATTTCGTGTTGGAATCAATGCAGTGAAGCGACTATTATGTTCTTAATTACCTAGTGAGTCGATTTTAATAATCTTATGCTCCACTTACTGTTGAATTATGCAAAACTAGTTTTGCATAATTCAACAGTATCATTCAATTCAACAGTAAGTGGAGCATAAGATTATTAAAATCAACTCACTAGGTAATTAAGAACAATCAAGTATTTATTTAACCTTTATCCTTTAATTCGTTTCTTGTGTTGCTTATTTGAAAAAATGATACTTATGTCACTTGTGAACATAACATCAACTCTTTAGTTGTTATCTCCGCTATGCTCACAGTCATCACATGGACCAAAGCAGCAATACTCCCAATCACTCTCCTCAAAGTGTCAATTACACACTCTCTTTGTATGCAGTATAGATAGATTGGGTTGTTCACAATAAATGTTAATGCATGTGACATTTAAAGATTCAGGCACTTGTTTATCATGATACACATACCTCTCTATTTCATTTTTACCAAGGCTTTTAATAATTATTTGAAAGAAATAGTATTATTTGGAGGTATAATTATTATTTGTAGTAAATCTCACTGCGTATTTTAGCAAAGGAACATCAGGGTATATGTACTAAAATTATGATAAATTGCAATTAGTCAAATAAATATATTTTCATCTTTACAGTAGAAAAGAAACATCACTAACAGGGTATATGTACTAAAATTATGATAAATTGCAATTAGTCAAGTAAGTATATTTTATCAGCTTTAGTTCTGTTACCATCTAGGTTGTTACAATGTAATCAATTATTTCAGTAAGTTTTACACTCTTAAAAGAGCACATTTTGTGCAAACATATTTCATAACAAACAAATATATTGACACAGTATTCTGCCAAAAATATAATTAGATTTTTAGTGCCTGTACCTAATCAAGGTAGGGGTGATAATTTTGTGACAATGTGACATGAATTCACAGTCATTGATACTCAGTGAGTAAGCCTAAGCTGCCTTGCATGTGTGGTAGCATCAGTTTTCAGTCTAGTAGGGAACATTGAACATGTTGCTTTGCCACATGGTGTAAGCAAACAGCTCTTTGGAAATACAGTACTAGATAATGCCACCTATCCCATTTTTGAGATTAGTTTATTTCTTTGACTTAAAGATTCTCTTAAAAAATAAGCTTCTCTTTTAGGAGGCAATAAACTATACAGCATTGAACTGTTAATTTGTAATTATATTAAAGAGTATGCACAAAGCTTAATTTATGTGTATATTATAATACACTGTCTATTAATTTAGCAAGAGACTAAGAATTAACCATTACTGGAATACTTTGAAAGTAATAAAAACATTAACAAGCCATAAGTTACAAACTATTTGGTATAAAAACATGATTTTTGTTTACACATATTCAGAAAAACTTCCCACTTTATTCTAATACTTGCAAAGTCTCTGTCATTAGTTGTCCGGGTATTTAATTTAGTTTCACAAGCAGCAAGAAATACTGTCCTTATGAAACACTACGCCACTGCTCTATTGACTAGTGGAGTGTGAATGGATTGACCTAAACATCAAGAGACTTGAATTGCTTAATGATTGTAATAGAAACAACATGCAATTGGAGACAGTATGAACTTATATGAATACCGTATTTACATCATAACAATGCTGAGTTGAGTATCCATCACATTCATTGGATACTGAACTGAGTTGGTTAGTTATATGTTAGTGCAATTAAACTCATTTCTCTGCACATTCATTCAAGGACAATGGCACAGAAATTTTGTTCGAACTATACCACTATTATGAATCAGAGAAGTAAGAAGTAATAGTGTGTTGGGCAATAGAGTGCAAAGTAAATGTAAATAATAATTTAAAGAATATATTACCTTTTAAAAAAATATTTTTCTAAATCTTACACTTACAATATTTTATGCAAAATGCACTGATATGAAGGACCCCAATTGGCAGATACCTTCAAACAGCTGAACAACAAGACAGACATAATTTCCACATTACTTTATGACCATACAAAATGTGTTGCAATTTTATTGGTAAGCAGTATAGATTGTGAACAGAGTGCACAAATATAAATAATGAAACTGTTTTTTATATATGTGAATGATGAATGTTGTCTGGTAGCTTTTATCTCACCATGCCAGAGATCACGGTATGAATATAGTTTATTCTTCCTTATAACTAGACTGCCATTCTGAAGTAGACGATTGGTATAGGATGTCAATTGCTTAAAAAAAAAAATCAGCTAGCCAACAGTTTATACTGAATGAGAATATGATGCATTTTTTAGATTACTACAGCGGTGGTGGAGGTGGCAGTAGAAGACAGCTTTATGATGATGATCCATTGCTTCAGCGCTCTAAACAACCTATGTAAGTATGCCCTCTAGAACACATATCACAGGAATTTAATGTGTTTATAATAGACTCTAAAGCACCTTTACTTCACTTTAGCTTGAAAATTACAGAAAGATACTTTTTATTTTGTACAAAAATAATCTTGTATTCAGTACCTTGTTTAAATTTTCAGGTATTATTTGCAGTACATATGAGATTTAATCAAAAGAGAAACCAAACTTTTGAAATAGCTCACCAATGAATCAATGCTCACTCTACCACTCAATAGTTCTGCCTAACTATAAGTTTAGAAGTAATGTACATTATTGTACATTCATGTTTTTTTTCAGTCTGCAAGCATTTAAGCAAAGTAGTATTTTGTTTTTCAGCATAGAAGAAAATAAAGATTCTGAAAGAGCAATGTATGCGCATCAAATTTTGTTTCAAATTGAATAAGAATTTACAAAATTCCTAAATATGTTGTTATGGGAAAGAATGTTTGAGTAATATTAGGTACAATCTCATCAGTATTTTGAATTATTCAAAGCTGGTAAATATCTTTCAAAATCCACACAATTATCAACATCTAGTAATAATTAAAGATTGTACTTATGAAGCTGTTGACAATGGAGTGGTAATATAACCTAAACATAGGTATTAATTTTTTACACTAAACTCCACTTAAGTTTAGTGTAAAAAATGAATACCTAAGTTTAGGTTATCTAGTAATAATGTTCATGAGGAGAAAATGCATACTCTGTCACAGAAAAATCATTGATTGATAATTTGTGAAAAGACTGAAGAAGTAGGAATTAGCAATGCAACATGTCACAATTTTGATAACATGCATTGAATTGCTGCAACATTTGTTTCACAAATGCCAAATGATTTGGCTTCGCTGTGTTAGTTCCATATATATTTTTAAAATAAGTTTCTTTTTTAAAAAATGTTTTGTTTCACAGTTACTAACCTGCCTCCCACCCCAAAGTCAAAATATTTTGAATCGATCAAATGAAAACAATATCTTCATGAAGAATGTATAACACATGATGAGATTTGGGTTTACAATTATGAAATCAAAACAAAATTTTATTTACATACATTCCTCTTCTAGAATTTTAATTTTCTTTACACCAGAAAATTGCTACAATTATGGAACACTACTTTATTTAAATGCTTACAGACTGAAAATTAAATAGTGCAGAGCCATGCAATAAATAGCCTATTACACTATGCAATTCTAGTGAGCAGAACAAGCATCAGTTTGTTGGTGGGCTATTTGAAAAGTTTGGTTTCTCTTGTATATGAGGAAGAGTTAAATATGATTAATTTTTCATAAATCTTGATCTTTTTGAACAATATTATTCTGTTAATATTTCATTTTGTGTTTGTAGTTTTGTGTTAAAAATGAGTAGGGGCATCTAGTGTTATGTTTATTACACTAAACATTCCAATAATGTTACATTATTGATTTGTTTCTGTCATCATCTTTAAAACATTTTCTATAATACATGAGGTATTTTATTTTTAAAACTGTTGGTTTACTTTAATATTTTCTATATAAAAAGCTTTAGCTATACTACATACACATACACAAATTATTAAAATATATTATGAATTATTTTATAAAATATGCACAGATAGGATATTTTGTCTCTCCCAATGCCTTCCAAACATCATCTAAGGGCATTCTAATTTCTGTGCCTGGCAGTGGCAGAAATATAATGCACTTCTAAGGCTGGTGTTGTAATTATAATTATTATGTTTGTTAATTTCATTTAATTTATTGAAGTACTAAGGAAATACAACAATTAGGCTGTCTATAGAATTTGACCCTGATTACTCATTCAGATAGACATCCTAACAACCAAAATTTTGAATTCCATATAGTATACATTTATTCTCTTTGTATTTTAATATGCTTGCCCACATATATACGTATATTATTGCTTGTTCCCTTTAGCTGTCCATTTTCATTTATTTTTGACTTTGAGTAAATACTGCTGTATGTGACAAAAATTTTATTTAGAATCATTTTTCTGTCTACAATAGTACCATTTTTATTACATTTATATAAGGACACTCTTTAACATCTTTGATCATTAGCATCCTATTCAATTCAGGGCATGAAACAGCAGATAAATTTTTGTTTAGAGGCCTCTTCTTTCAGGCTTGAGATTCTATTCTGTACCATAAATCAATGACATGGGGCCAACGGCTTAACTTTCTTCTGAAGCTAGGGCAACCATATGGAGGTTACAGCAATCTAAGTAGATGAAAGGATGATAAATGGGATGAGATGCAAAAAGAGCTTTAATCTAATTAAACCTAGCCTACAAACTATCCAAGCCTTGAGCATAATGGAAAATCATCCCTATTGGAGAAAAATTCATGATCTGACCAAGAATTATGCCCAAGACCTTGGAAATAGGGCTAAGATGTCGGGTACTGCATGATGTTATTAATAAGCATTAGGTGTTATGCATGTATTTCAGATGACCAGAATTACTGAGCAGGTTTATTTAAGCAGTGGTATAATTTATGTTAAAAACTTCTTAGCCCTCAATTGAAAATGCATATTAAAATTAAAATTTGCTCATATTGAATCACTGACAACATTGCCTTTATATAGAAGCATCATTATGTTTCTTGGCATAAATTATGTTAAAATTTAAACAATATCTTTTATGATCCTCCTTTGATTGCAGGCCAGATCCACGTTTCATTACATTTCAGAAGGAAGGTTCGGTGGGTATTAGGTTGACTGGAGGGAATGAAGTGGGTATATTTGTCACTGCTGTTCAGCCAGGTAGTCCTGCATCCCTTCAAGGTTTGCAGCCAGGAGATAAGATTCTCAAGGTATGTTGAAGTTTAGATAAACAGAGTCTAAATACAAAATTAACTTACATTTAATATGTATATGCCTATATACATTTCATATATGCATTATAGTAGTTTTATAAACTATTTAAAAAACTTTTATTTATTTGCATAAAAGACCATCTTTTTACAATTTTTAAAAATAAGAACTCAGGGTGCATATTTTACACAAGGAAAAAGTTTGGTGAAAAAGCCAGAGATTCCACAATGATAGCACATGTTTTACAGCATATTCCAAGCTGGTTTTAGATTTTGATATTCAAGTAATATCAAATAATGGACAGTACAATGATAGTATATATTGAACAATAGCATTAATACATGCAAGAACTACCTAGTCACTGTAATGCAAAGTATGTAACAATAAATTGAAACAATAATGTAATACAAGAACACGTAAAATTAAACAAAACCTAATTGGTATTTATCAATAATAGATAGGTTCCACTAACACTATCCTTACCCCATTCACTATCACTTTTAGCACTGCTGTTGTCTTTTATTCTTGTGATTTCATGTACTTTGTATTGCAACTTTTCTTGTGAAACTCCTATAGCATATTATGTAACTCAGTTATGTATTCCAATAGTTCATTTCAATTGGATATTTGTTGGTTTTTGTACCATTAAATATTTTTTTTATTAATTCAGCATTTCAAAAAGTGCTTGTTTTTGTTATGCATATAGCATTCAGACAGTTTAAACTCTTGAACCCAGTGCTCTGTTTCCATGAACTTTTGCAAATCACTTTAATCACTTTCAACTTTCAAAATTAAAGCTTGTTGTGTAACTTGCGTATTTGGACTTTTCTTCTTTCATTGTAGAATAGAATTGAATATTTATTTAACAATTCCTTATGCAATTGCAATTGCAAATCTCATTTCAGGCACATATGTTTGTCACAACTTTAACTATACACCTTTCTACAATTATCTTGAGTATTATTTAGTATTACCATACAATACAAATATGTCAATATTTTAATTCTCAATACTTCAATCCAAAATTTTCCCATTATTTTATCTCAACCCCCAATCAGCAGCTACCTACTGGAATACCGTTCATTGTAAGACACCAGTATATGCATGGAACATAACTGAATTTGAATGCTGGTACTCCACTTCAAGAGATATAATAATGTATAGTAATGAGCTATTCAAAAGTCTCTGTCTGCATGTTAAAAAGATCCATTCATGACAAATTAATTCATTTTTAATATTTTTGTATGTTGAGTTGAACTACACACTCTTATTGGCATCATTTATTTGTTTAAATGCAGAACATGTTTTGCAGACCATCGTGCACATCCACAGCTAACCATCAACTATTGATAATTTGGTAATGTATATTACTGCTGTGGTAATGTATATTCTGCTCTGGTGGAGGTTTGATGAACTTAAAGTTTATGTTTTCATCCCTGGAAGTGTCAAAGTTCATTAATCTGTCTCTGTATTATATATGTAGATTTTCTCCCATGTTGCTATGCTGTTTAGGTCCCATACTGATTTTAATAATTTTGCTTTTTTTCACTATGTTGTGGCTTTCTGCCCAGGAATGATATACTACTGTTAACTTCTCCATTTGTTTATGTTTTACGTTTCTGAAGTGTTCTTTTAACCGTTTGCCTATGTTTCTCTTTGTTTTTCCAACATAGACTTTTGAGCATTCTGCACATCTTATTTGATAAAAACCTGCTTTTTTCTCTGGTGGAATACACAATAAGAATGTATAGTTCGACTCAATCATACAATAATATTCATAATATGCTTCACTGTACGAGTTCCAATTAGCATTTCAAATTAACTCATGTTGTTTTAAAATGATACAGAAATCAAACACTAACAAGTGCAGCCAACATTATGATTTTATGTTGTCCAACACATTTGTTCAAATGGGACATATACATTATGCTGTGGCATCTTTTATATAAGTAAGTATGGTAATTTTTTGCAAGGAAAAAAATTCGTTTACAATAATTGCCAGAAAGCAAAAATGGGCAGTGTACTCAGTGTATATGTTTTGGCCCAATATGGAACATAGGTAGCCAATGGTATTTTTTACCTATGCATATGTACTTTATTTTAACACATCCCAGTCATAAATATTTATAGTTCTTGCATGTTGTGGCTCAGTTGGCTAGTACACCAGTCTATAATCGTTGTGGATGGGAATGGCATTATATATTACTGATATCAAGTTAGTTTAATGTATTCATATGTAGATCATTCTAAATGCAAAAAATAATAAAACATTTTAGATAAATTATTTTTAATTCTCTGAAAAAATTAAATAAAACATGAAAAATAAGCCTCAAGAGCTTAGATTTTAGTTATAACGATTACTGAGATCTAAAAGAATGAATAAAATTCTTATTGCTTTGCGAAAGATAATGGATACCTAGGACTGTTGATTTGCAGAGCTCTTCAGAGAACTGGCAATAATGGATACATCTGCTAAACATTTAGGATTTGAAAACATTAACAGTTTTATCAGCTACTTCCATGGACTAGTGGTCAGCATGTATGACTGTTGTGACATTGGTCCTAATTCAATTCCCAGCACTAATGAGAAACTTTTCCAGAAAAGTGTGTGCATAACAGGGTTCACCAGCTTAATGAGGACAGGTGGAGAGCTGCTTTAAGTAACAAATGTGGTCTGAAAACTGAAGTCAAAATTGTTGTAAGAGCTTTGTTGACATCCAGTCAACTCGGCAGGACTTCATCATTGCCAAGGTGTATAACACTTTATTATGCACATGGCTAAAAGTTGTCTTTCCAATTGAACTACAGCTCAGCATTTATAGTTGTACTCAACTTTCCACAGCATTTTAAATGCACATGTTATCAGTCTATGATCAGAATTATGCAGACGTTTTTTTGGTGGAAGTAGGTATTATTATTGTTGAAATTGATCATTACCAGGCTATTTTGTTGTGGTCATTTGTTTAAATTAATTTAAAAATTAAGGTTATTGCAGATGAGCCTATACCCGCTCCTATTTTTGAAGTTGAAAATAAGGAAAAAAGAGGGTGTTATAGGCGAGTAAATATGGTATTATTAATTGTTGACATTAATAATTGCTGGGCAATTTTGTTGTTGTCATTTGTTTAAATTAATTTAAAAACCAAAACGTTTGGTAACGCTATGATCTACATCATCACTGGACAGAAAGTGTCAGATCATCATCATCATCATCATCATCATCATCATCATCATCATCATCATCATCATTATTATTATTATTATTATTATTATTATTATTATTATTATTATTATTATTATTATTTGACTAATTCAACTGATTTGAGGTATTCAAGATCCTTTTAAAATTCACATTAAGAAAGTTTAAAATTTGTCTCACCTGTAATTATTACTCCAATACAGTTACGTTATTAGAACCTCACTCATTGTGAAATTGTGTGTTTTAAACCAGTGATGACAGATAGTACAGATTAATTTAAATGTATCTTTACAGGTAAATGATATGGACATGAAGGGGGTAACACGAGAGGAAGCTGTACTTTTTCTTCTTAGTCTTCAAGATCAGATTGATCTTATAGTACAGTACCGGAAGGATGAGTATGAGCAGATTGTGGCCAGTCAACGGGGAGATTCATTTCACATAAAGTTAGTTAATTTCATTGCTATTAAGAAACCCAATTAGGAAGGATAGATATTTAAAAAAAAATGAACAGGAAGACATATTGAAAGAAAATATGGAAAAAGAGAACATTGAAAAAATAATGAAACTAACTAAAATGAAGTATGTAAAATAATAATGAAAATAAAAATATCTAACAGAAATTTAAAAAAAAGTGAGATTTGAATAGTGGTTTCCAATTAATGGCATGCACATCATCAGCGACACATTACAAGGGGCATAGAAAAGATTTAAAATAAAATTAATTAGATCATTGGAAATTGGAGTTCCATAGTCTTCTTATTTTCAGTAAAAGTTTAATGGTTATACTGAGCTTATTCATGAAGCCATTAAGTTTAGATTACCATTTTAAATAGCACTTAAGAATGAGCAGGGTTTCTTCATTCATTTGCTCAAAACAAACACTGGAATAGACTGCCAATAGAGGCTAAACAAAGAAAAAAGTCATCCTGATGTAAAAGATAATAGTTTGAATGATAGGTTTTTCAGTACTTCATTAATATGTTTGTGGTTTATCAATATTCACAACTTTTAAAATGTAAAATGTACAATTTACAAGGGATATTCAATAAAGTTATCTACCTGAGTATGGAAAGGGAACCTGATAATAAAATCACCTCATTATTTTTTACTGCAGTCTCACTTGAACTTGCACACATACTTAGTCGTCCACTTTGCCTCCAGTGATTTAATTCCTACAGAATTTAAGGATGGGCCTTGCTCCCTCAACCAATGCATCTCTTCCTCCTTCATGACATCATTGTTGGAATCCTGTCCACAAAGGAATTTCTTCAGATTTCAAAAGAGAAAACGATCACTTGAGATCAGGCCTGAACTATATGGTGTAAGGCAAGCTCCAATTACCCACAATCACTGATAATAACTCTTGTTTTTGGGATTTGTGGCAAGGTGCATTATCATGAAGCAATAACATAACTGTTCTCAGATTTACATCCCATTTCTCCTTGATGACTGCATATAACAATTTCAATATAGAAACCTAGGTTTCTCCGGTGATGATGAACTTATTTCTGTATTGCAAAAGATGGTTGCCATAACTTTTCTTGCCAATTGACACACAGGAAATTATTTGGTTGGTTAGGAGCCCTTATGCTTTCATTGCAACTTTTGTTTGGTTTCTGGATCATAGTGATAAATTAATGTTTCATCTCCAGTATAACAATTTTTGACAAAAAGTCATCAGGAAATTCTTGGAGGAGATCCAAATTCTTGTAACTAAATTCCTAGCAATATACTATCAGCTCTGCTATCAGCATTTGGGGTATCTATTGTTAATGATCTTTGACATCAGCACATGGACATCAATAATTTTAAAAGCATGCCATTTAAGATTCCTAGTTTATGGACTGTTGCATTATCTTTGGCAAGATCATCTTGCAGAATTGTAGCTTCACTTTTTGACATATTTCACATTCAGATGCTTTGACAGGGTACCATGTGTGGAGATTATCTTCAGTGGACTCCCAGCCCTCTTAAATTGCTTGGCTTAAAATTTACTTAGTGGTTGAAAAGTCCATTGTTAATATATACAGTATTTATTTTCCCTTAAATTTTTAGGCTGCTTCCTCTCCTAAGTGAGGAATTAAATCACAGAACAAAGCTGTAAATCACTCACTTTTACTGTAGACCCACAATACACCCCATCAGTTCCAGTGCTTACTATATAATGATGTTCTAACTATGTATGTCTCTCCAAACTTGCATGTACAGACCCAGCAGTTATAAAACATATCAAGGTAGATAGCTTATTCAACATCCTCATATGTTCAATTGTTCTGTATCATTAGATAGAGTGTTTAAATTTTTTTTCATGCTATCCTTCAGAATGTTAAATACTAAGTTAATCATTCATATTAGAATGTTAAAACGGGTTGTAAACTCTATTTTAAAGGATAAACTGATACTTTCTTTATCCCTCATTCTGGAAGTTTAAAACAGATACAAATTCCTCGTTTCAGTGGAATTACTTTCAGCTCCTAAAGCCTCCAAAAGGCATTTCTAACATTAAGTTTAATGAACAATATGCTTCTCTGAAAACTTTCACATTAATTTTGCTTGTTTGTTATAGAGCACATTTCAACTATGATCAACCAAACAAAGGTGAAATGAGCTTTAGAAAAGGTGATGTGTTCCATGTAGTTGACACACTACACAACGGAGTTGTTGGCTCATGGCAAGTGTTTCGAATTGGTAAGTGAAATGCAATAGCACTATGCATTTAATAAGGGAAATGGAATTACATGCAGTATTTATAGAGCAAGTGTTTCTCAAAAGATTTTCATATGTAATTCACTTAAGTGATTTATATAAAAGTTAAACCAAAACTTTGTGCCACATTTTGCCAACAAGTTTAAAAAAACTACCATTTTAGCATAGATTTTTTCTTAAATATATACAAGCTGATCAATATAATTTTTCTAGAAACTTTAATTTCTCCCAGCTGTAACTGACTCCTATGCTAGCAAAGGAGAGGTAACCATAGCCTCTTCTCCTTAGAAACCCTGTTTTCATTTGGAAGCAATCAATTAAACTGTGAGGGATTAAGAATTTTGTTAGTGTTTAACTCTCATTTTAACTACCGAGGCATCACAGGCAGTGGATACTGGTAATACATGAGATGAAATGATAAATTGAGATTTTTTCCCCCAAAGGAAGGAAGTGTTCTAGACATAAATCTTAGGGTACCTCCCCAACATTTGCCATTTATGAGGATTGAGGAAAACCAGGAAAAAACCTTCAGGGAGGATGGTCCTGGTGGGAATCAAATCCCAAACCACCTGCTCACAAGTCTGAGCCTTAACGACCTCGGCTATCTGTGGCGGTAAGAATGCAGAGTGATGAGGCAACATTCTAGAGAGTCATTTGCCAGCTGGGGGTGGGGCTTAGGCAAGTAAAGTATGGGTGAAATAAAAAAATTGAAGGAAAAATCAATTGATCACACTCTTGGGTAATAATTGCAAAGGAATAGTGCAATGTTCATAACAGTGAAGATTATTATTTGCATACATTTCATTGTAGTTAAATTTTCAAAATAAGTGAAAATATATTTATTCAACTTTTAACAAAATCCTTATGGTATAAAGGCATGAGCAGTTTGAACTTCATAATCAACATAATTATTGGTTAAAACAAGTTTATAGCAAATTAACTACAATTTAAATGAATTCTCTGTATAGGACGGAACAATCAAGAAGTACAGAAAGGCATCATACCAAATAAATCACGTGCAGAAGAATTGGCAACTGCTCAGTTTAATGCTACCAAAAAGGAACTCACAGCATCTGAAAGCAGAGGCAGTTTCTTCAGGAGACGGCGTGGTAGCCATCGACGTTCGAAGTCATTAAGCAGGGTATGTCATTAACCATTTATCATTTTCTTATAAGATCATCTTAAGTTGTTGTCAGCTCTATAGCATGTTGTGAATATAGGACATGCAAATTTTGTAAATGTATATAAAATGTTATACATTTAAATAAGTTGTACTTATGAAGCTGTAGACAATGGAGTGGTAATATATCAATTTTCAACTGTTGTGTTTGCCATTATAGATCATGCTCTAGTATTTTGAGATGAAACACAACATATAGTAGAAAAACAGTTTCTTTTATTTGTTATTCAATTAATATAAATCTGATTAATTTATGCAATTATTTGATTTTTTTTTTTTTTTTAATTTTATTTTAAACAGGATCATTGGGATGATGTCGTATTTGCAGACAGCATCAGCAAATTTCCTGCTTATGAACGTGTTGTTTTGAGGCATCCTGGATTTGTGAGACCAGTGGTGCTTTTTGGACCAGTAGCAGATATTGCTCGTGAAAAAATGCTCAAGGACTTTCCTGACAAGTTCACCTCACCTCGTAAGTAATGAGTAATGTTGTTATGCACTGTAAGAAAATCTGTAAAATGTGATAAGAGCCAGTGTAATTTCCACTTTGAGAGGAAACCCAAAATAGTGCCTTTGTGATTTTTTAACTTTGGGATAAAAAATGTATTATAGTTCATATAATAGTATTTTATTTATTTACAAATACTCTTTAACATCTCAGGTAATCGGTATCCATTTAATCCCAAGGTGTGAAATGACTTTTAAATACTTTTTTGTATCAGGGATTTTCATAGTGAAATATAGTATAATATGACAAATTATTATTACAAAATTTGAGTAATTTCATAATAATAATTTGTCAAGTGGCTTTTAAATGTTTCTCAGAGGCCTCTTCTTTCAGGCTTAAGGTTCTATTACATGCCATAAATCTATGACACAGGATCCATGGCTTTATTTCCCTTCTTAAGGAATCCATACTGAATTTTTATGCCAGAAAAAAATTCATTGACCCTGCCTGAAATTGAACCAGCATTCTTGGGTCTATCAGGCAAGTATGGTTACCACTAGACCAACTTATAGATCATGTGTTTATCTGAGATTTTTCTGAATATATGCAAATACATGTTCCATATATCATGACTGGCTTTAGTGAATATAGAAAGAAGAATATGACTAGGTTTCAACCATGGTTCTTTACTAGTCATAAATAAAAAAAACTATAATATCTGTAGAGTACATAAATCTTTACAGAATTTGTATGTATATATATATATATATATATATATATATATATATACACTAAATAAATTTATATATTACAACAATTTGCCGGTTCAGTACCTTTGGAAGGTCCAGAAGGTACTGCCACCTCCCACCAATGGAACCAGCAGGCATTATACCTTCAGACATGAGGGGTTTTGGAGAAAAGTACGGGATAGAATTCAAGATATAAAGAAACAAAATCTCTCAATAAATTCTCAGTGAACTCTTCTCTCTAAAGCTCACAAAGATTTCTTGGTGCACAGAGAAATTTAAATGGAAAAGGTTATGGGGTGCTTAAAACCAAGGATATTGTTAAAAAAATTGGTATGGGGGATTGTTAGGTTAATAGGCAATATAGATATAGGGGGTTTTTTTGGAAAGAAGTAAGAGATAGAATGGAGAGACAAAAAATCTTTGTGAGCGTTAGAGAGAAGAGTTACTGAAAAATTTCTAGAGATAAAAAGAGTATCTAGAAAGGAGTAAGAGAGGAGTATCTAGAAATTTGTGATAAATTGCGAAGGGAAGGTTTCGCTTAGGCTAGATCAGGAGTAAGGAATTTAAGAGGACTGAGGAAAATATACAGGATTGAATGTCCATGTGTGGTGAACTTGAAAATGAGTACCATAGTATATATTGTGAGCAAACGAAAAGATGGACACTACAGGTATGGAAAGAATTTGAGGGAAAATAAGGAATATATTAGGAATCAAAGGAGATAAAAATATAAATATGTTAGCACAGCTAGAAATAAATAGTGAAGGAGAGAGAGTTTAGATATAGGGGATGGTAAAAAATTTGATTATTAGAATAAGAATGGAATAATGAAATTCATTATGGTTCGATGTCCATTTCATCAACAACTTGGAGTTATGATGTATTGGGACTGGAAATAATATAGGTAGGTAACTTTTGTTTATGTATAGGGTGTCTTAGCTATTTTGTAATATAATTGGTACTAAATAAATATATTTAGGGTTGGTTGGCAATATAACAAGAATTTAGTAATAGTATTTGTTTAATTGTAAAATAATGGAAATATGTTAATTATAATGTTGCTTGTATTGTTAGAAATAAATTCATCTTCATACTCTGTTTAATAAATTTGTTTAGAAGAGAAATTTGGTTATTTTCTAGCCACACCTGTGCTAGGAAATTGTGCTATAGTTATTACCAATCTTGTTAATCATAACACTTATCCTTGGTAGGCATTTACTTCTAAACCCAAGATTGCAGGTTCAAACCCGACCAGGGTCGATGGATTTTTTCGGAGCATAAAAATCCTAAGTATGGCTTCCTTCGGAAGATAAGTAAAGCTGTGGATCCCGTGTCGTACATTTACGGCATGAAAAAGAACCTCAAGCCTGAAAGAAGAGGCCTCTGAGCAAAATTTGTTGGCCGTTTCATGCCCTGAATAGAATGGGACGCTGATGACCTGAGATGTTAAAGAGCATCTGTAAATAAAACAAATCAAATCAAATTGGTAGGCATTTATTTCCTATTAAGCCAATATAACAAAAATATCAGTACCAAATAATAGCACTTTTAGATCTTAACTCAAGTCAAAATTTTACATTAATCCATATTTCTGTTGTTTATTTTCTGTTGTAGAGTTGGATAGCAACTTGGAGGATGTGCCAAAGAGTCAGAAGTCTTCTGGCATCATCAGACTGAGTGCAATAAGAGAAATCATGGATAGAGGGAAGCATGCATTACTGGACATTACACCAAATGCTGTGGACCGTCTGAACTATGCCCAATTCTATCCCATAGTCATATTTCTGAGAGCAGAGTCAAAACATGTGATAAAAGAGCTGAGGGCAGGACTTTCAAAGTGAGTCTGTTGGCATTTTGCATTGCATTGCAGTTTTCATTTGCTGTGCTTTCTGCCTTGGCTTTCTTTCCCAAACCCCCCCGTCATTTTTTAATTGCTTTATTCACTTTTATCCTTTATTTTATTTTCATTCAATAGTAAATCAGGTTATCACACATTATTTCCAGCATTGAATAGCAATATAAACAAATATTTTTCTCTTAAGGTTCTTATTATAGTAGAGCCTGAAAGGAAAGTAAAATTTAATATTTGCAGCAAGTTTAAAAGAAATTTAATAACATTTGCATTTATTTTTAATATATATATATATGGAGTGCTCTGGACTCTTCATTTTCTCTTATAGCTTTCAAACTAATGAATGTAATTTTGTGGTACTTGACAAAGACGTGAATAGCACAATGATTCCATAACAAGCTTTGAAAGTGGTTACCATTAGCATCAAGGCATGCCTACACATGCCTCTCCTTGTTACGGAACCATTACACCAAGAATCACAGCCATAATTTCTCTGAAATGTTTTCCTGCTTTCCAGAACAGTTTGTGGCTCTTTACAATAGAATTTTCCTTTCATCACACACCATGGGAAGAAATCTATTCAGGCAATTTCGTGGCCAGAGTTCTGTAAAAATGAAATGATCTTCAAGTAGAAAACAAATTAGCCAGGCTGTGATGGGTGGCACCTTCTTGCAGAAAATATCAAATATGTGTTTCTTTCATCCATCTGACTGAAACTCTTGGAAGATTTTTCATGTAGACTGTGATATCAGCTCTTTTATGGAAAGAGATGAGCAATAATCTGTAAAGTTTCATACTTTGCTATATGTACTACCTGTATTGCTCATAACACAAGGCATACTGACTGCTTAAATTGCATTATAACAGATGTGTGACACTACTGTCAGAGATAGTGAACATGCTCCAGTGCAATACTTAGGCTAGAGAATAATTGTGCCTATGTCAAAGTCTACTAAATTATGTCCATTAGTTTGAAAGTGATAAGGGAAAATCAAGAGCGAAGACTAAAAGAAACACTCAATTTTAAACTTCTAAAGAACAATGCGAATGAAGACATAAAGAAACTACCATATTCTTAAATTATATAAGGTGATCAAAAAGCTCTGTTGGTTTAGATTAGATATAGATATTTCAAAGCATGTTATTCTGAAAAAAAACATCATATCTTTAGCATTAATATCATGGATCTTTTGTCATTGGTATGGAAGACTATGAGTTCTATTGTGATAGTACTCCTTAGGATGGGGAGCAAAAAGTCCATCAGTGTAGTTTCCAGATCAACAAAGGTTGGTGATTGCTGTCTTCAGAAGTGATTATCCAAAGAAAGGAAAAGAAGGTAATCTGTCTGGAGAATGTAGTGGGTGCATTAGAATCTCCCAACTAAGACAACATTGATTGTTTGGTCAGCTGGTAGCAGTTCATAATTCACAGTGCTTCTCATAGTCCACCAACATCAATATAACATTCTTGTGTTTGGGAATAGATTCATGAGCTATCAACCAGTAATGACAGCATTTTGGAATATCATAGAGAATTCACTTCTCATTACACGTTGTAGCTCATTAAGAAAGGGATAATTATGAGTCATTGTCATCCCATGTTGAACTCAGCAGCTGAGTTTACATATTTTTTTCATAACTGGTGGAGATGGAACACTAACTTCTGTGTCACATCCTCATCCTCTGGCTGTTGTTCACCTCAGTAGTGGCTAAGAGAGCCTCATTATTCATTGTTGTAGTGTTACATGGGTAATCCTTGAGAATTTTGTTGCCTTTCTTGGAGCTTTGTGAACCATCAATACATTGTTCGTTCAAAGCATCAGCAAAAGATATATTTTCCACATTGCTGAAGTTACATTATTTCCCACTTTTAAATTTGCAGAGCATATTAGCTTGTATAATCATCTTTGGGGTGCTCATGTTTGCTTGCCCTTCTTGGAATGCTGGCTAATGCTAGGGAAAATTGAACCTACCAGCTTATTAGTCTTTGCAACAATTTGCTCCCACGTTAACTTTATTTGTTGTACATTTAATTTTTGCAAAAGTTGGAAATTTGAGCTTTGTGATCAAACCAGCAGAACTTTTAGGTCAACTGTATACCTAATTTTGAACTTTCTCTGCTCAAAAATATTTAAGCATAAATCATGGTTTAAGCAAATAAACCACAGTTTAAATTTAATGATTTTATTGAAAATTATATTTGTAATATTTTATTAAAGAAATGTATGTTAGTTGTAGGTAATTGATTTTCTATGCTAGATAATTAGTTGCATTTCAATTATTTTGTTGTATTTTTCATTAGTCACCTAACCTTGTTTTGCTATATAGTGAAATATTAGATCTTAAAAGCTTACATTTTCATTTCATTAACACATGACTGATGAATGCATCTTACTCACTGCCTGTGGTAGTTCTAAATAAAGAGATAAAAGCATATATTTTGCCATATAGGACCCTTCATAAACATAGCATAATTTTCCAATCCTTCAGTTAAACCCAACCTTTCTGCATATATTTTGTAGGAATTCTGAACATTTATTGGTTGGAAGTAACCTCTATATAGAGTAATTTAATAGCATCTGTTTTCATTTCCTGTATCAGAGTTTTGTTTAATAGTATACAATTTAATTTTAAAATTAACTGACTATGAGAAGCATTTACATTAAACAGAATAAGGGCAGAATAATTTCTTTTAAAACAATATGTAAATGTAGAGCTCATTATCTCTCACATAGCAGCAGGGTGTGACTCATTCTTCTACCACTGTAAACATAAAATGTTGTGATGCATGTTCCTTTTGAGTGTGGAATTAGTTTGTAGGATACTGTATATACTTGCACATTTCTCTGTGTTGTTTCTCACATCTTTCAAGAATATTTTATTATTTTTCCTTTTAAGTTTCTGGACATAAAACTTGACATGACTGTTTACTCATAGGAACGGCTGTTTAGCATTTGGTTTGGTACTGATAAGCTTGATATGCATTTGGTAGGCTCAACATGATAAACATTAGAGATGTTGACAGTTACTACTTGCTGAGCAGTTGTGATTGATAGTTGTAATATGCCTTTTCACATTTTATGGCTCGGAAAGATCAGATACTTTTAAAGGTAGTATTTTAGTTAGTCAGTTTAATTAGTACTTTAATGGTCAAGTAAAGAGTATGCCAATATGCAAGATTGTAATATGAGGAGCAAAAGAAATGTACTAAATTTGCAAAAAGATATGAACAACTGCACTTTTACAGTTTGCCTGTAAATTTATGGTGGAATTTCAAAACAGTTGATATAACCATAAATGTAAACATTTTAAATACATGCTAAATAAGAGACCAACTCAAATCTATTTTTGCATGTTTATTACAAGACAATGTGGCTTTCATCTGTTATCCATATGAAACTTTTTTTTTTTTTTTTTTTTTTGGATTTTCTTAATGCCTGTTTTTACTACTGAGGCACCACTGATGATGATACATGAGATGAAATGATATATTGGGAAAGGGTTTTTTTTTAGGAAGGAAATGTTCCAGATTAGGGTATCACCCCAGCATTTGCCATCTATGAGGATTGAGGAAAACCTGGAAAAACCTTAGTCAGGAAGGATGGTCCTGATGGGATTTAAACCCCAGATCTCCCTGCTCATGAGTCTGTGCCTTAACAACCTCGACCACCCATGACAGTCCTCATGCAACTAAGTAAATATTATAACAGCTTCTCTGATTCTATCTGTCAAGTGTACAGTATTGGTTCACATAAACACTGTATGCATTTTGCTCTCAACAGTTCTATAGAGCATGAGATCCAGAGATCATGGGAGGCCTTGACTTCCTTCCACCCAATCCTATCCAGTGCTGTGAAAATGTCATATCCAGAAGCTTAAGATTAATATAACGTTAAATGTAGAGGAGCATTCTCATGTTGAAGGATATCACAATTATCTCCAATTTGTGGCTTTGAGAACAATTCTTAACACACAAAGAAAGTTGCTTGATGGCATAGTTGGTTCTGCAAAGAAAACTGAGTCTATCATGTGAAGATATATCAAATGTTCACTTTTGGTCAGTCATATTCATGCTCCATGTAGGTGTGCAGTTTTTCACTAGCCCATATCCTGATGTGTATTTTAATGGACATGATTTATGGAACATAGGCTATTACTGAACATGATCTTTTATAAAAAATATCATTGCCCATGTCATCAAACATCTGTATAGCAAAGTCAAATCTTTTGTGCTCTCAGTTGGACACATTGCTTGAAACAAATGCAGTTGGTAACCAATAAAACAGAGATATTTCTTCAAAATGCTGTGAACTGTTGGCTACTTAAGGTCTATACTTTGAGCACTATCATTACATCACTATCATGCAATACACTGACCACTCATCAATCAGGGAATCTGCATCGCTGGCAGTCCAGTTGCAAATCTCACTTCTCCCTTCTCCTGCTTGTATACCGTAATAGGAATTAATTAAATACATTGCAAACTCTAGGTAAACTAATGCTTGGTACATACAAAGTTGTGATTTGACCTTAACCCTATATATTTAGCCAAAGCCATAACTATCTCTAAATACGATATATATACATACATATTATTAGATTGTATAATATTCTAATAAGATACATTTAAACATTGTATTTACGAAGCTGTTGAAAATGGAGTGGTAATATATCCTAAACTTAGGTATTCATTTTTTACACTAAACTCCATTTACTTACATAAAAGTAAAATGCGTTTCGGGAGAATCTCTCCCATCTTCATTTGCTCACTGAACCACCACTACTCGAAATGATGGCTGGACAACCGGATATTTCTGTGGTAGCCTCTGTTGATTGAAGTAGGAAATTGCTGAGTTCATCCATAGGAAGAAACTCAAAATTCATTAGGTTTTTCTCTATTTTTTAATATAATTATTTTTTTAAAAAATTTTATTATGATGATAATCACATGATGTAGACTCCAGTTCCTCTATATATGTAGTATAGCTCATTTTAGAATTATAATCTTGTCATAGAATATATTAAAAACATGTAATATTTCAGCATTTGCACCAGTACTCAATGACTTTCCACTTTTATGTTTTATAGCTCAAATGGAAATATGAAAAGCTTCAGAGTGATGAAAAATAGAGTGCAGTAGAACCCTTCTTATCCAAACAATGGGGATGATATCATTTTTTCAGATTTTCAATTTTTCAGATAAACCATAATTTCTAGAAATTCTAATCATGTTTTTAAAAATGTATCCTTAAAAACACACTTTATTGTCATTATTAGTACTCAGCATTTTTTAAATAATTTAGACACCTTCAAGTGTAAATTTCATTTTCATTCTATCTGAGTTGATATTTGAGCACCATAATTCACTGCAATATTTCAGAGGATTCCATCATTTTTATTCTTCTTATTGCCTTGCATTTCTCATCAGTTTTTATCAAGTTTCTATTTGCTCGCCATTTCACTCACAATTATAACATGAATGGTAACAAAGATTTGCTCACTTTGGAATAAGATTTCAAATTGCAGGTAAAGAGAAATTCTCACTGCAATTCCACGTTAAAGGTGCCTTTATTCTTTTGTTTAGTAAGTAACATTTGCAAGCCAGATGAGTTACATGATAAGGGCATCATTGCTCCACTCCAATGTACAAGGCTGTCTGTTGGCCATCAGCACATTTTGCACCATAGGAGAGCTGAGTGTCAAACAGTTGCATGAAAATGACATTCTGCCTTAAAATCTAATCTTGCATATAAGAGAGAGGGAGAGAAAGAAAGAGTGATTTTGGTTAATACAGGATTCAGTTCATCAAAATTCAGATAAACAGGATTCTATTATATTTGTTATTAAATCTCTTCTTTACGCCACATTTAACTATACTACTAGATCTGTTCATAAGACAACATACAAATAAAGTTTTTTCATATTTTTTAAAGATACTTATTTAAAATAATTTTTGTTAAAAAAAACTAAAATAGAAACATTTCAGGAAGAATGTATTGGAGAAAATGGCACTACTAAAATTAGAAATCATATGAGGCTCTGAGAGCCCATCTGAGATCTGGAGAACTCCATACATCACTAGATAGTATGTGAATATTAAATTTAGACAGATCATTCTTTGAACTTATCCCATAGTAATGTATCAAGGTTTCAGTATAATTTTTAGCAAATTTTTTCTAGCTTTATTTTTGATTCACATTACATAAAAAAAAGAATTGCTGCAAGTAGATGCAGTATCGGTTTGTAGTTATTAATCAGTAGCATATAAATCAGCTTATTATAGAAGACTGCTTGAGCTGTTGTAGCAGTAGTTCCCAAAATGAGCTTCTTCTAATGTAGTTCTGTTCTAGATTTTTAATTTTAATTTTAATATGGAGCAGTACTCTGCTGGGCTTACTTCACTCAACAGAAATTGCTTTGATAAAGAAATTTTTAACATTGCAAAAATAGCCACTAACTGGCATTGCAAGTTAACCTTATAGACAGTGCTATACAGTGCCTTGTTAAAACTTGAGCAACAACTTGTATAAAGTTGGGAACTACTGGTATTTATTTTACTACACTTATAAGTAATATTCTATTTGTTTCATTGCTAGCTCATTCGTGGATATCTTCGGCTGGTGAGTACAATGTGAAACTTTGCTTATTAGTATTGCTTGAAGCTGATCTTGCATGCTTTCTCTTGAGGTGTGGGGTTTTTGTATTCTTTGTTAAACTGTCAACATTAAGTCCTTTTATTCTTTTATGAAATCTGACTTTTTGGAAGAAATGTAAAAAAAATAATATAATATTGTTTGGAAATATTTACTATTAAGGTCTATTACTAATATAGCTAATATGTATCATCGCTTAAATCCTAATTGAAGAATAACGAGGGACTGGTACAGTACTATAAATAATAAGGATATTATCATATAAGATTGTGTTTTGTGATCAATTTAATGCTCATTTTGGTTAGCCACTGAAGTAGGTCTTTCAATGACTATGCATCTGAAACTGTTTTACTTGAATTGAATAATTTATAATTTATCCTTTGTACATTAGTTATACTTGATTTAAAATGACTTTAGGATTGTGACAGCTACTTCTTATTTAGAGAGAGGAAAGTTTCTATGGCAATGGTATAGCACCAAATCACAGCCATAGTCAGCCAACCCCTTTTCCTTTTGTCCTGGTCTATAAAAGGCAATTGCTACATTGTCATGTTGGTGAAGTGAGAGTTTTTTTGTATATGTATTTACATTCTTGGTGATGCATAACTGACATTCCATACTGATATATTTTGTGTTACTGCTAGTTAGCAGCATTATGGGAAATACTTCTATTAAAAACTATGCCAATTATGTTAAAATTAACAACCATCAGCTGTTTTGTATCTATCTTATGTTAAAGACTTTCCTGCTCCTCCCTCACAACCAGCAATGTTGCTGTCCACCACTTCCTTACAAATGCCACCCAACAAACATCATGATGCTAAAGTGGTTTTAATTCTTGTATAATTTGAAATCAGTAAAATATGTTAGATGCAAGTTTCTTTTGATCACAAGAATTTTTGTGGCAAAATGCATTGCTCATAAGATAATTCACATGTGAAGTTTTGTTATAAGCTCTTTGTGTGCTGGCACAAATAGTATTATTTTAGGTCATTAAATAAGTATCAACATGGTGCTTTATGAGAGAGAATTTTGCAATATATCTGCAACAATTATGCAAACTCAAATCTTAGTAATCTGCTTCTCCATTAATTAATATTAGTGTTTATTTATTTATTTTATACTGTTTTATTTATCATTGCTTTGATTGCATCGGTCTTATTATGACATTTGTAGATTATGGACTTGTACACTGTAGGTATAGAGGTATAGTCTGTAGGGATGAACAAAATGAATTAATGATGGCACAAATGAGCTTGGAGACCTTGGCATCTTAAAGCTATCTGGCATTCACCTTCTCAGGGTAAGGAAAAAACTCCATAAAAAATCCTTACCATGAATGTGATGTTGTTGTTGTTGTTGTTGTTGTTATTATTATTATTATTATTAATAGATCACCTAAATGTTTATTTTTTAAAATATTTTTAAACATCAAAATGTATGTATATTCAATTTCCTAAAATAACCTGGTGTTTTACACAATAATGAATTAAAAGCTATCTAAAAGTTTATCGAAAAATTCAATTTGAGTAGAGTATGAAAAAAATGTTACAACTATCGGGGCTATTTCTTTTTTAACCTCTGATGGGCAACGATATCAAAGCCAGAGTGAATAGTAAAATGGTTTTATGAACAAAAGTTAAGTACTTTACAATGAAGATTAAGACACCTGTCATGCCAAAGCACATGCTTTTCAATACCCTTTGCAAAAACCATTGCCTGTCAATTCAACCAGGTCTGCACAGTGTTTAAATCTTTTGGGCTTATTTTAGGAAATTGGTGTGCATCCACTGTTGTGAATGCTGTTTCATTTTTTCATTGTCAAAATGAATCCATATTTCATCACTGTCTCAGTTATTTCCAAATACTGCTCTCTGTCATCCTTGTAATGCAGCAGAAATGTTGAGACTAAGTGGTCAGTCAATATCTTGGCTACCTATCATGCACAAATTTTACAGTATTCAAGGTATTCTGTAACAATTCTGTACAGCATACCTTGAACTTTTTTCTTCAGACAGTTCAGGGATCATGAATCAATGTGTACCATAAACCACTTGATCCTGAGTTCATATCACATCGCAACTTCCATCCCCTTTGTCATGATCATCCGTTTGGTCATCTCTAAATATCATGCACCACTTTTGCACCATGTCCTCTGCATAACATTTAAATCATACACTTGGTTCATTCTGTGGTAAATTTCCACTGCATTATGCCTCTACCTGTGGAAATCAAATAACACTACATAACTTGCACTTGGCAGAAGAGTTGATTGTAGCAGACAGCTTTATGTGCCCATAGCCAAATTTTAACTGATGAGCTGGCCTTAGCAGTTGCGGTGGTAGTGGGGGATGGATGGAGGTCAATTATGCTGCATGCCTTATTCACTTCTCAGACCACTTGATGGTGCCATCAGAGATTAAAAAAACAGCCTTGTGTATGTATATATGTTGCATTTTTATGCTGTGTGCAATATTAAATTTTATAGATAAATTTTCTCTTTTAGAAGACCACAATTTCTTTTCATTATCCCACTAATGAAGTGAAATGGGTTATTGCACATAACAGAAGATTTTATTTTTTAGCAAACCTTTAAATCAGATTTTTTAAAATTTATTTATATATATTTTCTTCATTTTCTAGAGAATACAGTTTGGAAAGTATGTCAGTGCATACATAGAATTAATAAACGAGTAATATATTTTAAAAGTAGGCATTGTTGACAAAAAAAAAGGTTCTAGTGAGCATAGGTCCTAAAATAAATATCTTCTTGATTAAGACCAGTTTTTATCATTACTATTCATGCTCATTGTCCATCAGCCTACATTTCAGAGAACCATATATTTTTGCCTACAACACTTGGCTGCTGTTTTATTTGCTGATATGCATTGAATACATGCTCCAGCAGTGTTAGTGCATTATGCCCCCATAACTAGAAAAAACCAAGAGATTATTAGATCTCTTCACTCAATCCATTATCTATTAAATGTTGAAAAAAATATTGCAAAGAAAATGTGGTGGCACTGTGTTCATATGAACCATATGTATTCCTTTGATAAAGGAGAATTCCTTCAGCATAGTTGGCAATTTTTTTTATAAAAAATGTTGATAATCGCCACCAATTAGTCTGTTCCATAAGTGCAAGTTCCTACAATTCTGTCACCTACAAGGCTATCCACTCACTGATAGCAAATCAGTGCTGATACCTCAATTCTATGATTCCATCAAAATTTACATCTGCCTCACTTGTGTGACAATGAGTGGCAATCACAGAGTAAAAAAGTCTTTAAAAAGTTTTCAGAATTACCCACAGATTGCAGCAGTAGTGCCAAACCAATGATCATATCAAAATCCATCATCATCTACAGAAAGAGCCTGCAATAATACTTTGCTCATGAAGGACCATATTGCTCTTTGTTACAACGTATGCTTATTAGAAAATGGCAAATGTGAACAGGGTGCAGTATTGATTTGCTTGTGAAGAATGATATGACAGCAGTACAAATTCTTAGAGACATGACTAATACTGTAGGGGACAACATTATTTGTAGTTGTTTCCAAGAGAACAACCGAATTCAGAAAAGCCATGAAGGCTTGGAAGGTGCCCCCATAGCAGATGGCCAAAATCTGCCACCAGAATGGAAATTGCAGAAAAAGTTGCACAATATGGTATTAAGAATCTCTGACTAAAAGTGACACAAATTACTGAAGTTTTAGACAAATGTGTATTTTACATTTTGACAGAGGAATTATGCATGATAAAATTATGTACAGGATGTGTACCATGGCTATTGAAATGGGATCAAAAGTGAATCAGAATGCAAATCTCTGAACAAAGTTTGATGCTTTTTCAGAGAAATCCAACTGATTTTATCCATTGATTCATAACCAGCAATGAAGCATGGGTGCATTACTACACACAGAGATAAAACAATGGAAGGAACATGATTTTTCACCACCAAAAAGGTCATATGTGTTAAGTTGCCCTGAAAGATAATGATTTTATGGAATGCAAAAGATATCCTATTGATTGACTGACTGTCTTCCTTATAGAAGATCTATTACTGGAGCATACTAAGCTAACCTTTTGGATCATCTAAAAGCAAAATTATACCAGAAAAGATCAGGTTATAAACAGAAAAAAGAAAGTGATTTTGCATCAAGATAATCGATGAACTACTCTATGATTTAGCTTAGCTCTATTAGCTCTACACATTAGCTCTATTCCGATTTGGCTCCATCAAAATCACATCTCTTCCCAAAGCTTAAGAAATTCCTTTGGGAAAAGAAATATTCATCCAATGAAGAACTTATAGTATTAGTTAAAGAGTATTTTATAGGCCTGAAGGAATCTGACTTCATTGATGGGATAAAAGCTTTAGAGCATCATCAAATAAAGTGCATTAATTTCAAGGAAGACTATATTGGAAAATAAGAACAATTCAAAAGGCATCAGCCTTCATTTTCTGTTTCATTTTGAAAATTTTTCAAATGACCCTTGTGTCTCCTTTAGTGACAAGTTAGATTGGACCATATTTAAACAGATATGCCTATTTGATTAAGGATAAGTTCATTTGACTTTTTTTCTTCTTTTGCTGTGAAAGTATGCAATTTTTTTAAACATTCAGGAATCTTAAAGAAGAAAAAAGCAAAAGAAAGGAAGAGGGGACCCATGGCTAGAAAGGCATGGTTCGGGTACTAGGCACCAAAAAATGACAACACTTCAAATATATTATGGGCATGCATTCCTTATTTTGTCAAGAAATCTCCACCAACCCAACAAAAGCTCACATTGTGCATTAAACTCCAAAAGAGATTCTAATTTCCCCCTCCAATGTGATTTCAGAGTGTACATAGGCCCACATTGTCAAATATTCATGGTTATCATGAAATCTATGAGATAATGTCCTCCTCCGGTCCATTAACACTGATCCTATCTTGATTTCTGTGAACCACAGGCACTTCTGGTTTTTTCTTCTGTCCACACATGCATGTTATGCAAGTTTAAGAGGCCATTAAGACTCCTGTAACATCAGCAAAGAATATTAAATAAAGAAAATTTAAATCAGCAAAGAACCTTATTTCATGGATCCATGCAGCTTGAGAAATATTTCACTTAAGAACCACAAGTATTTAACCATGTGTACCGATATTTGCATCACTGCTGTATCTCTGTATCATGTAGAAGATGGACAATTCAAACCCCTTTTGAACTTAAATGCATAATATGCTGCTTTTGTTGGTTGGTGAAATTGTGACAAATGTGAAATGCGCTGCATCATGCTTTGACACCCCACAGCACCCAAACCATGCATTTCTGGACATGGGTCCCCTCTTGAGAAATGATCAGTTTGCTATCTTACCAACATACTAAGCATAATTGTCTTTTTAATTACTCTGTATAAAAAGGGATTTATATAAAATGGGTGGTTTTATTTCTGTTTGATGGCAACTACAAACATACAGCTGCTTTCTAAATGTAAAGCATCTCTGGGAGAACTGCTTACCCTCATAACCTTTTTATTCCTGTAGACATATCCATATACATAGCTCCATGTTTTTGGCAGTTCACTGGCTCATTTCAATGATGATGTTAATTTTTAAATTGTCAATTGCTTCTGACCGTAAATTCTTAGAAATTAGGTAGTAGTTTGTCATCAAAGAAACTTCTGGTTAAGGCAAGAGAATTGACTGATGTGTGACAAGAAGCACCATATTGTTGAAAATTAACTTTCCTGATGATGATATCTGTTGAGCATCTTACAAAAGTCTATAAAACAAAAGTTTCACAGTTTCCACCTTGTTTACACAAAACTCCATCCAAGAAGTAAATGCTATTTAAAACCTCCCATTTTCTATTAATCATGTCCAATCATCATTGTTTGGCTAGCCAAAGATACAGAAAGGCAACATTATTTTATGCTACTGGCTTTTAAACATAGTTTTAAACATCTGACGTTATTAGAGAACTTTTTAAATCTTAGTGGAGTTTTAAAAACAATTTAACTTTATTGTGTTAGTCACTGTTAAAGAAAGTGTATCATACCATTATATATATTAAATTCATAGATCCTATATTTGAGTTAATCAGCTCTGTTGAGTTAGTGTAACTCCTGGGTATAGATTACATGAGGAATTATATATTACATATAAGGAAGAAGATTTTTACATTTTGTATGTATTTGTATATATATATTTACATGTACATTTACATCTTGCTTTATTTATCTTGTAAGTACTTTATTAGCCAACTTTGGTGCATTACTATTGAAGTAAGTTTATTTCACCTTAAGAATGTTCTTTCCTTATGCAGTGTTCTTTATGAACAATACATTAAGTACAATTACAAAATGTATGCATTTCGTTAATAATTTTGCTTTGTATCTCGGTCCATCATATTGAAAGCAGGCAGGCATAAAATAGAATAGTTTTTCTTAATGAAGAACGAAAGACATTACATTTTTCACAAACAATAAATTTAAACAAAAAGCATTCTTAGATTTATCTTTAATAAATCTTATATCCAAGATGTAGAATGTTATTATTTCAGCACATTATTGATCTTTGTTATCATCCATTACAGGGCAGCCCACAAGAGTAGTAAGAAGCTGTTTGAACAATGCCAAAAACTCGAAAAAGTGTGGGGACACACATTCACATGCAGTATAACGCTAACAAGCCCAGAGTCATGGTACAGAAAGGTTCGAGAACTCATAGACAAGCAGCAAAGTGGCCCAATATGGATGAGCGAGAGCAAGGTGAGCTGTATTGACCTTTATTTACAGAATATTATAGCATGATTTGGTACATTAAACTGGTTACTTCCTTATAAAATAATGAAACTACTCAAGGAACTGAGCTTTGATTTTGAATCTGCTGTGTTAAATCTCAATATAGTACATTATTTTGCATGAGGTGTCCATTCATTAACCTGATTATGTATGTACTACTATGTGAAGTTCCTTTCTAGAGCTAAAAAGACCATAACTGGTCATTAGTTTTGTATTACTCCTCTGTATCTTTCACCAAAGGCAGATGAAAACAGTATATTTATGATTTAAGTTGTAATGAAATACTGATATATAAAGGAATTCATTTGTAATTAAGTTTGTTAACTTTGTACAAAGATTATATCACTTAGTACCAATATACAGTGGACTCTTTAATTCAAACTCCAAGGGGATACAAAAAAATCTCATTTTCCCCACATTCAAATTAACAAGTATTCCTTAGTCTTTAGCATTGTTACTTTTCTTCTTCACCCCTTTTTCCATTTTTTTAGAGCTGCTTTTTTCTGTAATGTTAAGCAACAAAATGTGCAACACTTTGGCATTGAAAACAACATATAGACCTGGATAAATCACAGCTGATAACTTATGGTCCTTTGGACATTAACTTCAATACAGTTAAGATTTTCACAAATTTTTTGTTCTTATAAATGGTTAAAGGGATTTGAAGGACAAACATTTGCACAAAAATAGAAATCCGTAACATTGGGGAGAGGGTAAAAGCCGCAAGTACAGTACAAGCAAACAAAAGTTTATTACCATAACTGTCTTTGGACAATTGTAAACCAGTTGAAATTGCATTACATATTCTGTTTGCTGTCTAACCACTGCTAAAATGTCTTAACACTGCATAAATTGTAATTCAGGAATAAGTACTGCTTTTTGAGTATTAAAATCCTGTTTTTGCATTATACAAATACAAGACTGAAAATATGAATTAAATATGAACTTTTTGATTTCAGTCGGAATTTCAAAGGAAATAAGCCTCTATGTTCTTAATTATCTAGTGAGTCGATTTGATAATCTTATGCTTTACTTACTGTTGAATTATGCCAAACTAGTTTCGTAGGCCTTTGCCTGCATCCTCAGTTGCGAGTCGACTGACCACTGACCAACGACGATTGAAATTCTGTAGATGACTTTAACATGTGTTTTTACTACTGAGGCATCACAGACAGTAGATACTGATGCATGAGATGAAATTATAATTAGAGAAGGAACTTTTGTTGGGGATCAAAGCATTTCAAGCCTAAGTTTAGGATACCTACCTGGCATTTATTACTAGGTATTTGACTAGGTACTAGGACTAAGGAGAACCTAGAAAACACTTCACTCAGGAAGAACATTCCAATTTGCAGACCTCCCATTCTACAGTCTGTACCTTTGTTAGTAATGCATATATTACTCCCACTTCTTTCTTAATATTAACTTTCTGTTATAATCAGAAGCAGAGTAAGCAAACAATTTTTATTTACTTATGCAGCATTTCAAAAAGATAGGCACTGATCAGGAGCATACAGATGAAAGTATGTTATATGAAGCAATCCATAAATTATACTTAATCTGACCATAAGTTCTGTTACAAAGTTTTGTGATAATCTGATAATGCAATTGCTGCTAAAGTCTGGCAATTCATTATTCAGTTCAACTGCAATGAAAAGAGCACATCAATTAAGGTTTAGTCATGGAGTGGGTAGATTATAAAAACTGTATTGCCTCCATAGAGTTGGAAAATCGCCACATGAGATTTTCCAGAATACCAAGATGCTGAAAATTAGGAGAATATTTTTGTACCACACTGAAACACGTACCTTTGCTGACTGTCTAAGTTCCAGACATGCATGCTCTATGAGGACTAGTGCAGTGGTAAAAGCAGCAGCTGCTTGTATCAGGCAAAAATCCAGTTTGGAAGCAGAAAGTGGAAGGTTGTGAAATGAACATCTTAAGGAATTGCTCAGGCAAGATCTTGAGCTTAAGGCTTTTTGCAAGTACTGCATCCTTTTATCTGCAAAACTTAAGCAACAGGGAGAGCTGAAATGCAGATGCCTACTCAAGTGTTACACTAACAGCATGCGCAGAATGAGGATGAAAAATGTTCAACATTGAAGAGAGCTACAACCACCAAAATGATAGAATATATACTGAATTTCCAAGAGGCTTGTGAGAGGATCTCAAAAATTCAGAGGGGCCACCATCCTGCCTCAGTGATATTTTGGTGGAGAGGAGCTATGATAGTGTTATAAAGTTGTATCTCTGTCAAAAGGAAATAAAGAAGTATGAAACAATGTATCAAACAACTCTCCTTGAGCCTGTGATGAAAGACTTGAGCAATATTTTGTTCAAGATTTGGCACTGGAGTTTCCAGCAAGATTCAGCACAAGTCCATAAGGCAGAAACTACTCAATCTTGACTTGAGAGAAATGTACCTGATTTTATTGCTGCCCAAGATGGTCCTCCTCTAGCAGCCCTAACCTCAATCTTTGGACTACAAACTGTGGACAGTGCTCAAGGGTGTAGTTGGTAAGAAAAATAATTCCAATATTGAGTCTCTCAAGCAATTCTTGGAGGCAACAGTGGTGAATTTCCCTATATAGTACATGCTAGCATTTACATAAGTCCTGTAATAAAGTAAAAGGGGGTCATTTTGAAAAATAATATGTGCACTATGTACAAAATGCATATGAATACTAAGTGCCAAAGTTAAATTTTAAAAATAGCAAAGTACATTATTGCTAAAATTGTTAATTGTGACATTGCACAGTGGAGCTAATCATATATTAAAATCATTTTAATATACATTATTGCTATTAAAAAGAACTTTACAACAGAACTTATTGTCAGACTAGGTACAGTATATTATCCTGACAGAGGTCCAACTACTTTATAACATGGTGTAACTTCTTTGCATCCATTCCAGACATTATATAATAAACTGCATACTGTAATAAAGCAACATAGACATGTGTTTGAAAGCTAACAGAACTAACAACAGTGAGCAGAACTGTTCCATCTGTAACTTGCAATAGACCGCATCAATTGGTGGAACCATTCTGTCCATAATGATGAAACAGTTAAACAATAATACAAGTATGAATCTTGGCTTACACGTTACATCACTTAGCCATACAGTGCATGGCAGCCAAATATTGTACTATGAACACCAGCCATGAAAGCCTATGATTCCATATCAATTACAAGATTATATAAATTATATTCTGCACAAGAACTACATTTTCAAATTAGCCCTATTACCAATTTTCAAGTCTTCGTTTAGTCTAGAATGAGTTATTTAAACATGGCATTCTGTAAAGAATTGCAGCTGATGATGATGGGATTATTAATTGTTAAGATTTAAATTGTGTGTTTTAAGTGATAATTAAACCCCATAATGTATCTATTTCTTTAAGTACTCTTTATATAAAGTAACCTCTTTCTTTTATTATAGTTCATAAATCTATATGAAGAGATACTATTCTAAGCAAAATGTTAAATGTGTTGAATATTTTAAGAAAAAATTTGGTTTGAAATTAGGATGGTATCTTGGTCATGGCAAAAGCTACCATAATATTTACATTAAAATAATTTTTGCATAAATAATTACTCAAAAGAGCTTTTGTTTAATCAAATTTAAGAGTAAATGTCTTTATTTTTTTTTCTATCTCTTTTCTCTCTCTCTTTTTTTCTGGAAAATTTAGCATACCCAAGTTACAGATATGACAGAATAGCTATACATCTGTTACTTTCTGCTTTTGAGGATAAACATTCCAAAGAATAGCTCCAATTTCGAAAAATAAAATTTCAGCATTACTGTTGCTTAGAAATATCTCATCACTTTCCATATTTAAAATGCTTTTAACACAATAGTGTGTTACATGGAGTCATATTTTGGGTAAGAATGGCCATTTTCATGCCACAGAATCAGGAAGTACAACAGCTGCAATCTAACAGTGAAATCAGGAGCAAATACCACTTACATAGTCTAGTGCTATTAGTTTGTACTACATCATTTATACATGGAAAAATACTGAAAACCAAGTTAACTTGGGTACTGATTTTTGCAAAATGACTGTGTCTGGATTATCTCAGGAGTGTTAGGGAGTTGAGTGCCAAAACTCACACACGTCCATAGAAATAAAAAATTTCATTCATAGAACTTCAAAGATCTGTATGTTAATTCATCATTTCATATTTCTTCCTCTCCAAGTAACTATTTCTATAAAAATAACAGAGAAACTTATAGTGCTTTCAAATTATACTTTTAAATCCCAAAATACACCAGTATAGTTACAATTATTGAAATATATTTTATTTGTGTATGATTAAAGTGTATTTATTTGTTTATTTTTTTTCCTTGAATGCTTATCACACTGAATTTAACAAGATAAATTTACCCTACTTATTTTTCATTTAATTTTAAATTTGCAGGCTGCAAATAGAAGAACATTAATTCTGGGCAGGCGAACATCTGTAATATATTAATTGACATTGTGGCCATTTGCATCTTTTCAACCAATCACAATATTTAGCTTCACCAAGTTCTTTAGAGTGTATATGGCATCTTGGAAAAGTTCTTTTACATTGTATACCTTTTCTTTCACTTTAACAGTTCTGATTAACATAAGATATTGGTTGGGACTGTGCTCTGTAATTCCATTATTGACTTTTTCTGTGCTGGCATACACAGAGAAACCATCATTTGGATATGTCCCATTTGAAGGAACCTATGAATCAAACTAATTGAACATTTCCTGGTCATTAATGAGAACATAACATATATATTTCTGTTCCGATTTTGTCAAGGTGCAATGTTTTTATTCACTGATTATGTACAGTTTGTATATTTGGCTTCGCCACTTTATATTAAACATAATAATAAATGTATTATATACATATGATGAAGAGAGGAAATATTGAACAAGAAGTGGAATAATTTGCAGGCAGAATTTCAAGCATTAAAGATTTTTGGGATTAACAGGAAAGAATTTTTTAATTAGTTTGGAAATTATGTAGGGAAAGTAAGAGAAAAGTGACTGAGGAAAGTGATCAAGGCAAACAAAGAAGGTAATAAAGTAACAATGAGGGAAGATAATCAATCACCTTTAGGAAATTATTTATGAAGTTAACTTGATAATATGTATAGTTAGAGAGATGGGAGGATCCACGTACACAACAACTGTGATGTTAGTTGTATAGGATCCTGAATTAACAAGCACTGAAGGATCAAGGAAATGTTGTAAAACTGTAATTGTAATGTGTACAAATAATAATAAGTATTTATTCATATTTAACTCTATAATTTAGTTTCCAAGAATTCTCCCATAGTATAAAAATTATGTTTTAAAAATAGGTTTTTAACATATTTTTTAAATTTTGAGCTCAAAGGGCTTTTAAATGAGCTAGGTAAGTTATTATACAGATACACTGGTCAGAAAACAAAACAAAAATTATTTCACTTCCTTTTCAGTCTGGGTCTTCATGAAATACATAAAAATCTTCCAATATAACTGCCCCCTTTCTCTCCTCCTGCTTCATGCCATTCATAGTAATATGCTTAATGTTTAGGCATATCAAAACTGTAAGTTTAATAATTCCTTTTTTAATAAACTAATATCACCTCACTTTTTGTTATCACTAGAACTTCTTCAGTTCAAGACAGATTATAAATAGTGTAGGATCATAAATTCCCCATAATTTCTTTTTCTCCTTAATTTCTCCCAGAAATTCTAAGTTCTATGGGTGTTATATCCTCCTATTCAATGTTTTTTTCTTTATGGATCTGCATATCTATATAGACAATATCATTCATCATTCAATCATAACAGTCGGCATAGTAACACTATTATACTTCAGTTGTTTAAAATCCAAAACATGCTTTAATAGCAATTGCTCTCATCATCAGGTGAAGAAGGGCTGTCGTCCTCTGACGAGTGCTCTCATCAGGTAGAGGATGACAGTCAGTCTCCAGCTGTGATCAGAGCAAGTCTTGAAGCATGTTTTGGATTTTAAACAAGTAATTGAGGTATAATTGTGTTCTATACCGACTGCTATGATCATATGATGTATTGCTTCACTATTAATAACTTCTTTTTCAGTCTTCATTAACATAAATAATATTTATTCACCTAATTATGGGCAATTCTAATAACATGCTACATTCTCATTGAACTTAAATTTTATAAAAAAGACTGAATTTTCAAATAATTAAGATCAGGTCTATACTCAGTGCACTTCAAAATGGAAACAGTTTAGTGAAGATAAATAAGTCATGTAAAACTGAGCTAATTAATAAAATGATGGAAATGAAGTTGTACAGCATTCTTTGATGCTTACCAGCATGTTTGTATCCTTCTTCAATATTTAAATCTGAGTTGGCAAGAACAGCTGCCATTATTCTTATAGTATGAGAACTGAGGATGTTCATAATTATTTTAATGAAAGCCAAGTTTTAGGATTGTTTTTAGACCTAAAATAAAGCTTTTGATACAGTTGATCATGAAATCCTGTACATGCATGCACGCAAACACACATACAAAAAATCTTATGCCATTAGAGGTATAGCGGAAAAATTAATTTGCATCTTATTTTAAAAGCAGAAAACAGTATGTTGAAATAGATTCATGTTGTTCTAACATTGTAAACGTGAACCATTGTGTTACTCAGGGCTCTATTTCAGGTCCAGTTTTATTTTATTATAAGTAAATTATTTCTTCCTTACATTTACCACATGCAAAAATAGTGTTTCAATATTAATTCAATTTGGAACCAAACACAGTGAAACACACATCAATCAATAAGTGAAACCATAAAGAGTGTTCTAACTATTAAAAAGAGTCTTATTTGCTGATGATACTAACATGGTTTTTAACAGCAAATGAACTTAGAACTACAATAAAGCAATCTAATATAGCATTACCAAATTGATTAGATAATAATAAACTCCATTTAAATATTAATAAACCAGTGTACATATATTTTAATCACCTGGTAGCACATAAGCCTTTGTCCATTTTGACAAATAATTCTAGTATTCATGAAGTAGAAGAAACAAAATTTCTTGGTATTTGGGTTGACTCAAATCTTTCTTGGAACACTCATGTTGAAAAATTAATAAGCCATTTCTTCTATGCATTCAAAGTGCTTAGCAATGTTGTTACCCTCGATATCTTAAAATTAGTATATTTTGTATGTGCACAATCTCAAATTTCCTATGCCATTCTATATATGAGGTTCATCACCAAAACTTGATCAGATTTTTAAAATGGGAAAGAAATTTGTGACAGAAAAAACTGCTCATACACCTAGTAAAGACATTTTTAAAGAATTACATATATTAACTGTTTCCTTTGTCTATATTTTACAGATGCTGTGCTTTATCCATAAAAAACTAAGATTATTTTTAAAAAATTCTGATTACCATGCATATAATATTATGGCACCAAAATAAGACTTACATCATCACGTATAGAGGAACAAATATACCTAATCAATTTAAACTGAATATGCAACTTTAAGCAAATTAAATAAATTTTTGTTAAATCGCATGCCATATACTATAGAGGAATTTTTAAATATTAATCTGTCTGAGTTTAAATTCACATGATAGCCTTCTAATATGTTCACTGAAATATGATCTTCAATGAAGTGATGTGACTCAATACTGTGACTTCTCAAAAATACTATTTAGATAGTCCTATGCTTCCTTTTTATATAATTTGTTATTATAATTGATATGAATATAAATGTGTTTTTTCTTTTATTTGTATTTATGTTTGCATTTCTTTAATTTCTTTTCTTTATTTCTTTTATTATGTAAGTTTTGCTCAGTCATTTATTGTAATTAAGTTTACTTGTTCTATGTGATTGACTATTTGGATGAAAATAAATAAAATATGTATTTATAAGACTGGTTGAATGGAAGAAGGCCTTAAATATGCCAGTATAAATAAATAAACAAAGCTTACAAACACTGAACTGTAACTTTAGCAGCAAACAAAAATGCCTTAGTTATCACTATGTTATGTTTAGTTTGACTAGACTAAATTATGGATTCACCTTACTATGACAGTTCCAATTGTATTTTGTGTAAAGCATGACTGGTTTATCCCCCCCCTTTTTTTAGTCAATAACAAGTAGTGTTTCTGTATCTTAAGGTAAAATTATCATACCTGAGAAGGAAAAATTGTATTACTTACAATATAAAGTCTGGTGAAAAACTAAAATTTTTCAATCATTAACATAGATTTTCTCATTCATATGTCAGAGGAAAGATAAATGCAATTCTTGATATTATGGATAGAATAATTCCAATACCCCAAAAAAGTGAATTATAATGTTTTTATTTGAAACTGTGGATGTGCTCAGTATAGTAAATATTCACATTCAGAGGAGATAGGTAAATAAAAATCAGACAATGCCTATTTTAAGGTAAACTAAACATTTATCAATTGATTTAAAATATGTCCAATTATTTTGGACTGCATTTTTGGAACATTGTTTATTTTCAGCACATGTTTTCTTGATCTTAATACCTATTTCATAAAATCAATTTTCAATAAACTGAATTACATTACATTTGCTAAATATGGTGAGATTAGCTGTATTTCATTTGTTAAATTTTAGCTTTTAAGAAAAGTATAAGCATGAAAGTATACAGTAACAAGATTATATCATTTTAATCTTAATGCAGAAATCCAGCTGCTAGTCAGCATTATGTGTCAACTGAATTGCTCAGATTCATTAGGCTGTAACATTAACATAATATTACTTTTGTAAAAACTAAAATTTCTGTAAATGCATGAAGTTGTATACTTTTCAAGTCTATCAAAAAATTATTCAGTCATGAAATAGTAGGAAAAAATAGAGCACATTACTGGCATTTGCAAATATAAATGTAAGAACTGTTGAATGATTTCTGCTTCAAGGTGGCAAAAAATAATCTTTTTCTATTTAATGGTGATGGTATTTCTAATGTATTATTTTGCTGCTGTGTTACCAGCCGATCGAGTTCCTGTCTGACATGTACCTATCACCTCCTCCTCCTTACCTGTCTCCATATGAGATCCTAGTGGAACCCTCTCATCTTCTGGACAACAACAACACATACCTACCTGTGATCACTGAGCAATATTTTGGCTTCATCTAGTACTCTCAGATTAACTGCATGCATCACTAATACATCTGGACTATCTTGGATGCATCTCAAGTAAATAGTTGTGTTTTTGACTCAAAGAAAAATTCATAAAAACAAATTCATATAAGTATTGATGATGACAAAGCTTTTTAATGTCTAAGGTCAACATTTTTATTAGGTTAATACCAGAGGGCCTTAATTGATATTCTTCTCCATAGGCACCGACTTCTGTAATCTTTTTGGGGGACCCAACCTCTCTCTGCTATACAAGTCAGCGACATCAACCAAAACACAAAATTTGTAAATGTTCATCCAGATGTAACTAAAAATTATATCTGTTAATGGTATGCATTAATAAGCAAACAAATTTTTAAAAAAGTAACAAGTTTTTGACATGTAACTGAAGTAAAATATATAGATAAGAAGATTTGTTTAATAATACTACTATTAAAATTTGTTTTAAAAAATCTATAAACTTAAAAAAACTTAAAAAATAAATAATAAATTGAAAATATACAAATGAAAAATATTTTTAAAAATTAAAAACTTAAGAATTACCTGTTACGAATCACGATAACCTGGCTAACTACTGTCACCACAAATCATATTTTTTCTGATGAACTGGTGGGGTATACCATCAAGATCCAAAGAGCTGGTTATATTCCTGTGACAGTTAAATATGACAATTGAATTAAGATGACTCTCTTCCAATGATGATCTTAAGTTGTTCTTTAGCTGTCTAAGACTCAAGAATGGTCTTTCAGCTATATGAATTGACAATGGGACAGTTAAAATCAGTCATACAAATATGGTTAACTTTGGAAGAATTGTGGGTGCACAGCTGTTACTTTTCAGAAACTGTACAATGGAGCAAAAGTTTGTTAACCTTTGATTCCAAAATGTCCATCATCATATTGTAATATAATGTTAACCTGTAAGGATAAATATTGCCTAAAGAAAATTTATGTCTGTAATACCAGCACTTCTATTTGTGATTAATTGTTCAATTTTAACCAACAGATGAGAAACAACACTTTCAAATCTAGATAGAAAACATTAAACTTAAACTGAATTATTTAAAAAAGCATTAGGCAACATATAACTTTAGGGGTTACAAAGTTATGAGGAGCACTTCCAGAAACTAATCTTTTTGCAATGCATGGTAACTGTAGTTCAGTGAAGAGAATGAATACTTTTATGATTTCTTCCCAAAATGTGGTAATAAGTGGATTTTATGTGAGAGGGAGTTTGCCACATGCTGAACCATAGAATATGGTTCCTGAAAATTCAGGTTTTCTTCTGTAACACAGTGCATCAATGAGAAAAATATCTTATACAGCACGCAAAATAGAAATTATATTACTGCACTTGAAGAAAAAAAAAATATTTGCTTTAGAATCTGACTTGATGAGTCTGCTTCTTCCAGTTCTTCAAGAAATTTAATCATTTGCTCATAACTGGAATGAAATGATGACAATAATGAGAAACGAACCCCCATCTAGATGGACAGAATGGCCTTAGGTTAATTGCATCATTGCCTTGTACTGATTTGAAGAATGAAAGTGTTTTAGGCAAATTCTTCAGAAAAAATATTATACCTTTTATTAGACTTAGCACCAAACTAAAAATTAAATATATGTTAATAGTATCATCATCCTGTGAAAATATTAGGGAAAGGCAGAGCCTCCTATACAAAAACTTTGGGGGGGGGGGGGGGTAGGGGACCAGGCCTCTACAGCCTGTAGGAGTTGGTGCCTATGTTCTTCTCTATATCTATTACTGCATATTTAATTGTAGTATGCAGCTTGAAACACTGGATGGCTTGTCAAAAAATATTTTTCAATCAAAAGCTGCTTAGATAATAGGGAACATATTCATTTTTAAATTTATTTAAAAAGCTTCTATAGGACTTAAATTTAAACTTATCTGCTCAGGCAATGTTTTACATCTCATCTGCTAGGCATACCACAACCAGCAGCACCTGTGCTTAAACTCTGCTTTCCCTCATACTTTGTAATGTCTTTGAATGTCACTTTCTGAATCTGTTCTGTGCCATTTCATGGCAATATACTTTCATTTCCTAAAATGGTTAGACAATTGACTCTAGAGTGATCTATTTTGGTATGTAAATGTCATTTTAAATACCAATCAGTTCATTATATGCATGCAATAAGTATCCAGAACTTACATGATCAATTACTCCGTTCGGAATTGCATTTCTTGATATTCTGGTTTATTGGGGGAAAATAAAGGATAAAAATGTGAATATACAGTGTCAAGAGAGGAAAACTAGACAAAATGTATGCAAATCTTGAATGTTTGCCAGCAAAATCACCTCTGAAATTAGCACAACAAAAACAGGTGTTCCAGAATGTAAAGTAAAGCATTAGAAATGAAATCAGGAACATCATGATGGCCAAACTGGTTTGTATCAGAGTGTCTTTTCCTGAATATAGTGCTTATTTAGCTAAGGGAGGAGAACAATTCCAGTGTCTTCTATAAGGCAAGATTGTATACTTGGTTTAGAAAGCAGAGTTGAAACATGGAACCATTGATTGTAGCACATTTACCTAGTAGGCAAGATATTATTTTATACTGCAAGTTTAATAGAATTTACATATACAGTAGATATGATCATGTTTTAGGCTTTTTTAAGCTCATAGTCAAATTATCTATACTGAATATGTTTTTGTTTAATGTCTTTTTATTATAAAAATTGGTTCTTCGAACACTGGAGCTTTTGTCATTAAAGAATTTTAAGTATGTGTTAAAAGTACCCCCATTTTTTATGTAATGAGACTGAACAACAAAATTAATGCCTACCACTTTCATTTTCATTCTGTCAAAAATTGAATTAAATGAGATATTTAGTTAGAGTTATGATGACATCCAAGGTTGCGCCATTTGCTTGCATCTGCACTAAACTTTAATGTTAATAACTCCATTTTTGTAATATTTTCCGTATGATCTAATGCATAATTGTGCTTTTAGAATTTAAGGAGCAATGATCAAGTGTAAGCTTAAGTAAAGCATGTCTTTTGCTTGCCAGAATTAGTTCAACTTTAAGCAATGGCAAAAATCTTATAACATTGCATGCAAAGCATAAAATTTCAGATATCATTTGAATACTTACTTCACATTAAAAAGGCTTAGGGTAGAAACAAGATGATAATTTTTCTTATCTCTTTGCTTGTATTTTTACATTGTAGTTGATTTGAAACTTTATTTATAAGCACTATTTCAGCTTATAGGTAACATTTTTAACCTGTAGAAAAGTTATCATTTTTATTATTTTCCATTGTATTTAGAATGTTGAAATATTTATTCAGCTTTTCATTTTAAAGCATCAAATTTCACAGCATTCTTCTCTTCCATAGAACCTAGAGAATGGTGTATTACTACATAACATAAAATAATGAATCAGAAAACCAGTTCTTTGTTTGCAAAATCTAAACATTTGTAATATGTACCTTATTGTTTAAGTTCACAGGTAATCTTAATGTAATATTAATATGTTTTATATAAAGACTTTCATATATGTCTGTGAGCAGAAGATTTCATGTTGAGATTGAGAGAGAATGAAAAAATAAAAATTTAAGCATAGAGAATGAAAAAATAAAAATTTAAGCATAATATGCCAGAGTAATAAAATAATCATACTTACTTGCTTGCATATTAGAATCTCTTTTTACATTTTTATAATCTGCAACATTAATGGGGGAAGGTGCATATGTAAGAACATTCCCAAATCTAAAGCAAACTGATAGTAGGAAAATGTCAGTCACTATTGGGAACAGCTGTCTCATGTCAAACAAATCTAGAAAGTGCCAGTCATTATGATGAACTGCTAAACATTTAAATTACTATCCATTATCCTTGACTAAGATGCATGGTATTCATGGTATTCACGTTATAGAAAACATGTTTATTTGCATTTGTCAAGATACAAAGATGTATCATTAATTAATGTTTTTGTCCCATTATTAATGAGCTTTGGAATCCAACACAGTGAAGCACACACATAGAAAAATGGCAGTGGCTGAGCATTTTTGGAAGAAAACCATCAGGTAGTTAAAAGGATCAAGTTAGTCGAGACATTCCAAAAAATGTTAACAACATTTAATGAATTTTGATATCCTGGAAGCATAGTTCAATATTCAAGTTTATCATAAGACCACCAAAGTCAACTCAGACACCAAAAATTCAATAATTGTATAATAGCTGAGGTTATTTGTCAAAGGTTCTGAAGTATGTCTTAATTAAATCTTGAGTAAGTGAAGCTGGAAGAGCATTTTTCCAAATGTTTGATTTACAAGTCATGCATGTTGCTGAAACCAGCTATACACTGTTACTAACAAGTATGAAGCTCTGAACATTTAAATTAAAACACCTTAGCATGTATAGAATTAAGAATTCAGGACTGTTACAAAATAAAAACATTTCTGATTTCAGTTAACCTATCATTAATATTAGTGCCATCAAACTTACCATCTTTTCCTCACTAATTGGTACTATCAAAAATTATTCATTGTGATGTGCAATTATTGTTGTAAAGTATTTCTTAAAAAACTCTCATTTAAGACTTTATCAAGATAATGCATGATTTTAATGTTTATTTTCATTGCTCTGAACACTTAAGGGAATTAATATGCAAGTAAATATTGTATATTTTTGTATATACTAGATAGATAAAAATCAGGGAAATGAAACAGAATTTTGTAATTAAAATGTACAATAAAGAGACATCTTTTACTCAGCTCAGCCACTACAGATCTATCAAAATGTAGGATATGTTGCAAGTCTTCTGACTTTAAATATTATATAGCCAGAACTCGCATGTTCTCAAAAAGGATGTTTTTAAAAAACAGGGTTGTTCACAATGACTCCAAAAATATTATTTAGCATGTTTATAATTTAAATATTTAATTGCTTTTAAGATATTCTTAGACTGCATAATATTTCATTTTTATTATATTTGTACTCGTGCATGGAGTTACTAAGCTATGACATTAATTCCTTGAAACCTGATTAAGCATATTTTTATCTGGAATGAATATATTTATGGAAAGAATTTCTAATTTTATTCAAGAAATGATAGGAAATAACTACATCTTTCTTTAACATTACACAGTAGTCACAGATTTTTCCTAAACTATGAAATGTAATGCCCATTATAGCTCCTATTTTTTCATCATGTTAAAGTTGACTGCTGTAATTATTCTTTTGCAGTCATGATAGCATCACATTATTGCATTCTATTCTCAATGAAAACCGATTCCTGCCTCTTTGATACTCCAGATTGAGAGTGAGAGAGTGAAAGTATGTGCATGTTTGTGTGTATTCATTGTAAATTCCCATAGGTTAAAAATGTTTGCAAATACACCCACGATATATTTTATGCTTTAATAATTCTTGTAGTGATAAGTAGTCAAGCATATAATTTGCTTTTATGTATACATTGTTAAACATAAAAGATAATAAAAATGTGTAGAAGTTACATTTTTCATACTAGGATGAGAATTATGATAGCAGAAAGTTGCCCCAAAACAAAATATTTTTGAATAGCTAACATAATGTAGCTTCAGAATGTTTGAAGAGATCAGTTCTGCTTTAAAATTTGTTTAATTTGTCTTGATGTGCACAATTGTCATTGCTGCCAATAATGTATTTCTAACATAATAGCAAGTTATAAACATTTTTTATTGTTAATGCAATGTAATGAATTTTTAATACTAATAAGCAGCTTTGTATTCCCTTTGATTGTATATTTTTAAGCATAGATGTTGTCCCTAGTCCCTCATGTAGCATTGCTTGCAGTTTGTTTGTTTGTTTTGTTTGTGTTTTGTTTAACCTGTGGTGTTGCGTGTTGCCCTGCAGCCGGATGAAGCTCTTTCTGATGACTTCCTCTTCCCGATGACCTCGCGCCTCTCCTACGCCTCGTCCCCTGAGTCGGACCTGGACTTGTCCCCAGAGCCCCGCTGCGCTGCTCCCCCTGGGTCCAATGCTCCTCCTCCAGGGCCTGGACCTGGCCCTCCTCGGCTAGTGAAGAGCTCATCTGATCCCAGTATTGCAACACAGGAAGACAGTGGTGTGCCCAGTTACAGTGCTCCTCCACCTTACTCACCTAATAATCCTTACAAACAGGTGAGACATATTAGCAAATTCAAAAGATGAAACATTGATTGATTGTTTAATTTAAAGATCCTGATTCTGATAAAATCTGTTTTATTTGAATGGATAAAATACAATGAAGCTTTTAGCTAAAGATTTAATGATTGGGTAATTGGAAAATTGTTGAAAATAATTCCATTAATTTGGAAATATTTTGCAAGAGAGCACAATGCTGACAGTGTTTGATGAAGGGTTTTAACAGAATTGTTGAGCTGAAACATTTAGAGTCAAACAGAGAGAACAGAATTTAGATTACTTTTTGTTAACAAAGATGTTCAAAAATGCTTTTGTAAATTACAGTAATTTTCCTTCTTTAAAACTCAGTTTGCTAGCTTTTTTGAACAAGTTATTTATGTGAAATAAAATATGCAACTTTAGCAATTCTAACATATATGTGCAGGATCTTCCTATGGGGATTTCATAGTCCTAACTTTGTATTTTCAAAACTACAGTTTTAATGAGCTCTAGAATCTTTCCTACAGATTTAGGAATTACATCTCCCAAAGGACTGAATCCTACTAGATGATCCTTGTCTTTCCAGAGTTCCACACTCTAATAAGATGTGTTTTGCAGTCTCTTCAGATACTGCCACGGGTGACCAAGGTTGTTAAGGCGCAGACGTGTGAGCAGGAGGTCTAGGGTTCGAATCCTGTCAGGACCGTCCTCCCTGACTGAGGTTTTTTCCAGATTTTCCTGTCCTCATAAATGGCAAATGCTGGGGAGGTACCCTAAACTTAGGCCTGTAACGATTCCTTCCTTAAAAATAAATCCTTTCCCAATATAACATTTCATTTCATGTATCATCAGTGTTCATCGCCTGTGGTGCATCAGTAGTAAAAATGGGCGTTAAACACTAATAAAAAAAAGTCTCTTCAGACTGTTCACGTAGATGACATATGGAATTTCCATGATAACAGTCCCATTGTTAGTAGGTGTTTCCCAAATGACCAATTGTCAGTATTCTTTTTAATTGCTTTCTGGTTTGCCTTCTATCCCATTCAGTAAGTCCTTAGTCAGGAAGTTTTATACAAGTTAACAAGAATTTTATACAATTCTGCACCAGAAAAGCTCTTCCACCTTATTTAATGTTCTTTTTTGGTGCAATGGTATACTGTGGTTCTAGCAGTTTTCTTGCCAATGCCACAGAAAAATTCTGGGCCTATGAAGTCAAGCTTAGTTCCTTCTTTTGCCAGTGATCTGCCATTTCACGTCAAATAGGTGACATATAGGATTTCCATGATAAGAGTCCCCTTGTCAGTAGATGTTTCCCAAATGAACACTCGTCAATAATCTTTTTAATTGCTTCCTTCTATCCCACTCAGTAAGTCCTTAGTCAGGAAGCTATTGGATGTATTAATAAGAATTTCATGCAATTCTTGACCGTAAAAGCTCTTCCATCTTATTAATGTACTTTTTTTGGTACTTATTGTACTGTGATTCTAGCAGTTTTCTTACCAATGCCACAGAAAAATTCTGAGCCTATGAAATCAATCTTAGTTCCTTCTTCTGCCTGCTTATCTGCCACTTCATTACCTTCTATGCCCTGATGCAAGTTAGAATTATATCTGGATATCTCAACAGTTTCATTGGTGTTCTCTCGAGATTCTTGGATTGGCCATGTGAGCAGAGACATTTTTATGCTGCAAAAAGTTACCTGTAGCCCTGTCTTGTTAGTCCCTTCTGGATTTTTCAGAATGCATCAGGTGGTAATGCACTTTGTGGTAACTATAGTCTGTTTTTTCAGCATGGCAGTGATTAAATGGTCATTTCTTGAGGAAAAAGTAGTTACTATTTTTTTTACTATACTTAGTCTCTTGATCTTGGTTAGATGGTCCCAATAATCACTGAACAACAAATTTTAACTTTTTTTTTTTTTGCATTTGAATAGAAATAGGTGATGTTGTATAAATATTCACGATTATAACCTCTTACTCAACAATAAATGCAAATTCACTTTTTAGCACATACTGAATTCAGATCTGAAATTCCCTATCATATACCATTTTTCTAGGAAATTAGGTTTTAAATTTCTCAGAATAATATTAAAAATATGCAGAATTAAAATATTTCCTGAACTATGTATGAAATTAAATAACATAATACCTATATTCATAACTTTTTTCTGTTATCCATGCAAAAATAAAAAAATGCTTGATGTTACTCACACTTTTGAATATATTTTCTGAAAAATTTCCATTATTAAAACAATCAGGAACATCTTTAATTAGTTGCCAACAATAGTTGGCTATTATACTTAATGGTATTTTCCTCTGTATCAATTTTCAATGATAGCAATGTCCTGGTGAAAAATTTCTACATGCTCATCACTCCTGGCACCCAGATTAGGCAGAAAGAAGTTCCAGTAGGAATATAGAAATTGTAGATTCAATGACCAGTTACACCTGATTGTTTTCATTTATCTCCTTGTAAATTTCATCTCTTACATTACCCAGGAAATTACTGCACGCAGCCTTGCACCCTACTCATGCTTGTTTCTCACTGTTTTTTAACAGGTCTTCAAAAACATCATTTGGTACCAGCTTATAAATTTGTGGTCAAATAAAAATACCTTATTTCAATTTAACTTCACTTAGTCTCTGAAATTTTACTTCAAATAGTGAAAACTGTCTAAGGCCTTCACAATTTTTTTTCATTAACCATAACTTTATGTGAAGTAGTGGCAGTAACATTTTGTCTGTTTTAACTAATGGTTTATTTTAGACACTCATTTGACCAGTGACCAAACTGCCTTACAGGCTATTCTTTTAACTTCTTAATGTTTCTCTTTAATTTGAATGTTCCACTCACACAAAAAGTCTCTGTATTCCTAGAAGAATCCTACTACTTTAAGACAGTTTTCCACTCGTATTTTTTCATTTATACTTTGCTTACACAAGATAATAATTTGGTTGGAATACATGCAGTATGTGCATAACAATCATATGATCTGCTGCACTGCTGGAAATCCTCCTCATATAGACATAGATTAGCATTTATCTTCAAAAGTAGGTGATGTTGCAAAATGGATTTCATTTTTTTTATTATGAAATATAGATACTTCAGAATAATGCATTTTAGTTCAGGAGCATTTTTCAGAGTTGTGCAGTATTATTTGCATACAGCTTATTCATTTGCACACTATGCAAATGACCTATATATCTTTATTTTTTAATGCATACAACTAAACCTTAGTAATGATTGCATGGTTTTTTTAAAGAGTATATTTACTTATTATTATTTATCTGATGTTAAGAATTAATTAGCAGCATCTTCTAATTAGGTGTTATTTTCCCTTTTTTTCTTTTCTTTTTTTTTCTCTCTCTCTCTATTTTTTTTCCATGTTTAATCATTTGTGCAACACCATTCTGGATAATTGAGATTTTCTATAGTTTATAAACACATTTTATGGTTCAATTAAAAATGAATGTAGGAATCCACACAGCGAAACTATCATAAACCATGTTGAATTAAAAGTAAAACTACTAAAATCATGTCAACACATTAAAACTCTCTTGAAAACTCAATAGCCAGGATAATAAGACTATCCAAAACACATAAATCGGGAAAAAAGCATGAGACCTATGATCAGCAACGTTAATACCCCATGTTACCATCTAGCGAAATGGTTATCCACTCAATTTAATACATTAGTGACATTTCTGAGCTTAAGTCTAAAAAATTCTTTAGACCTTGTAAATAAAATTAAAGATCATAAGTTATCTACAGACAAAAAATTGATATCGTTTGATGTAAAAGCCCTGTTCCCAAGTATTCCAAAAAAGAAAACCCTGACATTGCTAAGAAAATGGTTACTATCTACTAACACTACAGAAACAAATATAAAAGAATTTATCAAGCTCACGGAATTATGTTTAAATCAGGCCTACTTCAGATTTGAAGGAAAATTTTACGAACAAAGTTCAGGTTTAGTAATGGGCAGTCCTCTCTCTTCATTGTTTGCAGATCTATTTATGAGCTTTTTTGAAATGCACATAACTAAAGCCTTCCCATATGTATTCAAGGTCTGGTACAGATATGTGGATGATGTTTTTGCCATCGTGCAAACCAGACACATAGAAGATGCTCTCAAACTCTTAAATTTACAAGAAATAACAATAAAATTTACTATGGAAATTGAAATAATAATACTTTACCATCCTTAGATTTGAAGATAATAAAAAATAATAACAATTTAGAATTTGCCATATAGAGAAAAGATACACACACACCGATGATTACATAAAAGCTAAAGCTAAAGGTTTCAACCCTAGACCTCACAAAGAAGCAACACTCAAGTATGATTTATAGGTTGATTAATGTACCACTTAAAAAAGAAGAATATGAGAATGAATATACACAAAAGTTAATGGGTTTAGCAAATAAATGATAGATCAAAAAATAAAAAAAATTCAAAGGAAAAAAGAAAATCAAACAAATCACTACACTTAGTAATTTATTTATCAAAAGTTCACATACCATGGCACCCATAAATAGATACAGTGTAGGCAAATTACTGAATCTAAACAAAATTCAATCTAGATCAAAAGAAGGTAGTTCAGGAATATATAGGATCAACTGTAAGGAGTGTGGTAAAGTATATATAGGCAAGATCAAAAGAAGCTTGGGTATTAGATTGAAAGAGCACTGGAGAAACATTAGATATAAACAAATAGAAAAATCAGCAGTAGCAGTACATTTCTGGAATGAAAATCATGAAATAGAAAAATATATAATAATGCTAAGAGCAGTTCCGCACCCAAAGGAACTTAGTATATGGGAAAAGATTTATATAAAAAAGAACATGAACATAGACTTATGAATTTTGATATACCAGAAGCAGACAACATATTGTACAGGTTCATCAACAGACCACCAGAGCGCACACAGCCAAGCATACATCCTACTTGAAGAGATCCGTTAGTCATCAATTGATTGACAATGTAAGTGACTCATGAAACTAGTCCCAACTTACTTTTTAATAAAAAAAGTTTTAATATGAAACATCAAGAGAGTTTTAATGTGTTGACATGATTTTAGTAGTTTTACTTTTAATTCAACAAGACATATTATGGTACTGAGAATAATTACTTTGATATGTACAGTGATCCACAATGACAATGAGAATTTATATTATGTATGTATTTCATGTCATACCTTATGATCTGCTCTCTAAAGAGTGGAAAACAAATAAGGATTGTGGTATTTCAGAGCTACGAGACACACAATGGTTCAGCAGGGGGACTTGGAGGCCCAGACCCACTGAGTCATCACCACCATCATGGGAGTCATAGCCACAATTTGCCCCTTGGCAAAAGAAGATCACAAGGGGGTGACAGCAAATATGGGTTTGCTCCTCCTGGTCATGGTGATGATCAACCTATAACATCATCCACAATGTGTCTCAATTATCCGCCACCACACCCACACCAACACCAAGGTCCTCCAATTACACGATCACCCCCTGGCCAAGGTCCTCCTGAGTTACCTCCTAGGATTGATCGCAGTAACAAGCCACCAAGAGGCATTGGAGGAACCCTAAGCAGATCTGCAGCTGAACGATTATTTGGCAAGGGGGATGGAGGAATGGTAGATCATGGCGAATCTAATCTAGATCCACCTAACTACATTAATGCCACTGCTCATCACAGACCACCAGGGCAAACTAGTTCATCCTTAGAAAGGCACAACATGAAAACTGTAAGTTCAGCAACAAGAATAAAATGAACAATACATTGTTTATGAAAAGAAAAAAAAAAACAATATATAGTAATTTAATTAAAATGTAAATTGGAACTTACACAGTGAAGCCAATCATATAATTGATATTATTGTATGATTTAGTTGAACTACACACTTAATGCTTCACTTACTTGTCATAATGTATAGAAAATTTTGAGAACATTTGACTCTCATCGTCAGCCAAAATTCAACTGTCTGATAATTCGTTGAGCTGTGGGAATGTGCATTCTGCTCTGGTGGCAGTGTGATAAACTTGTAGTTTATGTTTTCATCCCCGGCAGTGTTGAAGTTCATTAGACTGTTTTTATATTTGTAGATGTAGACTTTCTCCCAGGTTGCTAGTTCCATAAGCCCTTGTACTGATTTTAATAATTTTGCTTTATTCACTATGTCATGATTTTGTGTCCAAAAATGATATGCTACTGCTGATTTTTCTGTTTACTTGTACTTTATGTTCTTGAAATGTTCCTTTAACTGTGTGCCTATGTTTCTCTTTGTTTTTCCAATGTAGATTTTTTCACATTCTGCACAATTTATTTTGTAAATACCTGCTTTTTTCTCTTGTGGAATACTGTCATTAACATGGTCTATCAGTAAGTTTTAATATTAAATTTATTAACCAGTGCCAACCTGATATTAAAATCTTTAAGAATATTCTGAAACTTTTTGTAGCTCATGGTTGATATGTGAATTTTTTAAAAATTAGCTTATCTTTTCTTGCTGAAAGAGTTGTGGTTTCTTTGATACGTTTTTGTCTCTTGAATTTCTGCACCTTTTTGTGTACTAGTTCTTTTTTAAAACCATTTTTAACCGCTGTTTCTTCTATTTGTTTGTATTCATTAAAATATTCTTCTTTGCTAATTTGTAGATTAACTAGCCAGTGTGTTACACTGTTGATAACTGCATGTTTGTGCCCTGTGGGGTTAAAACTGTCAGCTTTGATGTGATTATCTGCGTGTATATTCTTTCTGTATTCCAAATTTAAAATTTTCTTGACATTTCATTATTTTAATATCTAAGAATGGCAACATGTTATCTTTTTCTATTTCGTATGTAAATGATATGTTTATGTCTTGTATATTCAAAAGTTTTAAGGCATCGTCAATGAGTTTTTTGTTAACTATGCCAAATATATCGTCTCCATATCTGTACCATACCTTAAATATGTATGGAAAAGCTGTGTTGATGTGTGTTTCAAATCTGCTCATGAAGAGGTTAGCTAGATATGGGGATAAGGGGCTACCCATTGTAAGTCCTGCTTGTTGTTTATAAAATTTTCTTTCTTTACTTTATGACAAGTAAGTGAAGCATTAAGTGTGTACTTCAACTAAATCATTCAATAATATCAATTATATAGTAATTTATTAAAAGATATGAGCAAGAATAAACTAAAATTATTTATTCTTTAAAATATTATGTCATTCATTTTCGTTATATAAGTTTCCATGATATAATACATTTATCATTAATACATACCGCCACAGGTGGCTGAGCTCATTAAGGTGCAATCTTATGAGCGGGAGGTCTGGGGTTCGAATCCCACCAAGACTGTCCTTCCTGACAGGCTTTTTCCAGGTTTTCGTCAGTCATAATTGGCAAATGCTGAGGAGGTACCCCAAATTTAGGCCTAGAACATTTCCTAGCTTTAAAAAAGAAGTCCTTTCCTAATTTACCATTTCATCTCATGGATTATTAATGTCCACTGCCTATGGTGCCTCAGTAGTAAAAACAGGCATTAAATACTACTCTATTTCAATCATTAATATGTACAAAGAAGAATGCTCATAGGTATTTTTTATGCTTCAACAAAGCTGACCACCACAGTTGGCCGAGGTCGTTAAGGCATGGACTTGTGAGTGGGAGGTCTGGGGTTCGAATCCCACCAGGACCGTCCTCCCTGATTGGGTTTTTTTCCAGATTTTCTTCAGTCCTCATAACTGGCAAATGCCGGGGAGGTACCCTAAATTTAGGTCTGGACTGCTTCCTTCCTTAAAAACATCCTTTCCCAATTTATCATTTCATCTCATGTATCATCATTGTCCACTGCCTGTGGTGCCTCAGTAGTAAAAATGGGTGTTAAAACAACTACTCAAAAAAAAAAAAAACCAAAGCTCAGAAGCAAGTTTCCCTCTTCACCTTTCAATTCTTGACTACAGCTGTGGCCCTTATAGAGCCTCTTCCACTACTTGAAAACCACAAGTTTCATGGTGACTTGGAGATTTGTTATTCAAATTTGTACTTATTTAGCCACTGAACTATGGAAAGCAATATTACATCCTTATAATCTCCAAATTTGCACCATCTAAAATCTTGGGAAATCATGTAGGTAATTTTGCCATTTCCACACTTATATAAAAATTATGGGATTTCAAAGAGTTCTTAACTGCTTTCAAGGAGAGACAAAGATGTGATGTGAGATTGCACTTAGCTGCTAGATTTAAATAATTATGCATTTGATCTTATCTATGAAACAAGTTTTAATTTTCTGATAAGGGTGTGTTGCAGTTTCTTTTTTAATCTGTAATCTTTGTGGTAATACAATAATTTGATGAGCCATAGAGAAAGGATTTTTAAAATTAATTCTAAAACATCAAACATTTCTGGAAAAACAAATAATTATGCATTGTGAATCCATTTTATGTTGATAGAAATTAAATCAATATAGTAGACACTTAACTATAAAATAAAAGTCAATGTTACTGGGCAAAAACTAGTGTTGAACACTGTTAGAAAAAAGAAAACATAACTGACCCTTGCTCAGAATTACTGGACACATAGTTAGCAAATCTGAAAGAAGGAATCAAATGCATTGTAGAAATGGTGAAAAATTCTTTTTAAGAATATTATTATACTTTTTATAAGTAGTTTTGAATAGCGGGAATTTTTGTAGTGAAATGTAGTATAATACAACAAATTATTATTTAGTAAATCATTCAAATTTCACTAATTTTGTTCCACTTAGACATGTTTCAAAGGCTGTTGCCTTCATCAACATGATTCCACTGTCTGCTTCCCAGCGTGGTATTCAGCTGTCGTTCTGTGGATTTTACGAACTTGGTGATGAGTTTACTATTGTTTGGAAGATAAAATTAACCAAATTGTTCTTGTTTCTTTATGAATATATTTTCCCACACTGTTAATTCTATGGGTTTTTGAAGATGTTGGTTTTTAGGAGGTTTTTTAAACAACATTTGTTTACTGGAGCCAAGATGCTGCTTGTGTCTTTAAAAATCTTCTGGAATTTTTGGTGTGCCCATGGGTGGAATGTGAATTTCTTATATATATCATCTCCTTTGTAGCCTTTCTATGTGGTGACATCTTTTATTTGTTTTTGTTTTTTTGAATTTTTCTATTTTCTTGTTGACCAGATCTATTGTGTAGCCATTTTTTGTACTACATCTATTATTTTCAAATTGTTCTGTCTTGCTTATTGGTAGGTTTATTAATCTGAATGTGAGAGTATTGATTATGGCGAGTTTATATTATCTTGGATTGTGGCTGTCATTTTTTATATAATTATCTATGTGGGTATCTTTTCTGAATATGCCAAATTCTAGATTATTGCCATTTTTTATAATTTTTATATCCAAGAAGGGAAGGGTTTTCTATTTCCATTGTGAATTTAACAGTGCTGTCTTGTAGGTTAAGTAGTTTTATTGCATCCTCTTTCTATTTTTCATTTACTATAGCAAAGACATCACCAAATAATGGTAGCAACATTTGTATATATGTGTGGAAAGGCCTCAACTAATTTTATTTCCAAGAAACTCGTGTGCATATCTGCCAAGAGTGGAGAGAGTGGGTTTCCCAATGCCAGACCCTTTTTTTGTATATAACTATTGCCTTGAATGTGAAGTAGGTTTGATTGATACAAATTTTGGTGAGGTTTAAACATTATTCTATTACCTCTTCAGGTAGGTTTGCCATTTCTTTACAATATTTATTAGATTTTCTTTGGGGATGCTAGGACACAAATAATTATATAAAAAAACAACAGCCACAATCCAAGACAACATAAACTTACCATAATCAATAGTCTCACTTTCAGATTAACAAACCTACCAATAAGCAAGACAGAATAAACTTTGGAGTGCCATAAAATAATAGATGTAGCACAAAAAATGACCACACAATAGATCTGGTCAACAAGAAAATAGAAAAATTCAAAAAAACATAAACAAATAAAAGATGTCACCATGCTAAAAGGCTACATAGGAGATCATATATATAAGATATTCACATTCCACCCATGGGCACACCAAAAATTCCAGAAGATTTTTAAAGAGGCAAACAGCATTTTGGCTCCAGTAAACAAATTTAGTTTAAAAAAAACTCCTAAAAACCAACACAAAAGACAAAATTCTGCCTGGAAAACAATCAGACATTTATGAAATCAGTTCCAAAGACTGCAATATGAAATACATAGGCAAAACAAAAGTAAATATTACCATACAGTTTATTGAACACCTTAAAAATGCAAAATATAAAAACATTGAAAAATCAGCAATAGCAGATCATTTCTAGCAAAAGAACCACGAATTCCAAAAGGAACCAAAACTCTTAAAAGTTCTTCAGAAACCCATAGAAAATAACAGTGTGGGAAAATATATTCATAAAAAAAAAAACAAGAACAATTTGGTTAATTTTAACTTCCAAACAATAGTAATCTCATCACCACGTAAAATTTGTAAAATTCACAGAGTGACATCTTAATACCACGCTGGGAAGCAGATGGTGGAATCATGTTGAAGATGAAGGCAAGAGCCTTTGAAACATGTCCAAGTAAGTGGAACAAAATTAGTGAAATCTGAATGATTTCCTCAATAATAATTATAGGCCTTGTTTCAGAAACTGTAAATTATGTACAAAAATTGGCCCATAAATTTCTGACCTGACTATGTTCGGTAGGTGATAGATACCTATCATTTTTCAATGTAATCTCCCTTTATTGAAATGCATTTCTCATATTTCTAGATTAACATTTCAATCCCCCCCCCAAAAAAAAAAAAAATCTGAAGCTTTGTCTGCAAAATGCTGGAAAACAATTTCTTCAATGCATTGCTCATGAAACTTTGCTCTCAAAAATCATATTTCAGTTTTGAGAACAGGTAATAGTTGCTAAGGACAAAATCTGATGGATGATTCAACTCCTAAATCTGTTTACAGCAGCCTTGTCAACAACAACTGTGTGAAATGGTGCATTATTGTGCCAAACTCCTTAACTTAGCATTCCTTGCCTCTTTTCCTTGATGGCACTGTGCAAATTATGTAGTAGCTTAGCATCGTATTTTTCAGTCATTGTTGTGTTCCTTTCTGTGAAATCTATCATCAGAATTCCTCTGCAGTCCCAAAAAATGATCATAATGATCTTCTTTGTTGACTGTGTGACCTTGACTTTTCTATGAGGTACTTCATCCTTGTCCACCCATCCATAGATATCTTTTTGAAAGAGGACCATAGTTTCAACCTCTGTAACAATGGATTCCATTATGTCTCTTGTTTTACAATGACAAAGGTTAAAAAATTTACATAATGCCATGCTCACTTACATTGGAACTGCTAAAAAATTTGGGGCACCCAACTTGCTTGAACTTTATGTATATGCAAATGTTGTTGAAGGGTGCAAAGCAAGGTTTATGTAGAAAGTCCCAACCTTGCAACTTATTTTTTTATCTTTACTGTCAATACACCAAACAGCCAACCCTCACATGGGTTATCTTCAAGGCCCTCTCTGCCCAAATGAAATAACTTTGACAACTTCTTCACAATGGAATATGAAGATAAAATTCCCCATAAACACAATGAAGGCATTGTTTAACATCACTGGATGAAAGTCTTTTAGATAAAAAATTTAATTACAGATCTGTGGTCATTTTTGAACATTATGCTCTATGATGCAACAGCACTAACTTAAATGATCTTTTCCAAACAAATTAATGTTGTGACCGGAAAGGAACAAGTGAGTATTAGATACTATGAACATTATAACAATTAATCTTCGCCTGTATCAGGCTAGAAACTTATGGATTGCACCTAGTATAATTGAGCAAGTAATCAGCCACATAATAAATAGTTTAATGTGTGAGCAAATTCTAATACAAGCAGTGATGTTTAGTTACAAGTTGACTACTTTAATTTTCCTTACAGAGTAGCTATGATAGTGTGTCATCTTATGACTCATACAACAACAGGCTTGGTCCTAATGCTCATGATGATCTCAAAAGTGGGACCAGCAATGGAACTAGTGGAGCACCCCTGTCTCCTCGTAACCATGATCCATATCGCTTCACACGTTCCACTGCGCAGCCAATAAGCAACAAGAATGAAAAACCCAGCAAGCCACCTGACTACAATAAGTATCGGTAAGACACACGTAAATGTTTTAATCCATATTTCAGAATGCAAGCAGAAGATAATCTGCTAAGCAGTATCTTGTGGGTATCTATATATAAGAATTTTTAATTTATACTTTTACCTGAAAATGCCAGTTACCAAGATTTAATCTGCATGCAGTCTATTTTCTCTCAGGTGGCATTTTAAGTTTATAACCCATTCACAGTTATGGGCAGAGATTCTAAAACTGAAATGCATATTTGAGGAGGTTGTTTTAAACTGTAATCCTTCCATAGAAGGAAATTTTCAGGCACCCTTTATGTTTCATGATTAATTTTCATCAAAGTCTTTTCTCATTAAATTTATGGATAATCACAAATACAGTTTGGATTTGCAATTTGATGTGAACCAGATATTCCTATATGAATTTTCAGTCAAAATATGTAAAATATTAATTTATGTAGGCTATATATTATACTGCCAAAAATTCTTTGTTATATTAATGTGTTTTTATATATATATAAAGTGTTACAAAGACTATATTCCATACAGAAAATCAAATAAACTTGTTCACATCATGCAATGACATAATTAATCCTCAATATGAATACTAAATTATAGTCAATTAAATTATTCCCACTTTGTTCACAAATTTTTTCACATCTTGTCTTCACAGTTTCCAATACCAGGTCACAATTCCTCTTGTTGCTCCACGTGAAATAATATAGATTCATTCAATATGCTGATGTAAAAATCTAGGTCATTATTATTTCTTCAGTTTTCCAAATCTTTTCTGTATCAAATTTTCTATTTCAGTTTTCTTCTCTTGAGAGATTCTAATTTGAAGTTGCATGACTTGTAGTTCAGGAATTTCATGAATATATTTTCTTTTCTACAATATTTAAGTGTAGATCTTGGAAAGATTCATCAATGTGGTATGTAGATTCCATTTTCGTTACAACCTTGACACACACATTTTCATCACTTTTTGCATGAAGTTCTTCGTATGTCTGATCCATTAAACTTTTTCAGATATAATCTCTTCTGAGTTGAAGTATTTATAACACTCTTTATGGTTTCACTTACATGAGATTTGCTCAGGACATGTTTCGTGAAGCAACAGACCACATCCTCATCTGTTTACATGACTCTTCACAAGAGATTATTAATGCATGTTTCATGGTGTTCTATTCCAAATTGAATTAATATTGAAATTTTTCAGAGATGTTGGTAATGACGGTACCATATTTTTTAACTGTTATTTAGGGAATGTATAGAGCCAATAGTCTCATAAATTTCTTCTTATTTTTGAGACTTAGAGCTCATAATGCTTTCAAAACTGTTTCGTATGATCCCAAAAACTCTTGTTATACATTGGAATGATCTTGACAGGAAAATAAAATATATATCACCTGATTAAGATTTTTAGGATTGTTATGGTAAAAAAAAATAAAATAAATAACATACTCTTGCAAGGATAATCTGCATATTTCTATTTTGCCTTTGCAGCTATTTGCAAATTTTTATAGATTAGAGAATTTTTTAGAAACTCAAATTTCTGTAAAAAGTCGATCAAAGCTAATGCTACTTCAGTAGTTCCTCTTCAAAACTGGCTTTCATTCCGCACCTAAAAGTGTCACAAAGAGGCATAGTGATTAACCTGTTGTAAGTCAAAACAAAAGGAAAGTGAAGTAGATGTCCTTTGTGGACACCTCATAGGAGGTGAAAAATGAATAATTAGAGATGAGCAACAATTTTGCAAAGCTTTATTTTTTGTTGCAAAAATACTCTCCTTTACCTTACACAAATAATGTGCAGGGTTTGTATGATAATGATAATAGCCCTCTCTGTGCTGTTAGGTGACTTAAAATGTCTAAGTTCAGGATTTTGTAATGATTTGTTCATTGAAATAAAACTGCATCCAACTTAATTTAAAATTCAGATTTCAGATACTAAAATAATATGTTGTTTGCCACAGATTAAAATAATGATAAGTTGCCTAATAACTAACAACATTATTTAAATTGTACTTTGGAAGCTATAGACAATGGGGACAATAGTCGGTCAATAGCTGATGATAGGAGCAATGTGTCCTAATGTTGTATAAGTAAGTGAAGTTAGAGTAAAGATATTTAATAAATTCTAATGTGATAAACTAACAACATATTTATTTAATTATTCAATACAATTTTTCTTTGTCTTGCTTATGTTTTCATAGGTATTTCTTCCTCCATTTTTTTAAAAATAACACACATGTCTACATGACACCAGCGCTGATATGCCATTGCCTTTCACATAAATCAGACCATAAAATTGTACCAAATTTTATTAGTGAGGATAACATTAAATGTGCCAGTTTTGTAACATATTATTTGGGCAATATGGGTGAAATGTGGATGTAATATGGTTAGACATAAACTACTTAAAGAATAAAGAAGCATATTCAGAATATGTGACACTCGTTTTCAATCATTGTGATCATAAGGCTGTTTGAAATGTACCTTCAAATTTGTATTTGCACTTACTTGTGTTAGATTTGTTAGGTATTTTATAAGTACAATTAGGTCTGTTATATTGCTTGACATATGCTTAAAAAGCTATCCATAACAAAGATACATCTATTCTTAATTAGCTAGTGAGTCTACTTAATACTTCTCTCCTCTACTTACCATTGAATTATGCAGAATATGTTTCACAAGCCTTCACTGCATCATCAGGTATGAGTCAGACTGCCAGATTCATTGTTGGTTGAAGGACTTGGTGTAGCTCTCGTGGACATTTTATGAACTTTTGGATTAATTTGCCTTTTGATGGGATCTCTTAAGTTCATACCTTATTTTCATATTTTTTATAATTTTTTTTCCCCATTCCTAGCTCCAAGGGTCTATCTATGAATTATATGGATAGTGGAATACATATAGGGAAATGCCTGTTGTTCAACCTTAGGGATGTGAATTTGATCAATTTTCCTTCTGTAAGGCCAGCACTGAGGAACATGGTGCCCTCCAAGGAAATTGCATTAAAATGAAAATTGTAAATCTATTTGTAACATACTTTTCCTTTGTAGCGGTGCTTTCAAAATGCCTTAATAAAGCACTTAATTTTGTTTATGGAATATTTTTCTGCTCTTTTTCTCGAGTTCTGGATCATATTTAAAATTTTTTAAAAATTGTAAAAACTTTAAAAAATTTTTCATATGGAACTAACACATTGAAGCTCACATGAATTAAATCTGTCATCTAACACTCTTCATGCTTCACTAAGGTTAGTGAAGCATGAAGAGTGTAAGACGACAGATTTAATTCTGGATCATGTGTTTATAGTAAGTGTCAGAAAGATTAGATTTACGATCTAGAGTCACCTAAATCTGAAAAAAAATGTTGCAGATATAGATCAAAACATTAGTGAAGGAATCATTACAAAATGTTTACACAAAATACATTCAAGCAAGAAACATTGATCAGAAGTAGTTGGTTAATAAATTTGTCTTAATTAAGAATGTGCATAGCCTAGCCTACAACGATTGTATGTTTAGTAATAGGCAACTCTAAAATATTTTAATGTTTTCTCTCATTGTACATTAACCACTGTAATCTCATCCATATGTTAAAAGAAGCTTTCTGATGATTAGGTTATTTTATTTCATTCATATATAAAAGAGCAATAATTTTGTGAAATTCGTACGTTTTAAATAGTATCTCCAATTTAAGGAAAATATTGGATAATCTGCATGAATGAATGGCCATTTAGATGAACAACTGTGAATGGGTTAATGAGAAACCTATGAAGTACTATTAAATTGCTGATATGTTACCATTGTGCACTGTGTGAGTTTGGGGAAGAATAAATTAATATTCAGGACATATTTTGCTTTATGTTAGTCTCGATTCTTATTTGAATGCTATCATAACAGCTTTTCTGGGATTAATTATTGATTCTGGCATATTTTCCCCCATTTCTTTTCTTGTGAGCTCTCCATATTGCACTATCTGTAAATATATTTGTAAAAAGTTTAATTATTTGTTTTACTATTTAAAAGGCTAGTTTTTCAGTATTTCTGTTGCCCTTTTTTCCCTAAAATGTATTCTAATTCCTTTCCTATTGTACTACAGTGTAGTAATATTATTGTAAGACAATAAACACTGTTGTTAATTTTCTTAAGTGTGATAACCTTTCAGAATATTCTGAAAGTAAACTTATATACAACACACAAAAAATTTATGACTCAAAACATGTGTAACTTGCACATATGCAATATACAAAAGTTGTTCTCTCAATTTTGAATTTTATTTCATTTCTGCATAAGAAACTTTGAAGCACTTTTCATAAGCAAAAATGATGCTAGATATGTACCAAAGAAAACAAAGGAAATAAATAGTATATAGACAAAAATTGTTGAACAGCAAAAAACATGATTAGGAAGCTGTGTTATGGAATTTGAAATCAAGCCAGGGAGACACCTTCTATCTGTAATAGATTGCAAAGCTTCAATAAACTACAAGGCATTGCTTCAGGAACAATAATAAGTTTTTAATATTTATCTGTCTGCTCACGCACATATGCATGTATGATATAAATATTTAGAAATATAATAAATAATAACAAATAATTGAGGGTTGTTTGAATACTTAGTAAAAAAGTAAGTTTTTTTTTATTATTATTTTTGCAAAATTTTAATTTTATTTCTCAATGCAGTTACCATAGAGAGCTGTGGACTTGATCCAGCTGGTTTCTGAGTATTTTATCCTGGCTGAAAAATAGATTTTGTCAAACTCTGCAAAATTGCCATTGAGAGTAGGGATTGATGAGAAATAAGAGTAAGCCCATGGTATATGGAGCCAAATCTTGGTGAAGGAGCACTTCATTGCATGCCAAACTTTGTATGTTTTACCTCAGTTCATTTTTCATGTTATTCAACAATGCTACACAATAAGTTTCTGTTGTTGTTTTACCTTTTACCAATTTTTTACCAATATTATTTCTTGGGAATCCTAAAAAATAATAACCATTATTTTTCTAGTTAATAAAAACAGTCTTTGCTTTCTTGGACAAACTTTCAACAGTCATTATCTATTGCTTTGTCCTGCACTTTGACTCGGATATATATTGGTGGATCCAAAAATTCATCATATGAATGGGAATAATCTGCAAATTCAATTACTTAGCAAATGTTCTTTTGCATATGTATTTAGTCCTCAGTCAACAATCTTGGCACCAATCGTATGCACAGCTTTTTCATATGCAATTTTACATGCAGGTTATTGTGTAGTTGTTCTTAACCCATTCACTTCATATCAGGTTTAAATCTCTCTGGAGGGTTGTGGAAAGCATGTTCATATACAAACTAAAAAGATAAACTAATGAAGACTTTTTAGTCAAATTTTGCATGTAAAGCATTATCAACTTATCGTTGCTTATATGTAGATCCTGTGCTACATCACACCACAAAACAATCGGCAAATAGAAAGCAACTATGGCATGTATTTTTATTCCCTACCTGTTGTGGCCTATCACGTATCTTTTAATTATGTTTTTCTTTTTATCAGATGTGAAGAAAATGAGCCCAATTTTTGCCTTGCAGATGCAAAGGCATAGAGCTGATCGAAGCCGATCTCTAAATGAATTCTGCAAACTACAGTAACTGTTGCACAATGCTTACTCTGGTCAGAATAGGTCCTTATGAATTAGCAAAGAACAGTGTAATCATTGTGCATGCAGATATTAAAAAGATAGATAAATTATCTCAGCAATTCATGCAATATTATTTGCAATGTCCTACTATGATACCATGAATTTTTTTCAATGATATCCTTAGTGTGACTTGAATTTGGCATCTGAAATCACTTTGTTTTTGGTGTTATTTAAGTTCATTTATCCAAAAATAAATAATTTTCAATGGTGGTGCAGAACCCCAAAAAACTTCATTAAACTTGACTCTGATAATCACAGCCATGCACTTCTTCAATTAAAATTTTTAATTTTCTCTACAAAGAATTCATCCCCTACCCTTTCCAATTTTTAATGGCAATTGTAACAGTGGTAAATTCAAATGTAACTTTGAGCTGTTGATCATAATTTCTCCTTCCACAAGAGCGATGTTTTCAGGAGAGCCCCCCTCCAAGGGCCAATCTTTGTCAGAGGTTAACTATGCATCACATTTGGTTGAAACTTTGTCATACTGTTACATAAATGATACTTGCAACAACATCTCTCAGCAAATTATAATATAGATAAATAAACAAATCTCACTAGGAGAGCATGAAAGAAACTTACCTAAATTTCTGGATAATGTTAGCATATCACAGCAGTGGTAATTAGTTGTTACCACCGCCACCGCCACTTTTTCTTTACATATTATAGTAAATCTTAATTTTCTCATGCTAAAAGAAGCTATAACATGCATATGGGCTGCACATTGATGGGAGGTTGGTCCTGGTGGTGTAGTGGTTACCATACTTGCCTCCTAAACCTAAGATCGCAGGTTTGAACCTGGCCAGGACCGATGGATTTTTTCGGGGCATAAAAATCCTAAGTATGGCTTCCTTCGGAAGGGAAGTAAAGCCGTGGGTCCCGTGTTGTACATTTAAGGCACGAAAAAGAACCTCAAGCCTGAAAGAGAGGCCTCTGAGCAAAATTTGTCGGCCGTTTCACGCCCTGAGTTGAATGGGACGCTGAGCTGTTAAAGAGCATCCATAAATAAATCATTCAAAAAAAAAAAACATTGATGGGATAACTGTTATTTTTTTTCAGCCTGACATGGTACTGAGATTGCCAACGTGGTATAAATCTTAGAAACAAATTTATGTAATATTACTAATTGCATTATATACCGATTTCACAACTGTTGTGAAGAATGGAAAATTTTTTTTTTAAAAAATGTAATAAAACTATAACATGTCATTTGATTCCATAGACATATTAATAATCACCACATTCTGTATTAAATCAAAATTTGTAATGCTCAAGTTTATAAAAAATTTACAGCACTTATTGTTACAAATGTTCTAGTTTGAATACCTTGCGTTTTAGTGTGAGCATCTAAAAAGAAGATATTTCAAATAGTATATATACTATAGCCTTTTGTCTATAGCAAGTTATTCTTATTACATGGTTTATATGAATGAATTTCAGCATTAGGTATATAATTTGTAATGGTCCTGTTAACTTCAATATTTCATGCAAAATTACCAGACTTTTTAAACAACCCTCATAGATGTGCTAGTGAGAGCTGCAGCTCCTGAACTTTCAGACACATTGCTTTCTCAGCTTAATTCATTTATAGGACTATAAGAGAAAGGAGCATAATATTTACTTCTGTAGTTGTCTCTCATTGCATGTATAACTTTTTTTACAGAAAATTACAGAGCTATAACAGCCATTATGCAATTTGTCACATTCTTAGCAAACAAAACTTATTATACTATATTTATTATATTTATTTTAGCAATATGTGTCTTGTGCTTGATATGACATTTTTAAGGCTGCATGTATTTCTATTTCCAGCATGCATATCGGTCGACGCTACTCTAACTATGCAACTCTGCCTGTGGTGAAGGCTTCTCGTGTTTTCATCTCAACTGAATATACTCTAGTTTGATTCCTATTCTCATACTTTCTGATTTGCAAGATATTTTTGTAATAGTAAATTAATTTAATATTTTCGTTAGAACATTAATTGTTGTTTATATGTTAGTATTATTGTTGTGAATGTTTAATAAGAGTACAAATCAACCTTAATAATGTAAAATAAATAGACAATTTTAGACAACATTGTTTTGCCTTTTGACCCAGTAAAGCACAAATACATGGTTTATCTTGTAGATAGTGCAGCTTAAGTTAACCGAGGCTTGTAATTGGTTGCAGCACAGCCTCAGTCTAGTTTCTAACATATTCTTTTCTTTTCTTTTTTTATGTTTTATTTATGTCATTTTGACTGCATATTCTTATCTGCATGAAAAATGTGCAAGAAAGAAAATTAGCCTGAAGTTGAAGACTATTTCTTATATTTTGAGGAAAAAATAGGCCTATTTCAAATGTGGTTTTTGGAGGTTTTTTAATGAAAATTTGTATTCTGTTCACTTTTAGGGGTTTCGAAACTACTTTGCAATATCAATATCTTTTATTTTTTAATTATTAAACCAACGGATTCTAGTGACTGATTTACAGAGTACAAACTAATTACACTTTTTTACATTAAAATAGCATATATATATATGCTATTTATATGTTGTTTTTTTTTGCGTATGTATATTTTTCTTGAATATACCCTGCTATTGCTGGAAATCTTTTTCACAGCTGTTTCTGCATTTCTGTTTCTATTATATACAGGATATAATTATTGTAACTAACTTTAAAGACAACTTCCTCACATCAAAACAAGGAAAAAAGTCACATAAGCATATATCTGGTTTATGAGATGAGATATTTGCAATGACACATTAACTGTTTGAAATTATCAATTCATAGGAAATGTTCAAAATGTCAACTAGTTCAACACACACATAGACACATTGCAGCAGGGACTGTCATACCCTCTCAAAGACTTCAATATGGTGTCAGATGGTTTTGCAGGTTTCTATGACATGTTGGTCAAGCATCCTTTTATTTGAAATAACATGAGAAACTGTAGTTTTTGGGTGTCCCCATAGATAAAAATTTAAATTATTAAAGTCAAGCAAACATAGAGGCCATGGAACTGATCTTTCACTACCTAATCCATCTGTCATGGTAGATATCAGCAAATGCTTCTTGAAAATTGAGACTAAAATGTGCTGGAGCCACATCATGCATAAACCACATTATTGCCACGGGGCATATTATGTAGAAGGTCTGGAAGTGTTCTTAATAAATTCCTTGTAGATATTGCCTGTAAGACATACTGGTAGAATATATGGACCTATAGTACTGGACAAGCCTTGATTACCTTTTTTCCTGGAACTGAGATTACAATTAATCACGGCTTATTTATGTTATGTTGATATGATTCATATAAAGAATGAGGTGTATCAGAGTTTGCTCAGAAAAACAACATTATCATATCTCTGCAAACTCTTTCATCACGTGTTTAATGCTACTATAGATTGGGTGGGAAAGTAAAAGTAAAAAATTTATTCATTTATTCATTTTTTATTTATAAATTAAACCTTTCTCAGTTATTTTGAATAATATGAAAAACAGAAAATACTCATAGTTTCTTCTCAATCTTTGATACTAACAGTAGCAATGCTAGAGAGGAATCTTGTGGCAATGTGTTATTGTTTAGATGAAAGCAATGAATTGGTCAACAGCTGATGTTGGAAGCTAATGCTTCCGAAACATGTCCTAGTGTTATGTAAGTTAAATGGAGTTAGTGTGAACATGTTGAATGCATTAGTGTAGAATAAACAAATTGGCAGTTTGCACAATGAACCATCAGCTAAAACTTTCTCTTGGTGGATGATAAGCAGAACAAGTTCCTGAAAACATTGAAGCTGATGTACAAATTTTTTGGAATATCCTCCAGGTGTACATATGAGATGCACCAAATACTACAGCCGTTGTCTTGTGCTGATGCCTGGAGCCTGTAGAATGCATTCTTCCTAGTCAGGGTTTGGGCAACTCTTGGTTTTCTTCCATTTGCAATTTGTAGTGCTAGGGACCCTGTCTAAGCAACTCAATAATAAACTGCAGAAATTTTATTTATTTTATATTATTTATTATGTATATTTTTGGGGGGATTAGACATTCAAATGTGACTAAACTGCAGCATAAGTCAAACAAGAAACAGACAAACCATGAATATATATATATATATATATAGAGAGAGAGAGAGAGAGAGAGAGGGGGGGGGGGACACACACACACGCGCGCACACACACACACACACGTGTTAAATAAATCTCCTTGACAATACATTGCCTCTAGGGTACATCAAGAAAATAATTTGTATCGATAACATCACACAATTGTCTGCCAAATGTTAAGTAACCTCCTGTGCAAGACATCACTTGATTGTCTGAAAAAATTATTATATGTAACAACTTAAGTTGCTGGATTACGCCTCAAAATATATTGAAAGTCATCTTTTAATTATAACTTAAAAAAACTAGATCTTTCTGAAAATATTTTTATGTGACATTTTTTCTTATTTTGATGCGAGGAACTTGCCATCAACGTTTGTTCAAGGTTTTCCATTACCCAGGTATAGTTGCAGCAGTACTGAGCAGGTAGAAAGACATTGAATTACTTTTTAATTAGTGTAGTTACTGCTTTTAGGTAGAGCTTATTTACTTGCTGTTACGGGAATAATTAATTATGGTTTATGGATTAGAATTTAATTGTGCTATGCGTAGATGCATTAGGGAATTGAATGACAATAATTTTCAGGCACTCTGTAGCTTCTATACCACCATCATCTTTTTCTTTCTGTTCTGTTTTTAAAGATTGGTAGAGCTTATAGCATGACCAATAAAATTAGAAAACAGTGCTGTTGCTAAAGCTAAAGGATTGTGTACAGTATTGTTGACTGTAATGCTTATAAATATTTATATTTTTCCTATTTAGTCAATACCTTTTCATAATTAATCATATAATATATGCATAACTAATGCAAATCAGATTATAGATAACATTTTAAGCATTTGGATTTTAGTGCAGTGAAACTTCAGTGTATCATTTTTAAGGGAATGGAAAACAAAAACAGTGAATAAGACTCAAACTGTGGCATTTAAGAAGATTGAAATGTTGATATTTTATAAATTTTCCCTAGCCTCTCAAAAAAAAGCTCTTTTTTTTTTTTTTGTTTTTTTGTTTTTTTGTTTTTTTTTGTTTGTTTGTTTGTTTTTGGCTATCAAGTTGATTGCATTTCAGTAGATGTTCTAGAGTTATATTATTCATGTTCTTATTCAATGGGTAGTAGCTGTCCTTGATTAACTAATTTATTGGTTTCAATAAAAAATATTCAAAAGTCTTAAGATCTCATATGGCTTTACTTTAAGTTTTTGTCAGGTGTTTTGTTTCTCTTGTTTGGTTATTAATCATTTTGTGAGATGGAAGTTCTAGTTCAAAAGTTAATTTTAATTTTATGGTGGCTGCTTCTTTTGCTAAAGTATTAGCAATCTTGTTCCCCTTTAATCCTACATGCTCTGAATCCATGTAAATCTATTTCTATATTTCTGATCTGGATTGCACAATATAGTTAAAGGGTGTCTAGCCATCGTTTCGAATAACGGCGGTTCAGTGAGCAACTGAAGATGGGAGAGATTCTCCTAAAACACATCTTATTTTATGTAAGTAAATAGAGTTCAGTGTAAAAAATTAATACCAAAGTTTAGGATATATTACCACTCCATTGTCAACAGCTCCATAAGTAAAAATGTATAGTTTTCTTATTTCATTTATAGTGTACACCCTTTGACAAAAAATTTAGTCATCTCTTGAATGCATACAGTGTGCGGTTCACAAGGTATCCAGGGAAACTGTATAGCCACTGCAGCAGTTATGTTATATGGTATACACTAAAGGTGTTGACTAGTGTGTTCTGTTAGCTTTGTGGCAAATGTGCAGTGATATGGTGGTTAAGAACTCAGGTTCAGTGCTTGACATGAGGCATTTTTGTTAATAAACATTTGTAACATATTATAACAAATTAGTTTTGTAATATTGTTGCCCATTCACAGCAAGTTAACGTTAACATATTATATATATATTATATTTCATTCAATATTTTTTCCATCTAAATGCAATATGCAGCACACACATTCCCTACACATGCATGAAGGGCAAAAGATGACTTGGGCACAAATTCAAGAAGCCTGGGATGTTGTAGCATCTTGTTCACACTAATGTAAAAATCTGATATCATCTATGCCCCAAAGATTAAAGGCAGTATTACATACTGAGGGTTCATATACCTGATATTAATTTGTGTTTATTTCTGTGTTTTCTCTTTAGAAGATGAACGTTTCTGTTCGTGTATTTATTTAGTTATTTGTAAAAAAATACATTCATTTGTGATTACATTTTTGTATATGCATAAGTAATGTCATAAAACTCAAATGATGTATTAAAATATAAGATAAAATTAAAGGCAAAATGATGTTCTACATATAAAATTATAAAACCAATAATAAAACATAAACAAAAATGCTGTGTGGGATTTGAACCCAGGAGCTTACGCAGAAAAGAGCATTGCCTTCTAAACAGCTTGGCCACTGCTGCTTCCTAATGTTCTCTTTCCAGATGTTTATGATTGTGACCATTATGTTTACAGCCAAAATGCCCACTGTAGTGTACCAGTGATGATACAGTGTTTACAAGTGCCCCCAAAGTTCTCCAATCTAGAAGTAGAATCTGGGGTTGACTCATTTTTTTTGTCAAAGAAGGTGCATTGGTTGGTAAATGTAATTCATTTTATTTTATAGTGCTGCTTTAGAGTCACTTAAGATAACAGTTTTTTTTAGGTTAGGTCTATACAGTAGACCTAACCTAAAGCTGCTCTAAAGACCATTATTTTGCCATCAAAAGTTTTAGCATGCGGTCCCAAAGGTGTACATTGAGAGAATTCTTCTCAGTATATTCCAAAGCCTGTTTCTCCATTTTTAAGTGATCCATCTGTATATATTCTACATCAGTCAGATAATAGTAGTTTAATGCACTAAGTGCTGTCCTTCTTCTTCGAAACCATTGTATCCTGATTTAGTTTCATGCTCATATCTATACGTTGTAAAGGATCAATTGCTATGAATGCAGATTTAGTGTTTATTTGTAAAATTTTGTCTAAATCTTTTTTCTGTATGTAATTTTTGAAAGCCTGTTGTGTTTTTAATCTTTGTGTGCTGTCAGGAATATGAAACATTTATTCCATGTTAATTCTTTTTAATTTCTGTCCCAATATTGCCATTACAATATCTAGCTCTGTTTTAATTGGCCAGTTGTTAGTTATGCTCTACATTGCAATAATTGGTGTTGCTTTTATGGCTCCTGTTATAATTTTTAATAACCTAGATTTCATTGTGTCCAGTTTAATTTTAAGTTGGTTGTTTATTGTAGATATTATCTCACTTCCATAGAGCAAATTAGGCTTTATGTGACTTTTGTACATGTCATAAAGGTTATGAAGTAGTAAGATGTTGTATGTTCATATGGATCAAATTTGAGGAGAAAAATGGCACAAGTAAAACATATTAGTCTTGGCAAAGTGAGAATAGGCTGAGTCAGTTAGAGGATGAGCACCAAAAGTAGAAATAAATAGCCAAAAGTGTTAATATGTAAATGGAATGAGTGGCCAAAAAAGCTTTATTATGGAGGAAACTTTAAAATGCTGATATGGAATTCCACAGTTAGCAGAAGAGAATCTTTTAAAGGAAAATCTGAAATATGAAGGGTGTTTTTTTTTTTTTTTTTTTTTTTTTTTTTTTTTTTTTTTTTTTTAAGGACTGTATGGGTCAATGTATTATGAAGCAGTCTATAGGATAGGAAAGTAATATTAAAGATTTTTGCAAAGCAGTTATGAAATACTTTGAAGATTTGAAATACAGAAATACAAAAATTATATATTGCAGGAGAAGAAATTATTCTGATTCTATGTCTCTATGAAATACAGTTAACTGGAAGAAAGAAAGATATATTAATATTGTGATCAAAGATAAAAGAAAGGTATTGGTATAGGTCAAAGGAAAGGTTTTATGCAAGCTCCATAGCCCTTAGTGTGGAAAAGAAGAAAATGTGTAATATGTATTTTAATGCAGCGGTACAAGAATTTTGAATAGAATTTAGATAGAATTTGATAGAATTTAGCATAACTTTTGTTATATTTCCATTCCAAACTCCTGATTCTTACGTAGCTTTTCTACCATATTTGCAATGGTCATTAGCACACTATCCATGGAGCTCTGGTCATCAAATCTTTAATAATAATGCCAGCTTTTGCTAGAGCCATGCAAAAAAGCATCATCATCTTTAATAATTGTTATTGCAGTATCAGATGATCCAACAATTTCAGGTGGTGTGCTGCATCACTTGCTAACAAGATGCCACATATTATGCATACAATCTACGGAATGTCATCTACTTTTCTACCAATTTATTTCAGTAAAACTACTTGAACCATCTTATACTTCATAAAATACTAGCTGAAGCTCAATTGTATAGTTTACTGGAAAATTACCTTGATATTTCTGGGGGGGGGGGGAAACCATTTATATACATGGACAGCACATTTGTCACCAAAATAAGATCTTTACTATTTTTATGGTAAATGACGGGCAGTTTTTTAAAAACTTTTAAAAGCACAGAATAGAAGTCATGAATATTTTTGAGCTAGTAAATTATTATTGCAATTTTTGCAAAAATTTTAGTGCATGAAAATGTTTTGTCATGCAAATATCATTGTGATAAAACACCCCTTATAGAAACAATGCATGAAAAAAGAAAGGTAGAAAGAAAGGAAGAAGATTAAGTACATGGGGTAATTTGCAGGTCCACACATTGCACAGCTCTATACTCTTGTATGAACACTTAATAAATAACAGGAAAACAGGAAAAGGATATAGTGGGCTGTCTTGTTCTGTGTTATTGATGAATAATATATTTATTAATTTTTATTTCCATAGAGGCTACAGAACCGTTTGGAATTTTGACTACATATGATGTAACATATAGAATAAAAGCTTTATATATATTATTATATATATATATTGTGTGTGTGTCTCTCTCTCTCTCTTCTCATCCTGTGGATTGGTAACTAGAAAATACCTGCATTTTACAGTTGATGGGTGTACCTTTATCTGGTGTGTACATATTGCTCCAGAATTATTCTCTATTTTTTTGTCTTTTTTTTTTATGTAAGATTATCTAAAAGCAAAAGAGTAAAATATCATTTAATGCGTTATGTTTGTCATTTCATATTATAGTAAAGTAATTTGCATTTACTTATTATGTTAAATAAAGCAGATTCTTATAGCAATTTATGTCGCTTCTGGTGGTCTAGTGGTAACTATACCCACGATTCCGGGTTCAATCCCCATCAGGGTTGATGAATTTTTTCGGGCATAAAAATCCTTAATATGGCTTCCTTTGGAAGGGATATTTACAGCGCGAAAAAGGACTTCAAGCCTGATAGAAAAGGCCTTTGAGCAAAATTTGCCAGCAGTTTCAAGCCCTGAATTGAATGGGATGCTGATAGCCTGAGATGTTAAAGAGTGTTCATAAATAAAACAAATCAAATTATAGCAATTGCAATTTAATTAGGATTTTTACCTTGATAAATATCACAAAATAAATATTATTTTTCCCTTTCATGCCAGAAAACAAAAAAGGTATATTTTCATGGACCAGTATTAGAGCCCTAGACCTTCACAGCTAAAGCCCAGCTCTTGTACAGTGCAATATGAGTTAGAACACACCAAGAGGCACATAACAACCAAGTCTGCCAAAATCAATATAATGCAGGGAACTGTGTTTATGGGATAGTCTGTCAAATACCATGATTGTATAACTTCCCAATCTGCAGGATGAGAAGACTCACTCAGTGTGTGTATTAAAATAAAAATTTAAAGTAAGTCTTGTTATTGACAAAATATTTATTCCTACAATTAAAATAAAAGAGAAAGAGAATTAAAATTCATCTGTTCTTCTTACAGAACAATCTTTATTAATTACCAGAGACATTCAGGTATAAAATAACTATAGTCAAGAGATTTAATAACTACTAGGATTAGATTTTATTTAATTTATGTAACAAAATTGTGAAACACATTTTAAAAGAATCCTTCATCCAGTTTATATTGTATATCAAGAAAAAGGTTTATAACATTTATATGGCAGCACTGAAGAACCCTTATTACAAGGATTGTTTATTAAATCCCTGCCCTTTAAAAAAAAAGAAGACATCATGAATCAAATGGTTATGATGCTTTATAATCTTCAAATAATTGCTGTTAAAATTTCAAATAAATTATCTGGCTTTTCTGTGAGAAGATTTTGAATGCAAACTTATACTCTTCTTAAGTAATGGAAAGAATTGAATATCAGGCAGTGATTAATTTTGTTCATTTAAAAATGAAAAGAATAGATGAAATAAAAAGCAAATGCAATTCAGTTTATGGAACTCTACACCTTTGATAATTGACAATTTAACTGCTGAATTTAAACATGATTATAAAAGCATTTTTATGAATGATACATGGATATACAAATGATCATTAGATTGTTTTAAATAATCATCTACTGAAGGTGCATTAAATAGCTGAGATAATAAGCATCCTAAAATGTTGTGTTTAAAATTTTATATTATCTTACACTAATTAAAAAGCTATCTTCAAGCTGGATAGCATTTGTTAACCATGAATGAAAAATTTGTAATATAATGAGAGTTGCAGAATTTATCTTGAGAGAATCTGGAACTCAAGATCTAATTATTTTTACTAGTTAGTGAATAAAATAATAGAAATCAAACAATTTATCCATAAAATGTGCTTGCAGTTATGAATGCTCAGTCTGGCACACTGTTTATATTTTACTTAGTATTTTTTGGCTTGGAATTTTGAATTATAAGGTCAATTTGTGCACCTGACATCTTGCCAAAACATTTTCAATTGCCCGCCACATTGATTGTTTACAGTATACACTGATGTTTAGGCCATAGAAGCTATAAAGATACTTCAGTGTGTTGATCTGACAAAATAGAACAAAAGTGATAAAATAGAAATAATAAAATTGTGACGATATGGAGCTGTGATTGATTGAAATTCCTGATATTCTTAGAGTAGATTGATCACTCTTTCATTACATAAATAATAAAATAAAAATACAATTTTTCAAGATAATGCACTATTTTAAATGTCTGCATGCAAAAATTAAAATTCCAGTAGCTTTCAGATTAGGTACTTTTGGACCTTTGACTTGAAGAAATGGCTGACTGATGAAAGAATTTTCACAAAATTTTGACATAAAGAATGGTGTGGTTTGTCAAAAAATATTTTACTGAGGGCAGTGAAACATGTGTAAGGGAGATTGTGTAGAAAAATAACAAGAAATTTGCCTGAAAATGTTGTGTTTTGTTGTCAAGACCAAATACTTAATAAACAGCTGTCATGTTTATGTTACCATATTTCATCAAATGCTTATATTAACCTGCCATTCATTAATGGCATGTTATTAAGATACCTCTACAGATAATTTAATTAATTCAGATAAAACCTGCGCTGAATATTACATTTACATTTAGACTAGAAAATCCACAGTATATAATCTTATATACTGCTTCATGCTATGCTCCTGTAGTGCTGTAATGGTAATAAGACAGTATGCTAGCTCCTCTAGAAGCTAGTTTGTATTGCCCTGTTTGTTTTCAGACCTGGCGATTATAAACCCCTCCCTCCTCCAAAAGCTGGTGCTCCCTACAAACCTGTTCCTCCACCTAAACCTAAGAACTACAGGCCACCTCTAGCCCCAGAAGGTGGGGGTAGTGGAGGCAGTGGTAGCTGGGGCTATGGTGGTGGGCCCCCTTCTCAGTCCTGCGGTGATAACGATCTCACTGTGGCAGCCATGTTAAAACAACAGTCAACAAGTGTACCAAACTACCAGCATGCAAAGTCTTATTCTGTGGCAGGAGGATTGGATTCAGCAGGATACATTCCACAACACAATGGAGGTGAGTGTTCTAGGCAGTATAGTTGTCTTAATAGTTTAACTTTTCATTACTGCTTTTCATGTTGATTATACTGAAAAAGTGATGGAATCTATACGAATTCCCTTCTCATGCCTTCGAGTTCCTTATCCCAGCAGCAAAAGAGCAGTGGCTAAGCCCATTTTCTATTCTCACACCTTGAAGCAGATTACAAGGGAAAATAAAATATCCACAACTTTGCCATAACACATCTGCAGTTTGTCATGTTGCTTCTGCACATGCATGTTTAGAGTTGTTACTATTGTGGTCACATGATCAAAGTTTGACCTTGATTGCATCATTTTCCTTGCTGCTGTGACAGTATAAACATGACCACTCTACTAGCAATAGGAACAAATGGGAAGCTCCAAACAGGAACTGATCTGATTTCTCTGCTTGGAAGGTGTGTCAGGAGCTCAAATTCATCAAAGGCTTTCAACATAATATGGGGGCAGTACTCTACCATATAGAAGTGTTTATGAGTGGATCAAGAAGTTTAAAAGTAGCCAGACAAACCAGGCGTACAAAGAGGAAGCAGAACATCCGTCAATTCCACCACTTATGAGAAGATTTAAGATTCACAAGTTCAAGAAATGGTACTGGCAAATCATCAAGTTGCCATCAATGGGGTTGCATGCTCCCTGCAGATTTGTCATGACTACCTATCAAATCATCCATGATGAGTTTGGCTTCCATAAAGTCTATGTGACATAGGTGACGAGAGAGCTTACCACAGATCACAAGCTCAAACGTTTTGAGATCTGCCAGTACTTTCTTGACACTACAACAATGAAAACACAGAATTTTTTTAGCAGAATAGTCATCAGGTATGAAATGTGAATCAATAACTGTGAGCCAGAATCCAAATGCTGTAGTATGGAGTGGAAACATCCAGGATCGCCAACAAAGAAGGAATTCAAAATCAGTCATCTGCGGAAAGGGGATGCTAATTGTTTTTTGTAATTAAAAAAGGCCTATATTGGAAGACTATCTGAAGACTGGAAGATCGACAATGCAAGATAAATTGGTATGCTGGCCAGCGATTTGCACCAAATGCTGGACCACAAGTGCATTGATAAGGAAGGAGACTATGTAGAAAAAAGAGGTACTTATTCAATCTCTATTTTTCTGTAAATAAGTTACAAAAATAAGAGTGTGGATAATTTTTTACTTTTCCTCCTACTTTGCATTACAAAATAATAAGATGAGAGTGATGGTGCAACAGTAGGTGGAATGATTGATCAGAGTAGCAGAGGGATCTGTGCAGGAACTACTTGATGCAATCTCCACCATTTCATCTCTGGGATTAAATTGTCATTTTAGTGGGATGTAAACCATGACCATTTGGACACAGAACTGTCCATGAGAATGAATATTCTATTTTTATTTTGTCCATTGTTTTTTGATTGTGTAGTTTGTTACATATCAAGACCACATTCTTCCACCACCACCACCACCATCACCACCACCACCACCACCACCACCACCACCACCACCATCATAAAAGCATATGCCACCAAAAGAGGCATCCATTTAGAGGTCTGTAACTCTGAAATCATGAAAGGTAGAAACCTAATTCATAATGCAAAATCTGGATTAAGTTTTCGAGTTTTAGAATATCTACTAGATCTTTCATAGTTTTGTTGCCTGTTTCACAGCAGCTGGCAGGTCGGCAGTCAGAGCATTATCTCATGGTAAACCAAATGTAATATCTACACAATTGTTTCATCTTCTCACAACTACAATTACAATGAAAATGAGTATGTACGAATGACAGGAATTGTCTGCCTTATCCATACATCTTTTTAGAAAATTGTCATTCACATACATCAGTTCATTTTCTGAAATTGAGCCAATTTAAACTTGAAAACATACAAGATTACAACTGTCAATGAATTGCAGGCAGGTGATCCTGATATTTGGGTAAATTTCTGTAATTGGATGTTATGAAATATTAATAATAGAGCTGTTGATTCATGTCTAATATTTTTTTACTGAATGGTTCCATTTATATGCTCATATTTTGATGGAAAATAAAATGAAATGGAATACAGAAAAGGAAACTTTGTGAAACTTCCTTGTGTGATGAGAAAATCAGTGTATGAGCACAATAAATGCATACAAAGTAATAAGGCCTCTCTGTTTACGAATACCATAAATGCACAGACAGCCAGAGAAATAGTGCAGAGGAATGTTATAGATAAAGAAAATACTGCTTTTGCCCATATGAAATAGTAAGAGAATATACCAATAAACATGTAATCTATGTAACTAATAAATACAACTACAGTTTTTAACATATTTAAATATTGTCAATATTTTGAATTGCTATACTGTAAAATAGTCTTTTTAAAACACACATATTGAGTGTATATTTTACTAAATAATTAAAAAAAAAAATTAAATACTAAAACTTTGAATTTACTACGTACTTACATCTTTGCTAACTAAACTAACTAACTAAAGATGTACATAATCCAGAAATTATATTAACTTAATGCCAAACAATTGGTTCTTTTTTATATATAGGCATACATACTATTGGTGAATAAATAAATTAATAATAACAATGATACTATCTATCTTCTGTGATTGTTCAGAGAATGTAGATTTGCTGCATACAGTCTTTAACTAAATGCCAAGATACAGAAAATATTAAGAAATATAGACTGGTTCATAAAGTTTTTAGCATATTATTCACTGAAAATTTGCCTAATTTTGAATCTCCTGCATTTTTGCATTTGGCTGAAATTATTATTAACCTGCATGCAGTGATTATTATGCTATGAAAAAGTGCATAAAACACTACTGGCCATTAAAATTGCAACACCACAAGAGACTTGTTAAACTGACCCCAAATTTTCTCAGAAGTCAGTATGACTTGAAAATTCTACACAATACCAGCAGGTATTTTAATTTGATTGCAGGAGAAATGTAGCATACCAAGAGTGTGAGATGTCATTCCAAGAAATTGGTGCTCATGCTGGATGAAACACTACCCCAACAAATAACCAAACGAGAATACAGACATCATTCCTGCATGGCTATTAAGAACACACACACAATGTGTTGTAAATTTAATGACCAGCATTGTATGAATATTTAAGAAATTCTTTGTATATATTGAATTTTAAATTATGAAATAAATACAAATTGCAAGATAGACCATTACATATGTAGGATATTTGTTTTGCTCAGGTGTGCGAATCAAAAATCAAAGAAATTTTATTTCAGAAAGCATCTTATCAGGCAAATGCTTTAAAGTAAACAGCAGGCATTGCTTTTTAATACTATTAAGTTTAAAACAATGGTTTCAAACCAGGATTATGTGGTCATATCATCCAAAATAAAATTGAATTAGTTGTTTTGAATCCTAAAATGCCTAATACTTGGAAAGTAATTTGTAACATAGGAAAGCATTTTGAATTCAAAAAGAATTAATACAATGTGACTATTTTCACAGGAGAGGACACCAGTGGAGGATTCGACTCAGGACATGGCAGTAGTTTAGACCGTAATTATAATCCAGCAACAGCACTTCATAGAGGCCAGTATTACTACAACATTAATAATAATAACAACAATTCAAGGAGTGGCAACAATAGTGAATACCATCACGGCAGTCATCACCATGCTCGAGAACCAAGTGGTCTCTTAGACTTGGCCAATAGGGAACAGCGTGGCTCAGCATTTGAGCTATACAAGAAGCCTACCACTTCTCTGCACCATTATCTGGACAATAATCTCAGGTTGGTACTCAGATGAATGTGCTTGTAAAACTCTTTTTTGGTATCTCACACGCTTGTGTGTCTAGTATTCCCTATACAGGTTTGTACATAAGAATATTTACAGAATTATGAGCATACATTGTGACCAGTGTTTTCAGATGTCCATTTGTAAGATGGTAATGCGTAAAAGCTATTTTCATTGGCTTATTAGAATGAAAGGGAAACCCGTAAATAATTCAGTGCACAACTAGAAACAGGCAGCTCACTTTTCTTATTTTCTCACTCTGTAGCTTTGACAGCATAACTATTGAAACTAAGTCTTAAGGTTCATGGATACTATTCCATGTCTCATTTTATTACTATTTTTTACTTTACTTATATTTCATTTGTTAATTAATTTTTACTCTTAAGTTGATTCATATTGTATAGTTGTTGTTCATGACTGTTATTTTTCCAGATAAAATTATTTTCTGTAGAAACCCAATCCTAGAAATCAATATTTTTCCCTCATTATAGTTAAAGAACAAATTATAAAGAAGTTAAGTTCCAAGAGTAGAATTGCGGAAATTCTTCTGCATTGATTTTGATCAAGCAAAATTTTCTCATAACACGATCTCTTGCTAAGATGTTAGAAAAATAGAACGTTAAAGGGAGAAACCTATTTGTAATAATTAAAGTGAGATAATAAAACAAATAACAGTTTTTATATGTCCATTATATTATTAATCTATGAATTATGCAATTATCTTGCAAACACTTCAGTTATGTTTTCTTGAGAATTGCCTGACAACTGTTTTGAGCACTGATTAAACTCTTCTCCTACATATGCCTTAATATCTTTAGTGCTACAAATATTTTTAAGCATAGCTATTTTGTTTGGTGAAAAGACATAATGTGGCACTTCATTCTTATAGTTTACTATAGTTTGTTTTTAAAAATATGTTACATCATGAAAGCTTATGAAATGAACTTATCTATATACAGATATATCAAATTACAGGATCATTTCAAATAATAATAATGCTCTTGTTAAGGATTATCTGTACTAAACAATTGCCATATATTGTTTTTTGGGTGTTTTTGTAGCAATTATAGCACATAACTTTTGATCATTCTGTACATGTTCATTCACCTTATATGATTTATTTCCACAAATTTAAACAATTGCCATATATTGTTTTTTGGGTGTTTTTGTAGCAATTATAGCACATAACTTTTGATCATTTTGTACATGTTCATTCACCTTATATGATTTATTTCCACAAATTATCTTTCATATCAGATTCTAATACTGATTATTTCATCTTGGAAAATGTGGTTTGTTATAATTGCATTCTGATTGTGTTTGGTTTTAAAAGAATAAGAAGATAATGTACAAATGAAAGCATTCTATTTTTCATGGCAATTCAACACGTACTAAAAGAAATAAAATCAAAATGTGGACTAACTTGAAATGACACACTTTTTTACTAATACTATGAGCTGTTAAATGTATGTGTTGATTAACTGATGTGTCAGTTATGAGAAATCTAACCACTGGTTGTACTGACTATAGTGTAATTTTTAACTCTTGGCACATGTTTCTTCTCTTGCACATTATATTTCAAAGCATTATTTTGATTTGTTGTGTCACAGTGGTATTTTTGAAGGACATATATTCCCTTTTTGGTGAAAAGTAACCAACTTAACCTTGCCAATAATTATGATGTAAATAAATTGGTGTAATGAGGGTTGCCAACTTCATTGAGTTAACCACAATAAAAGCAGAATATTTTGTGTCAAATTAAATTATTTTTATTATTTACTCTGAGGAATAAAATAGTCTTTAATAACCTCCATATTAAATGGAATATTATATTATAATGTTGATGGTTAAAGCCAAAGAAAATGTTTCAGATATGTTGACTTTTTCATGTATAGTCCATTAATTGCTCTCATTTTTAAAATTATTTGGGATTAGGATCAAAGTAAATATTTAAAAAGTATTCATGTAGCTATCAGGTAAGTTTGAAAAATATATTTTAAGAAGCATGAGTTGGGGCTCACTGTGAAAATAAGTTGCATGAGCAATGAGAATATATTTAATGCAAATTATGGTATTAGTCTTAAAATAATTTGCAAGTTTAAAAAAAACAAAAACAAAAGCAAGCCCAAGAGGATGGAACTTTTTTTTAATATTTTGCATGGATTATTGTTATCAGTGTTATAGTTCAAAGGCATTGTCTTTTCCATTTCCTTTTAACAGTGCATAATAATTTGTTCTAATTTATCTCAGAAAATGAAAAAGATGGTTTTTATTTAGAAGCCACTGACTGTGGCTTCTTAAACCTTTCTCTACTGAGATTCAATTAACTTGACCAAATATTTGCATTACTATTGTGCTAAAATTAAAAATACTCAAATGCAGCAAAGTGCATGTTTTAAACACTGTATTTTTGAAACCATTTGCTATAAAGTGTTTAACCTGCATTGACTTACAGAGCCATTTCTTGGCTATACCTTGAGTTTAGTTAGAAGACAATATTGAGCTTTGAACGATATCTGCAAAAATATTTATGAAAATAGACACCAAATTACTAGTTTACCATATAGAAGTACTGCACACTGGAGTAATCTGAAATGGTGACTTTCAGCTCATGCACATGCTTACAAATGACATGCTTCTAAATATTTTCAAATCATTTGAGTCAGATGAGGGTTTTAACTGTTGAATCAAAAACTGACAGTAAATATGAAATAAGTAGTAGTGAAAATGATGTTGACATTGCAGGACCATCTCATTCCAGACATACTGACCCAGTTGCTTTTATAGTTTCATTGCATTGAATGAAGATGGCTATGTTCAGTAAGACCACTGTTTCCTGTTTCATTATTAGTGACACTCATATATATGGTGATTTTTCGTTACTTTAATTTGAAGTCTCAATTTATAACCACAGACATGAATAACTAAGCACTAAAAGTAAAATGTACAATATTAAAGTCAAAAACTTGGCCACAGCTGTAGCCTAATGGAAGCTCTTGAGCTTCCCATCTGGTGGATATGGGTTCATTTCCTGGTTTTGCTAGTTTCCTGACTGTTTTTTCACGTTTTTTATTTTTTTGTTTATTTTTTTTCCTCCTTTCAGTTCTTTAGGTGAAACCTGGGAAACTTAGGTCACAAAGTCCCATGAACTTATTTAGTCAAATTATTATCAGTCATCCTTTATATAGTACAATAAATCTTGATTGCAGTGCCTTGATCACAAACAAAACAAAACATTCAAAACTTAGCTTGTAAATGGCATATTGATCTTAAAAGTACAAAAGTGTAAACCAACAAAACATGGTCAGTATAGGGGGATATGTATGCACTATTAAATGCTACTTGCATAACAGTGAGTCTAAAGTATGAGGAGCATTCAATAAATAATACAGCATTTTATTTTTTCATTCAAGATTTGTTTTATTTCAGTTTTACTGCTTTTTCTGCACAATTATATTTTTTCAATAGATTTGTTGAAACTACATCACATTGTGTCAACTACAAGTAGCAGATTGCATAGTATGTAAGCCCTTGTGGTACTATAAAGGTTTGTCTTGCAGTTATCTTTGTGCTGTAACTATGGCTTTGTCATCAGGTTTCTTTTCAGGGATTGCATCTTTTATAGCACCAGAGATGTTCAAGGCTGTTGGGTGGATGAGGAAGGGCAATCCACTGAAGTTTTATACTTTCTTTTCAGATATGTTCACTTACATTATCATATCTTTGTTGAGCATGAACTGTTCAGTCATCCCAAATATTAATATTGATAGTCACTGCAATGTATGACAGTGCAGAGAATGAATGGTTAAGATAAATTGATTATCCTTCTTTCAAATGACAACCAGCAACTGACAATGCTTTTATCCACTGTCACCTCTTTATATATGCTTTCAATTCCTCTGAATGACTGTTATGATCTCAATTTTTCCCCAAAGAAATCCAATTATTAGTATTCTTTATTGCCATGCCATCCTTGCACACACCTTTTTGAAAAGTAATGGTATTCTGTAGAATTCACTTAACAATAGAAATGGAGGTGATTTTGGATAAGCAATTTTTTTGATAAACTGTGAATTCTAGAAATCCTTGTCATGTTTTAAAAAAGCGTATAGCTAAAGATACTTTTATTGTCCATTGGTCTCTATACTTCTGAAATAATTTAGGCATATTATAATATTGTTCTTAAAATTTGAATTTTATTTTCACTCAGGATGAAACAATTTATATCCCCACACTCTAATCCACTGCAGCATTTCAGAGTATTTCACTATTTTTACTCTTCTCACTTCTTAGAGATTCTCTTAAATCTTTATCATCTTACGTTTTTATTTGCTTGCCATTTTACTCACAGTTGGTAACAAAGATTTGCACACTTGAGAGGTTTAGAAACAGCAGGCAAATGGCAGTTTTCATTGAAATTCCACATTATAAGTGCCTTTATTCTTTTATTTTGTAAAATAACATTTGAAAACCAGATGAGTTACTTGATAAGAACACTTTCATTCCACTCACTCCAGAAGGATTGTCTGTTTGTAATTAGTAAGGAATGCCATTAGCATTTATTTGCACCAAGGACGAAGGACAGGTTGAACAGAAATTACTTTAGTTAATGTATTTAGCTTGGAAAAGAGTTTTCTGCTTTAAAATCTATTCTTATATGCAAGAGGGAGAGAATTTTTTTGGTCATATGGGTTTGATTGACTGAAGTTCAGACAAACAAAGTTGTTCGTATGTCATTTAACAGATCAGGATTTGAATCAAAGATGGGGGGGTAAGTAAAGTGCATTATACTAACATAATTATTTTTTAGTTTTATGTAAAATTAATAATAACACCAAACAACAACAACAACAATAATAATAATAATAATAATAATAATAATAATAATAATAATAATAATAATAAGCCTTGGTGAGTAGTCAAAAAGAAAACATTTTGAATTGATGTAATATTCTAATGATAAGTTCACTCCTTATCCAATCTGCTGTGCATAGCAGGAAATTCTCATGGCTCATATGATCACAAACATCACAGTTGATGTTTTTGTTTGCATTTGATTTGGAGTTTTGTAAGAATGTTATCCAGAAATTAAAACTTCTTTCACATTCTGAGGAAGAGAATGGTATTATTTGTATCCTTTGCATCAGTTTCCTTAATGTTTCACCATAAATTCCCTTTTTTCCACTTTCTTGAACTGAAATTCTTTCAAAAATTTCACAATAATAGAAGTGTCAGTGTTTGAAGGCACTAATTTCAAAGTGTTATGTAAGGACTAAATTTTTTCACCACCAAATAGCATTAATTCATTTTCTTTCTGTGGCCGAAACATTCAATTAAAATTTCACACTCTTTAAAAAACTGGACTAGTACTGGAAAATTTTGTGATCATGTTGTCCACTAGTCCTTGAAAAAATTGCTGCTTGAAATGTTTTAGCTGTGTTCAAAGGTTTGGATATAGGTGACCTTTGAATGTTTTTATAGCTGAATATTTGGGCAGCTTGAAGTTGAACACCATTTTGTCTTTTATTTGCAGTCATTGCCTCAATGTAAAGTTTTATCTCTGAAGAAGAAGTTATATCATCAGAGTTTCTACTCTGTAGATACAGGGAAAGTGACTTTATTGTTTCCGGATCATTCCTAAATAGAACCAGTTCCATGATAGAATTCCATGAAGTCATTTTCTGGAACAATCCTCAAAATATTGTTCTGCTTTATGAAAGCAATGAACTATCATTTTCTTGGCTTATAAAACACTGGATAAGGGATGTATAGCTTTACATCACAGCTGTCACAGTATTGCATGAGGATGCTATCTAATGAATGTCAAATAGCCTTCCTATTTTTTTTTAAGTTCAAATCCCAATAAAATCGCAATTTCAGTCAATTTGCATTGATTTTTCAGGCTCTCAGAAGAGTGTGAATACAGTGTGTTCATGAAGGACTTGAAATGAAGCAGAACAGACAATAGTATCTATTATATCATTTACAGCAAGTTTCAGTTTATGATTCATATAATAAATAGCTACATAACAACATTATTAGGATAAATATTTATCACAAATGTATGTTGCTGCTTTGTAAATTCCTTGTAAATTTGCAGCTCCATCTAAAGCAAATCCTAACAACTGCTTAGATAAATCTCTTCAGAAATACTGTTACTGATAAAACAAAATGTAATACTGTCGGTATCAGTTTTTCCTGTTGATGAATTTAATTGTCTATATCATAGAAATAGTTACACGGTGAACTGTCATAGATACAATGAACATAGATAAAGCATGATTCATTTGCTTATTAGTGCTTTCATCAAGCAAAATGCTGAAAACACAACAGAAATCAATTATGAATCTCAACAGGAGAGACAATATATGTTTGCTATTGAAATATATTATATTTGCACAAGTATGATTTGAATGAAGCATGCTCCCAATATCTAATCTGTTCAATGCTTGCACATGAACTTTTGTAAAGTAAGAATGGTTTGTTTTCTTTATATATGAGATATGCTGTTCTAAAAACATGCACAATCACTCTAGATTTTTTCTTTCCATTTCCTGAAACCCTTAGAGAGAGAGAGATTTATTAATTGACTCTTTTGTCTTTTCATTCAAAATTGATTTACATTTCAAGTGAAACTTACTCCTCCCTTGATCAATAATTTTATCATTTAATTTTTTATTGTTGTTTGCATTCAAAACTTTGATAAAAGTGCATTTTACTGTCTTAAATAGCATCATGATTTGGAATTTATGAACAGTACAAGCAAATAACCCTCCAAAACTGTTTGCTGAAACCCAGAACGATTTGTTTTCCATGTTTTGAATCTCACTTTGTCTATAAATTTCCAGATTAGGTTATCATACTTAATTTCACAATTTCCATTATATGTTTCACTTGTCCCTGCCACTGCTGGAATTTTTACCTGTTGTGTAGAAGACCTAGACCTGTTGCTTGATGCTTGAGACTCCAATATGCCTACGCCATTTCATTCTGTTCCTTTATGCTTTTTTATCACAAATTTATCAATGTCTACCAATATTAATAACATCCACTCTCATTAAAAAATATATTCAACTGACTACCACAGAACCCAATCACTACTTTTAAATTCTATTATTGTCAGCTTAAAAGAAATGGACACAAAGCAATAGTGTAAAGCTTACAGAAAATGAAACAGTATATGTCCATTGTCATGTTTCTGTTGCATGTCTAATGCTTGTTAAATAGTTTATACCACTGCAATGCATTGTACAGGTGATTCATTGGAAGTAGAAACATAAATGTATATTTCCAACAATTGCATTGGAATTTTAAAACTTGCATTTACACACTAACATTTGTGAAATGGGTAGCAGATGATGATACAGCCTTATCATAGAGTGCAGGAAGTCTGAAATTGCTTCAATAAAATATTTTCAAACAGAAATTAGCCAAGAAAATATACATTGAATTATTTATTGAATATGCACACAGAGATATTTTAGAAGTTTTTAGTTTTGTTTATGAAAAGTAGGGTGGTCCTGAGCTAGAACTGTCTAGGCACATTTCTGCTAAATCTTTTGTATAATAGTTTAATAATTTTAAAAGAGTAAGCATGAGAATTACACATTTTTAAACATTTAAAAGTAAAGGAAAAACATTATTTTTACATATGCATACATTTTCTATGGCTAAAGTAACTAATTCCTTAAAATATATTTCTGCTTTTATCTAACTTGTTACATAATATATTTTCTGTTTCTAATTATGGATATCTCTGTCAGTTTTTTCCTCTGCCGAATCAGAATTTCTGATGAGCATTATAATTGTATATTTTTTCATTACTGGTAGCACTAAAGTATGTTGGCAACCCTGGGTGTAAATGCTGTGCAGTTTTGGGTGGTGGGGGTGTTGGGAACTAACCTCGTGTTTTGACATGACCTCTAGGGGTGAAGGAGATGTTGGTGAGGGGGGTGAGGAGGTGGTGGCCACGGCCAGGGGGGTATTTACCCACGAGGGGGGAACCTTGAGCAGCCCTGATACAGGTGTGGCTATAATCATACCCCCAGGAGCTCTACCAAAAGGATCTCAGCAGGAGATATACTTCAAAGTATGTCGTGACACTTCCATGTTGCCCCCACTCGACCAAGAGAAAGGTAAGACTTTTTCTCCCTTCCTCTGCCATAAACTACTTGAGCTTGCTGTATGCTTCCAGGGCTTCCTTATGGTAATGGAGCATTCATTGAAACATAGTATGTTGTTCATGGTTTAAGGTGCATGTGTCATGCTCATTGTTTTGAAAGGTAGTATCTGATCAGTTCATTTTTTTTTGTTATGATGTGACATAAACTCTTTTTTTTAATCTGGGAATCTGAAATTATGAGGTCTCTGTAGCAAGCATGTTAGCTGTATATTGCATTTAATATTGTAACAGTAACTACATAATTAAAATGAAAAATGGTTAATGAAGTAGAGTGAGAGACTGGCATTCTGCACTATCTCTCAGATACTTAAAATTCTACTCCAATAAAAATCTTAGCTGGAGCCAGTTTATTGTATATTTATGAGAATTCACTTTAAAAAAAGATAAAATGTAGAAAGCCCATGATACAAGGGAAAGTCAAAAATTATCTGCACTTTTATTTTTCCAATTTATTTACACAAAAGTAGGGGTTGAACAAGCACATCATTTTTTTTTTACAAGTCTTTTTTTTATGATAAAATGCACATGGCTCAGCAATCCATAAAGCTTGCATTTTTCTTGAAGAAAAATGTTTTCAGTTGGTTGCACAACCATGTATGCATTGCTTCCTGCGCTTCTTCATCTTTAGGAAACTAACAACCTCATAAAACATCTTTCAGGGTCCAAAGAGATGATAATGGGAAGGGGGCAAGATATGAACTGTAGGCAGGGTGTTCCAGCACCTCAAAAAACCAAATGGTTAATGATTTCACTATCTGGCCAACCATGTGTGACATTGCATTTTCATGCAACAACAATTTCTTTGACAATAATCCCAAATCTTGCACAGACTTTATGGAAGCCCAGCTCATCAAGAGGTTATTTGATTGGTAGAACCATGACTAATCTGCAGAAAACAAACTGCCTATTATGGCAACTTGCTGGTTTGCCGGTACAATCTCTGGAGTTTACTGAACCTTCTCATCATTGTGGAGGTTAATGGGTGTCCTGCTTGTCCAGCTACTTTTAAACTTTTGATCCATTCATATACATGGTAGAGCCCTGCCACTGTATTGTGTTGAAAGCCCCTGATAATTTGAGCCTGACACACCTTCCAACCAGAAAAATCAGATCATTGCTCTTTGTTCCTATTTGTTGCACACTGCTAGCGGAGTAGCCATTGCTACACTGTCACAGCAGCAAACAAAATGACATATTCAAGGTCAAATTTTAATTATAGTATGTGCAGAAAGCAGTAGTGAGAGGAATCTAAATGTGTTATAGTAAAAATGTAGCTAATTTTTTACTTTCCTTGATAATAAGCATGAATTCCAATTGCTTAAGTGATTAATTATATACTTAAGATTACTAATTTTATTTCAGTAAATAACTGCAATAAAATGTAAATGTAAAATGTTTATAATTATATGAACTGGTATAAGAAATAATGGAACTAATTTTATTCTTTTCATATGTGCAAGCTTGAGCAATCTTCAAGCCCTAACTTTGACTGATGATGTGAAATGATTCCACATTTTGGAACTTTTTAGTTTATATGTGGCAGCTACTTTTTTAGGATATGTTTCTAGTACACAACAAGGGTTTAAAGTCATAACACATGCACAAAACAGGTTTTGATTTCTTGTAATCAAATCTACAATTGAAATTTGAATCATATGAAGCATATAATGATTGTTTTGCATGCATTTTCTGAGAATTAACACATTGTTTAGGGATAAAGGAAAGTTATGGCAAAAAAGGTACTCATTGAGTAGGTGTGGCTTAAGACACAATCAGTCAGTGAGATATTGATGTGAGGGTACACCATAACCTTGTTCATCAGATCTTGCACATAATAATTCCATCTGTTTTCACATGTGGGAGGGAGGGGAAGGCTACCTGGACATCATTTTCAGTCATTGAACTTAATGCTAAAAACTACTATTTTTAAAGTTAGTAATTAAATTTCAGTAAGGAGAGCCAACTGTCTTAAAGCAAGTAGTTCCATTATTTTATAATAAATACTTCCTCTAGAGGCAGTTAAATTGCATATGCAATGAAGTATTACAAACAGATCAGAATGTTAATTACAGGAAGCAGTGTTTAAAAAATATTAAAAAATAAATCCAAATCTGCATATGTAGGTAAAACAATGAAAAACTTAAATTCATCATGGTTTCAAGCAGTGTTGTTAGCTTTGATGGAATGTTAATTAAATGTGCTTTTTATATTGGCACATTATTGGATAAAAACAAAACAATTAACTTACAGCAATTGAACTATATTTCCATTGATTGTGCTTGAGCCAGTGCATTAAGTTAGTAGAGGATACATACAAAGTCTCTAATGGATTAAACTTATTAATAGCTCCAAAACTATTAGAGATAGCAACTTGCATTTTTCTGCATTATATTTGTCAACTCAAAGTTTCTATACACAGCGATAGATGACTGTCTTTTTTATAGCAATGCCATGTGTTTATTTATTCAGAAAAATGTAGGTAGAGCATAAAGCAAAATTTTTGAATCACAGTATTTATTGTTTTCTTAGATGAATCCATTTGTCCAGAAAAGTTTATAGATACAATGTTGGGATATGGGGATCCAACTTTTTCCTTCCACAACTAGAACACTTACTACAAAAACATCATTTTCCAGCAAAATGGTGCACTTTGCCACTGGGCCTACAGCAGGGCTGCCAATTCCCAGAAAGACCTAATCTGAAGGCATTGCCTATTTATAGATATATTTAATACTTTTAGTTTCAGTTGAGATATCCATAATAGTAAATTTATTAAAAGAGCTACTAAATATTAAATCTGCTGTAAAGAAACAAGATACTTTATTTCTTAATCATTAACTATTTCTCAAATAAACTAAAAAATATGACACACCTGCTGGCCAATACAGTACAATAATTGTATTTTATTTGAAATCTATTTATTTCTTATATATCAACCTACAAAATTTTATAACAAAATAAACACAACTAAAAAATCATTAATTTTAAATATAACAATTAGAAGTAGTGCCTTCTGCAATTCCAGAAGACACTATCTCTGGACAAGTTTATTCTAATTTGATTGGAAAAAGTCAGTAATTATATAGCAAGATAAGTTAGAAGATCCAAATAAAGCTTTACACCAAAATACAGTTTCTTTTGCAATAAAACTATAAATGCAACAAAACAAATATTGGCATGAAGTATATGAAAATAAAATTTAATCCATTTAAAAAATGTATACAATCTATAAGCAAATCAACAAAATCATACCACCCAAAAAGAAATTGAAATTAGGAGACATAGGCAAAATACTAAGAATAGAAGAGTGGGAACATCAAAATATTTTACTTTGCATTGAACACCCATAATAAAAAATATATATATATATATATATATATATATATATATCGAGGGTAGCAAAAAAATGTATACACACTTTCACATAGATATATGATATCTATTTAATATATTTCAAAGGAAAAACAACAGTAACGTGTAGTATGATTTTCTGTAACAGATGTGAATCACATACCTTATGATAGCATTGCTATATGACAGGTTAATGAGCAATGAACAAATGGCCAAGATTATCGTATGATGTTCTGTAAACAGATGTAACTCACGTTACATTATGCTAGTGCTGCTACAAAAAAATAGAGCCAAGATTATCGTTTGAACAGAGGAAAGCAATTTTGAAGTGGTATTGGAAAACTGAAAATGTTGTTGAAGTTCAAAGGCAATAGAGTCGTGTGTACAGAACAGAACTGCCAATACGAGTAACAACTGCACGCACTCAAGACAAATTTGAGACTCATGGAACTGTATACTATAGAAAACCAGCTACACTGGCAGCACTTCGGGGAGAAATTGAAACGGCATGAGCTGCAATTATTTGGGACACTTTTGCAAATGTTATTAAATCAGTAGTTCAACGTACTCAGAAGTATCAAAGCTGATGCTGGGCATTTTGAACAACTGTTATAACTGTAAAAGTCTAAGATGATTAGTGCTCATTGTTTTCTGTTTATGTGAATTCAGTTTTGTTATGTTAACACAGTTTTTTCTTTGCTTGAAATTTTTGATACTCTCTGTATATATAACAACAATGATGACGATGATGATGAAAACTGTCTCAGTTTGGAGGTCTGTAAATCTGAAACAATAAATTTTAGAAATAAGATTCTTACTACAAAACCTTCATTAATATTTGTGTTTTTAGAGCATAAAGTATAAATTTGGTTTATTCTTTAGGAACTTTTTAATAAGCCTAGAGTTACTACTATAATATGGCTAATATAACATTTCAGAATTAACTTTCACTGTGATGATCAAATATTTATTGCATCTTAAAAGACCCTAGTGTATGATGAGGATTTGAAAAGTAAATTACACTTGTTGCCTAAATCTGGCAGGATTATGCAATAGTTTCAAGTTCAGACCTTCCTATAGAGCCACTTCCACGTAGTAATAATAAGAGATGCATTGTACATGAGTGCAAAATGGCCCCAAGTAGAGGAGGTAAGAAGATCAGTGAGATTACGTACCCAAATACATCACAGACAGTAATAACAGGAATAGATTGCACAGGACCTTAAACTTAAAAGGGGGTAAGAATGATGAAAGAATTAATTATAGAAGAAAGAACTAGAAGAAGAAATTCATGTGATGGCAGTGAAGAATGAAGAAAAAGATTCCACAGAAGAAGATTTAAAGAGTTGGAAGGTGAAAGTTATGCATAGAAGACAAAGAAGGAAGAAAGAAGAATGTCCCGAAGAAGATTTAGAACTGGAAAATATAAGCTATGTGACAACAGTGAAGAATGGAAAAGAAGAATTTATAGAAGAACATTCAAAAAGCAGCATATGTAAAATACGGGATGGCAGTGAAGGAGAAAGAAGAATGGGAGGTAACAGACATTGACAACAACTTGATGACATTGACCACAATAACCTTACACACAACAACAATAAAGACAATATATAACAGTAACAATACATAAACATAAATACCAAGAAGTATGAAGGTCACAGCGAAGAAGAAAGAAGATGGAGATGTAGCAGACATAATGGCAACAACCTAAAAACACTGGCATATAAACCATATTAATGACAACTTTAAATACTAGAAATTATAAATAATAATCTGACATAACATATCATCATCAAAATCAGTAATAAGAAAGCACATAAAATTAATGACTTTAACATTAACAATAACATCCATTGGACTATAATTTAAACAAGAAGAACAGACATATGACCAAAGGGGAAGAACAGAGATGGCAAAGGGAAGATTCAGGAGTGATTGCTGTGTGAAGATCCAGGTAGGAGCGGAAGAGATCAAATGATGGACTGGAGAGCCACAAAGGGGAGGAGAAGAGGACCAAGTATGGAAACTATGAAGGTTTATAAAATGGTGAAAGTGTAAGCATGTGGTATATGGTGAGTAAATAATGCAGCTATTGATAGTTTAAATTGAAAGTTTAAATGTTTTCAGTCATAATTTTAACACTTAGGAGCGAAGTGAAGATAAGTGAAATGTTGTTTTGGATAGAAGGTGAAAATGGAATTCAATTTGAACAAGGTGAAAGTGATATAAATAAAGTGTAGTAGAATAGTTATAAAATATAAATATTTATAAAGCAATAAAATTTTAGCTTAGGGGTGTTGGTTACCAGCACTGTAACTGTGGGTTTCCGATGGATGGTAGTTTTAGCTTCAATTTTTAGTTTTGAATTTAAGTACTAGTAGTTAAAAGTATAACTGGTTACCAGTCGTAGTTTTGTTTGCAACTGGCTTCCAGTTAGAGAATTGCTTAAGTGTTTTAATTTGAGGTTGTTTTGTTCATTTGCATTTTTGTTATTTTTGTTAATAACCTTGTCTAATTAGTTATAGATATAATCTGTACAAATAATGTTAAAAAATGTAAGAGGAAAAAGTATAATAAATGAAGAAACTGTAATATATGTGCTGGTATAGGCATCTAGGTGCCAGGATGACATATTACAGATATCATCATCATCATCATCATCATCATCATCATTATTATTATTACTATTATTATTATTATTATTATTATTATTATTATTATTATTATTAGTGCAAAATGGCACATCAACTGTAAACATACTTCATGATTGAAGTGTGAGGAAAAGACATTTTTTGTGGTTAAACATCTTAATTGCATGGAGATTCATCATGAAATTTTGGCAGTGTGGGCCAAATGCAATGTTGCATTTAGTGAAAGTGCAGACAGTTTAAAAAAAATTTATGAAGATGTTTCTGACAGGGAACATCAGTAATTCAAGCACAGAAGACATTTTGCTGCAGGTTGATGCAATGATTCACAGCAATTGCAGAGTGATTATTGCAGAAATTAGACAGTAGTGTATAGCAATAGGCAGTGTTCATTCCATTATCAAGATGTGGATTATCATTTAATATGTTCATGAAGGATCCTGCAAGACTCCATAACCAAGAAGGAAATTTTCTGTCCACCAAGAAATTGAAAATTTGTGAAATACTTACAGTCAAATGTTTACAGAGACTGAATGTTTATGTTGAAGTATATTGCAGTGTGTCAGAATAATATTGGAATTGTATTTCTTGCTCTGGAATAATCAGGTATAATTTATTTTTTTATTGTATCCATAATGACTCATTTGGACAAATTGCATGAACAAATTTAAAAAACGTAGTCTTTAATGTCACAAGACAGAATCATTCAACTACATTATATCCAATGAAAGAGTATTTGCTGTTATTCAAGATTCAGGAGGCCTAATTAATCAGTAATTCATGTAACTTTTTGTATTCAGTATAAAATATTGCCTTGTTAGTCAAACAAAAATTTATTAAAGGTACCATTTATAAACTGAAAGATCCCAAAATTCCTAAAATTCATATAGGAATATGTTATATTTTATTTGTGAACAAAATCTCATCATATGTATTTACCTATATTAAATATTATAAAAATAGAAACTTTAAGAATCATATTTCTAACTTCTGTTTTAAGAATTACAGAACTTTAAATTTAGGCTTTTTAAGACCTTGTGATATATTTATGTTTATCTAAATGAAATTGTTTAATTGCTTATTAGTTGCTAGTAAGCAATAATGGGAATGCAGTTTGGTTTGTAGATATGTTGTTATATTTTTGTTTGTTCATTAAGCATGTAACCTTAGCTCCCCATGAAGTTGTTTGCTTGTAGTGAATATGTGAATTGTTTCTTAACTGTTCTTTGGCAACAATTTCTTCTCTTCCCCATATATGCATGAACTAGTGGGATAACCGTTCAAAACCATTTTCTCCCAAAAATTAAAGTGCTTCTTACACTATAGTCCAACATTGTAAAGATCATTTTTGTGGAATTCTAATAGTGTTTAAAACTGTAATATAGCAGTAGTGGGAGAAAAATGTCAGTGCAGTTTTTTATAGAAATTAAGTAAAGTTAAAAAAAAATCTGTTAAAAATGATAATACTGAAATGTTAATAACCATTCCTATTCACTTATAGAATTTTTAGAATTGCATTATTGGTAGCACAACTTTTTAGACTTAAATCTAAGCATGTTGCAATGAAATTGTTTGTTGCTATATTGTTTATGTGTGCATAAATGCTTAATTTTGATCAGTAACATGAATCATGAAGTTCAAGTGCCAATTTATAAGGAAGGGTCAAAAAGTAATGTGCAGCTTCTTTTAAAGAAATATTTAATGAGTAGGAAAACCCAAAAACTATGCACAAAAAATACACGTTTTTCTTATTTTTCATAATGAACCAAGTTTCTCAAGACATTTCTACCAACGTGAAACCAATTTAAATATGCCTTGTTCATAGAACTCTGTTCCTAGAAAGTTACCTGCTCATGACTGATTTCACTTCTTCATCAGAACCAAAGTGTTGACCTCCGAGGAACTTCTTAATGGTACAGAGAGATGAATCAAACAGTAGAAGGTCAGGACTGTATGGTGGATGATTATCTGCCAGTCATACCTCCCCATTTTTGTACCAACAGAAGCTGCAATATTGGGGCAAGCATTGCCATAAAGAAGTCTGACATTCTCAGTGCCTCTGTTAGGAAGTTTGTCTCTAAGGTCATTGTAACTTTACTAGTGATATAGCATACATTTTGGCTTCACAGTGCCCAGTTGGAAGAAATTGGGTGGCCTTGAATTTCTTTGGTGGTGGGGAGCTGAAATGTTTCCAAATCATATTGACCTTCTTTGTTTCAGGTATGAAGTGGCACGCCCAGGATTCATTGCAATACATAAAATGATTCAGGCATGACCCTTCTGCTCTTCTTACAGTCCTTGAGCACCCGCAAGCCCTGACTTTATGAAATCCCAATCTAACTTGTACAGTATTGTACACTGTGACACTTATTGTCCAAGTTTCACAGTTGCACCTGCCAATCATTTTGAATTGTTGCCTCAATATCTCTGACAATGGATAGTGTTACAGACTGTCTCACGAGTCTTGTGTCATAAACATTCTTGAAAGACATAAAGAAAAAGGGATTACATGGACTAACTTCTAGTGAAACACAATGTGAATATTAAGGTTTATGATCTTCCCTTGTTTTTTGTTTTCCAATTTTGCAATGTATGCACTTTTTTAAGTGTTTAAAAATAATGGTATTGATAGTGTACTTATTATATACACTTTTTTTTTATTTATTAACTCTTTGCTAGTGTTTCTCCTTTTTCTAAGTGATGGGAAAACCAGAAAAACCTTTGCTGTTAAATGCAAGAGAAATTATTATCAATGTGTACAAAGTCTGTACTGAAGAATATGAAACACTGAAAACAAAAAAGCCAATTATATCATTCATGGATATCATGGAAGAACAGCTGCCAATCATGATGTATATCATCACATGATATATAGCACCTTGAATGAAAAAATAAAACAGTCCTGATGCAAGTAGGAAAAAGGCCCAAGTAGGGCCACTAGTACAACAATTGTACATTTACTGCTTTGGCTATAATAAAAGCAATTTATTCCCTGTATAACACACATTTGACCCTTCTGTGGTCTAGTGGTAGCATTTGCAATGACTAATCCAGAAGTCTTGGGTTCAATTCCCAGTCAGGTCAAGCTGTCTTGATTATATTTTTGGAGTTTTTCCAGGTCCTGAGAAGGTCAATGTCACATAGCTTTAAGGCACCAAGGACTTGCACCATCATTAATCCATTTCATTCATACTACAGACCTGCACCTAAAGGTACTCAAGTTCATAAACACAAATATCATGAGAAGACCAATGCAGTCAAAGTGACAATAAATAAATAGTTGAAAAAATACACCATCTCTTTCTAGTTTAAATGGCAAACAGTAGGCTTTAAGGAAAGCTGATATATTTCACAGCAGTAAGTGGACTTTTAAGAAATTTAAAATTGTTAAAACCTTGTTACATACCAAAAAAACAGAGTTGCAAATTTTTTATGGAAAGAATTGGTTTTTTGCACAACATATTTACTTTTCTAAAAACATAAAATAAAATTCTTCTTCTGGTATGGTAGACTTATAATATAGTTAAGCAAGACCTGAATTAATGTATCTAAATCACTCAAAGAAAGATGGATAAGTGAGACCAAATGGTAATTATGGTGTCCTGCTGATAGTTCCTACAGGCAAAGGTCAGCAATTCATTGTATACGCCATTTTATGTTTCCAGTCAAAATCTACTAGAGTCTATCATGAGGAAATGTCTGGTAAATTTAAAATAAATTAGTTTTGCATCAGGTACTTCCTAATATTCCCCCAAACAATATTATTGTTCTGGATAATGCATCTCACCATTCACCAGAGTTAAACAAATTATTTTAATTTAATATTTATTGATTGAAATGCTACAACAAAAAATATACAAAAGGCTTCATCTATTTGAACCTGGCCATTCTTAGGTGTGACCCCACATAATTACAATTTATATTACAATAAGTTTCCTTATTAAATTGTACATTAAACATAATTATTCTTATTCCAATTACAAAAACAATGCAAAATGAAATAAGACAACATAATTTAGAATAACCTCTAACATTTCTGTGCTTCCTTCTGTCTTCAGTTTGTCTCCTACTGGAATTCCAGAAGACAGAGGTTCAGCCACCACTTCATATCTGAGGGTTCTCTTTCCATTTTTTTCCTTATTTATTTTACTCATTTCTGCTCTCTTTTAGGCTCCTATTCTGTTCCTGTTCTTGAGTTCATCAATCATTAATTAATTAGCAAATAAACTTACAAATTTCACTTAGCTTCAATTGTAAGTTTATTTGTTAATTAGTGATAACGAACTCATCAAGAACAGGAACAGAATAGGAGCCTAAAAGAGAGCAATAATGTCCATTGTCCTCGACTTTTCCTAAAGCCAAACTGATAAGGAGATATTGGTTCATTTTTCCCCATCCAATCATTAATTCTATCTTTTAATATAATTGTAAATATTTTACCAAGGCCATACAGAAAAGCAATCCCCCTATAACTACCTGGATTCTTGAGTTAAATGAGGCACCAACATAATTAATTAAAAACAAAGATGCAAGCATGACTACCTAAATAATTTAGAATACAACTTACACGTAACAAAATCAGTGATGTATGAACTTTGAAAAAATGAAAAGAGGCAGTTTGAGGAAATATGAAATTGATACAAAATTACAAGGCCATAATTAGAGCAGCTATCTTCTTATCACTGTGAATTTAATGTCATAGAATTAATATGGATACCAGTTAAGAATGACAGTACTACACACAATGTATCTTTCAAAATCAGTGACATTGAGGCTTTGTTCAAGACTGCTGCAGTGGGAAAATACATGCAAGTACAAGGAAAATGTGAAACAATTTTATGAGACAAAGAAGGATTATGCACTAGGTTCTGGACAGATTTTATATTCATTTAAATGATTTTCATAATGAGGAAGAAGAGGAACAGGAACAACTACTGTGACAAAGGAAAGACTGCCACAGCTTCATCTAGCCCAATTCCACAATTTTGACCTTTTCCCCATCACCTTAAGGATTCTCAGGGTCGTGAGCAGCAGTAGTGCATGCAAGTGTGAGAGTGAGTAGCTTCTCTCTCTAAAGTGTGTGTATTAGGGCTCTCCAAACACACCATAGTTTCTATTCGCTCTGCCAGTGCAGTACCTGGTCAAGCCATTTTTGTCTGTAGCATAAGATTCAAACTTACTATCTCCAGCTTTGAACACCCAGACACATATTACAGTGTTTCATAAAAAAAAGGTTGTGCATTAGTTTTTGATCTCCCTCATATAATGTTTATATCACAAAATTGGTCTAAATCTAAGAATCAACTCTGATTTATCTATTTTCAAATTTGTATTTATCATTCAAACAAGGGTCACAAGAAAGGTTTCTGAGCACTGGGTTATTGTGCAGTAAAAATAACCCATTCTTGCATATTATTAGTATTACAGAAATGTTTCCAGTCATTATTCTCTACACATTAAAGTTTGAAATTTGTGAGGGGCTAACAGCATAAGTAAAATTATGGAGATAGAAAGAGAACATTTTTAAACCAAAATGATTTTTAAAAGTGTCTTGCACGAGATTTGTGTATCTGTACCAGGCTATGGGTACTCTGTCCTTATGCAATAGTATCCTGATGATTTGGTGAATTTAAGACGGAAACAAAGACATCTCACGTGAGAAAGAAACAATCAAAGGTGATCCAAATTTGACTTATGAGAATTTAGAGTTTGCTCAGTGTTTCTGTCATTTTCCACGAGCACCTATGGCTTAAAAAATTGTTATTCAATATGGATTTCCCAAGTTTGACTGAATGCTGGCTAGCTCAATTGCTCTTCAAGCAGTTGCATGTGCTCATAACTAAGCAAGAGCAATGCTGAGCTGTTGCAGGCAAATCCTAGGAATCCACTTAGAGGCAGCTAAACACTGCTGCTGAATGTCGAATAGTTCAGCTTTTGGCTTCATTTTATGAATTTGATTAATTTGTACTAAATTGTTATTAGATAAATGAAATTAGGTTTGGTTTGAAGAATGTTTTATGTCATTAACCATACATCAGAATAATACAATATATTATCATGGACATACAAAGAAATATTGGCCTAATGTACATTACATACTATTTACAAACTGTTAACTAGTACATTGCACTAACCATTGGTGCCATTGTATTTAGAATATTATCATACAGTGAAACCTTGATCTATTGTTTCCTGAGAGATCAGTAAAAGAAAACAACAAATGCTGCATGATGGATGGGTAATGGGGTCTAAAATATGGACATGTGAAAATAAGGGCATGGGCCTATTGAAAAATGAAAGAAAGCCTGTAGAAAGCAGATATATGCTATTATATTCATTTTAAAATATTGACCGCTATGGATCACCGATGTTGTTAAGGCACAGATTATGAGTGGGGAGTCTTTGATTCCTGTCAGGATCATCCTTCCTGACTGAGGATTTTTTCCAGGTTTTCTCTGTCCTCATAAATGCCAAATGTCGGGGAGATACCCTAAATGCAGCCCTAGAACATTTCCTTCCTTAAGATTTATTTGGCTTATTGTCATTGTTATTATCATGTTGGTCCTGGTGGTCTAGTGGTAACCATACTTGTTTCGTAGACCCAAGATCGCAGGTTCAATCCCAGCCAGGGTCAATGGATTTTTTCAGGTGTAAAAATCCTAAGTATGGCTTCCTTCAGAATGAGTTCTGTGTCATAGTTTTATAGCATGTAAAAGAATCTCAAGCCTGAAGGAAGAGGCCTCTGAGCAAAATTTCTCTGAATTGAATGGGATGGTAATGACCTGAGATGTTAAAGAGTGTCGTTAAATAAACCAAATCAACAAAGCTATTATCATTATCCTATTTTTCAGAGAGATTCACCTGCATATCATCTCATGTCAGCTAGGAAACCCTATTGCAAGAATAGTCTTCTTGAATTTTATCAAAAATTTTCTTAGCCAAGTTTCCTGCTTTCATAGACATGCTGCTATAATCCTATTTATGTTTGGTTCAACATGACTGTGAACAGTCCCTTTCTGCTATGAACAGAAAGAAATTGGATTAGTGATATGAATTTAAAATCTGCTCTTAGAATTAGCACTGCTCAGTTAACTCACCCAGATATAGCATTAATTTTTAACAGTAACAGGTGTCAGAAGTCCAGCATCATCGATAAATAATTGTGGATACAATATATATATATATATATATATATATATGTGTGTGTGTGTGACAGTGCCAAGAAAAAGATCTATCATAGCGATATGTTATATTTATTGATCCTTATAAATCATACAATGCACAGATATGATGGATGATGCAGGAAAAGTCAGGAAATCTTTGAATTTATAAAGAATTTAAAATTATAGTGCTAGTAATAAAATACAAAGTTATCATATCTACACCCTAGTGTGAAACAAATCTTTAAAACTTGTTCAAACACTCTAGAACAAAATGATTAATCAAAATAATAATAAATAGATTAACCTCAACAACTTTACAAATGTAGTTAACTGTTATAAATTTTAATTCATTCAGTATAAATACTATCACTATAAAAGCTCATTTAATGAGTAGAATCAGTGATCAAATAAATATGTCATTACTCTCCTTTTAAATAAAGGTAACTATTCAATTGCTTTGATTTGGAGTGGTAATTTGCAGTAGAATTTGTGTAATTTCAGTTGCATTATTTTATAAGTTCTGGTGTTGGTTCTCATTCTATAAAGATCTGCTTTTCTTCTTGTAGTGTTGATGTATTACTTCAATTGTTATGTGTGATTCTTTTGCTACAAGCTTGTTTCTTATAAATACATGCATGAAGGATTCTCAGTTTTAAGAAAATTGGTTTTCAGGAAAACCTCTGGTTTGTACCAGTTATTTATTCTATTGATTTTTTTCTGAATTACAAATATTTTCTTGGATGGGGGAAGAGTTGCCCCAAAGCTAGATGCCATAGTTTAGTCAGATGTAACCACAAGCAAAATAAACAGTTTTAAGTGTACTTCGCTAAATTCCTGAACAGACACCCAGTTACACAATTTTTCATTAAATGTTCAGTGTGCTTATTTCATTTGAAGTCATTTTTCATTATAATTCCAAGGAATTTAATACTACTTGCAGTTTCAATATAGTTATTATTAAAACTTAAGCCAGTTTTGGTATCTGCCTGTTTTGCATAAGTTGAAAATACACTGTAAGTGTCTTGGTGTTAACATTCAGTTGGTTATATGCAAATCATTACCTGTTTCTGATAAAATTTTATCTATAAGTGGTTGAAGGTTCTCACACATACATTCCACAACTGAATCATCAGCACATTGTATGATAGTTTAGGTAGAAAGGTTTCTTTTTAATTCATTCACAAAGTAAGAAAAGCACTACTGAGTCTTGTGGTACTCCTTACCTCTTCTTTGTTTGATTGATGGTAATTAGTTTCCTTCTATTCATATATGTAGACAAAGACTGTACTGAAGCCAACTAGATAGCAACAAACAAATGAAAAATAATTTGGAAGTTCTTTATTGGGAAGCTAGGGAAAAATTATAAATATCAGCATCCCCAATGGCCACTAGCAACCAATCATCTATCTATATATGTGACCTCTACTGTTTGTTGTCTCCCATGTAAATATGATTTCACCCTGTAATCTTAAAAGAAGTTAGGAACAGTGAAGTTGTTACATATACAACTAAGTCAGTTTTAGTGTCACCTAATGCTGACTCAGTTGTATATGATTTCACCCATTTGAGAGCATGTCCCCATATGCCAATTTTCTCCAGTTTAGCATAAAGAATTTCTAGGTTTAAAATGTCAAAAGCTTTGGAGAGATCCAAAAATATACTGTTGTTTCCTTTCTGTCCAATACTTTTAAAATGTTGTCTACAAAATGAAGTAATGCAGTTTTGGTAGATTTACTTTTCCTGAAACCATATTATGAATTTGATACTATTTTGTCTTGTTCAATGAATGTTAAAAGCCTTTTATAACAAATTGTTCAATTATTTTTGAGGAATCCGATAGCAGTAAAACTGATCTATAATTGGAGGCCAGTTTTCAATTACCTTTCTTGTAAAATGGTTTTACTTTGGCTATTTGAAGAAATTTTGGAAAAAATTAATTCTAATAAGGAGCTATTACATGTGTCAGAGATAGGTTCAGCTATAATATAAGCACTTTTTTTATTACAAAATCGGGGATATCATATATACCTGCAGAGAATTTCGACTTTAGCTTGTTCAGAATTTTTAGAGTCTCATTTTAATTTGTGGATTGTAGGTACATGGATATTGCACTCTGTCTGTCTTGCATTCTTTTCCAGATATATGTTTGCGATGGAGGGAAAGTATGAATAGAAACAAAGATGCTCAAAACAGATAACAGGCAAAGCCCAAATAAAATCTAGCAGCAAAGAATCTTCAGGTTTTATTGTTACCGAAGAAATGGTGTGCCTCATGAAGCACATGAGGACATGGAACTAAAGATCTAAAAGGTTGACCATGGACGTTGAAGGGAAAGTGACTCAATATTTTGATGTTTTTAAATAGTGTTTAACATTTGCTTTCACTGCTAAGGCATCACATTTAGTGGATACTCATGATACATGAGATCAAATTATAAATTAAGAAATTACCTCTTTTATAATATCACCTAATACTAATGATAATAGTTTTAATAGTACTAAAATAGGCATAATAAAATAAAATTAATTTGCATCTAAGTGCAGATGCAGTTAACTAATGTATGTAAATAAAAAAACATTACCCTCACAACCATTTAAGTAAATAAATTGTCTTTCAGCTTTTTGATTTCTGCTGCACAGTCGGAATCCTCATTACACTCATAATCCTTCGCATGAAAATTAGACTAATACCTTTGAATGGTGGACTTTCTGAAACATAGAACTTCATGACACACTATAACATGTTGCCTTAGTTTTCATATTAAACAAATAAATATAATGCTCCCTTTGTAGGTCAGTCCTGGTGGTCTAGTGGTAACCATACTTGCCTTGTAAACCCAAGGTTGCAGGTTCAATCCTGGCCAGAATCAATGAATTTTTTGGGGCTTAAAAACCTAAGTATGGCTTCCTTCAGAAGAGAAGTAAAGTCGTGGGTTGCATGTCATAGATTTATGGCATGAAAAAGAACCTCAACCCTGAAAGAAGAGGCCTCTGAGCAAAATTTATTGGCCATTTTACGCCCTGAATTGAATGGAATGCTGATGACCTGAGATATTAAGGAGCATCTGTAAATAGACCAAATTAACAACTCCCTTTACAGACTAAAATAAACAAGATGATGACTCCTGCTTCAAATCAGTTACCTTTTATGATGATTTCTTCAAGAAACACACCAGAATGCCAGTGGTGTTATTATCATGTTTCTAGAATAGGTGGCTGAGGTTAAGGCGCAGACTCATGAGCAGGAGTTTCGTCCAGGACCATCCTCCCTGACTTATGTTTTTTTTTTGGGGGGGGGGTTTCTTCATCCCTCCTAAATGACATGCCAGAAACATACCTTAACTCAGGTCTGGAGAGCTTTTTTCCATAAAAAATTTCCTTTCCCAATTTATAATTTCATCTCATGTATCACCAATGTCTACCACCTATGATGCCTCAGCAGTAAAAATAGGCATTAAACATTATTAAAAAAAGGAAAATGAACGCAATCCAAGAGCTGCTGACATATCGTAATGCGATTATTTTTCTATTTTTGTGTTAACATCTGAGGGGCAAACTTTGCTGCAGCACAATGCATACCAAACTTTTCTATCAGGATTTTATAACACAGAAATGCTTAGCAATTTCTCAAACAGAAGGATAAGCATCATCAGTTGACATCAATGGGCTTCCTTGACATGGATCATCAACCACAGACTCAGCACCATTTTTAAGCTGCATATATGACTCACAGCACTAAATACAGCTTAAACAATGATTTCCATAAGCTTCTTTTATCATCTCAAGAGTCTGGTAAAGGATTTAGAAGTTTCACATAAAATTTAATGTTAAGGGCTGCTCAAGATAGCCCGCCATCTCAACAATCACTGAACACTCACAACACTGTTTTAAAGTCAATAGCATGGAACTCGACTGAAATAAAATGACACTGTGCATGAAACAGGAGGCCTCTCGTCAAGTACAGAACTAATCAGTACTAAAATCCATCATTTGCTATCACACTCTTTGGTGCATAATTTTGAAATTTTGGATATTTTTTTAACAAACCTCATACAATGCCAAGGTGAATATGTTGAAAATTTGTGATGAATGAAGTTGCTCTTTGATATTCAGTTATTTAGTATCTCTAAATTTATCTAGTGCACCTCATATATACTCACTTTTGATAATGTTACATTTTCTATAAAAACTGGAATAGTTATATACATGTGTATTGAAAATGCTTTATGTTGAAAGTAGATTATAGTATTTAAAATAAATGTTTATTGCATCACTTGTTTCATTCTTCAGTGTATGTGACTTAAAACATTTTTCTGATTTGCAGGTGAAACTTTGCTAAGCCCACTGGTACTCTGTGGACCCCATGGATTGAAATTCCGCTGCCCAGTTGAATTAAGACTACCACATTGGGCTACAAGTGAGCCTGGGGATTCTACATCAGACTCCAATCCACCTCGCCCTAGAAGCTTTGCACTCAAGTCTGGAGAAACAACAGGTGGTCTCTTAGGTGGAAGGCCAGCAAGCTGGCAGAGCGTGGCCATTGACTCTGGTGGACCAGCTACTTCTATAGGTTCAAACAGTGTTTCGGTACTTGTGGATCATTTTTAATACATTGGAGTCACTATGAAAGAACTAAGCCCTTTTTCTTTGTGTACAAATGTTAAGGGTAGAGGCATCTTCTGAGAAGCAATATATTGGACTATTATGTTTTACTATGAAGCATTTCTCAAGTTTTGTTGGATTGTCATTAACAGAGTTTTGTCTTAAGAGTTACAAAAATAAAGAAAATCAAAATAAAGTTGTTAAATGAATTAGTTTGTTCCAGATTAAAAAAAATTATCTGGAAAGTATCTAATATTAAACCAGTTCATGATAATCATTACTTTTTCTGTTAGCAGAAACAATACAGCTGTCAGTCACATTATGAGGAGAAAAAAAAATAAATAATGGCAAAATACATGGAACAGACGGTACAAGCAAAAAAGTAGTAGTTTAGAAAATAAACATTTAAAGGAAGGGACCAGAGTGTTAAAATATCTTTAATCCAGTCAGTATATTTAAAGTTTGTTGTTTTATTGGTAATCTTCCTGGCTGTATGCTTTTATTTGAAAGGGTATTATAGAGACATTTTGTATAAATAGGTTACCAAGCAGAACTCAAATTATTCTGTCTAGAACAATAAATGAGACTGTATACCACTTTGATACAAGATTTCTAAACAGTGTATTGTGTGTTAAAATGATGGGCCCTTTTATGATCTGTACCTACTATAATCTGCATAGACTCTGTGTGCTACTGCAGTTTCCAATCTAAATCACGCACTAGTAAATGTTTGTTATTGTTATTTTGTAATCAAGAGAATGAGAGACTTTTTTTAAAGTTGTTTAATAATAATTATTGTAAAATATTGTTATGGCCAAAGCTCTGCTTTCTGTTATATTTCAATGCTCGTTTTATGTCAAATAGCCACTTATAGGTCAATATATTAGCATATATAATGGAATTTTTGTCTTTTATAAAAAATCAAAGCCAAATGGTGTTTGTTTATGCATGCTTGTTACTGCATTGACTCACTATTTGGATGTATTACTAGTAACATTGCAATATCGCTTATACATTATGATGTTTTTAAGTGCTTATTTTCTGGTATAGTGATGATGAATATTCTACTTACTGGATAACATGGTATTACTTCTCTTCTTCTGCATTTCATGGTTTGTGCTCTTTGTGCACTTACCTATCTGGCTTTTCAATGGGCCAGGCTTTATAACTGATTTGGTAATGAGGATAGCAATGCTTTCCTTATTGTAATGGGCTTCTTAATAAAATCTATTAAATTATCTAATGGAAGATGTAAACATTTGGGGCAAAGGCATTGCTGTTATGTACTGTGAGATTATTTTCATGATGAATTAAAAATTATGGGGCAAATCATACTCTCAAGGCTTGGAATGCATAGGCCAGCAAATGGAATGGATTTGATTTGATGCCTTTTAATTCCCCACATGGTAAATTTTTAACAGTTTGAAACTGATGCTGTCTTTTTCTTTTAGTTTCTCCTGATCATGGATCCCTTTTGATACATTTCCATCCCTTATGGAATAAAATCAGGAATAGCAGGGAATATACCTAAAATCAAAATATCTCCATGGTTCTAAGGAAATTCCTAAATTTTGTATTGGTTGAACATGTAAGTGAAAATTTACTTTTTAGGTGTCCTATATTTTATACCTAGCTCTAAAAAGTACTTTAACATTTTTCAGATCAGTGAAAGGATTTAGGTTTCTATAAGAAACATAAACACATATGCATACACACATTTTATGAGCACTTAATGACATCAATTACGCACTATAATAGTTAAGTTTCATGAATTAAAAAATTATTTTCTGTACTGGATCGTTAATTTTTCTGGAACTAAATGTGTGCATTTAAATAACTAAGACTTCAATGAAATGAAAATCAAATAGGGCTCCATTATGCTTATATGCACACCTTAAAGAATGCAATTACTAACACATACTATAATTGTGTGAACTATACTGAATTAGTACAGTTATAGCTTTAAAACTGGTTATATTTTTTGTCAAGGGTTTTCAAATGTCGTTTCCTTGATCAAGGCAACATATTCCAGCAACAAGCACTGTGTGCTCTTTACAATCTAGGAAGTAGAGCTATACCAATACAATGGCTGTGTGACATCTTATAAATAATCTTATGTTATTCAGATGATATTGCTAAAAACCATCAGAGTGTATGTTAATATTTTCATTTTATAAATTTGGCATTCTTATAACAGGAGGAAAATGCCAGAAAAAAGGGAATTTGGTTCTTGATTTAGTCACAATTTTAAAACTGTAATCATATCATTTGAAATTACAATAGCTTTCTGTAAATCAGATTCTAATTGAGAAACTGCAAATGGATTTTCGTCATTGATCACCTCTGCTTTCATGTGATGTGGTAAACAAATGTTTCTTCAGTGACAGCAAATTTAATTCTTTGTTGCCAAAATATTAATTTTTTAAAAGTGTAGTAGAAGCAAACGTGAATGCACTCATTTGCACAGTGGTTTGATGTTTTTCACTACTTAAATTAAATGAAGATGAGCAAATATTGCAATGAACATCCTAATCAAAGAGTTTTTTTCTAATCTTTCTCAAGTTTAGTGTTTAAAACTCACTTATGTTTTGCTGGTGGCAATCATGGCACTATTCCACACAAACTATGAAAATCCGCACTGTCCACTGACTTGAACTATTACTTTATATATTAAATACCACCACACACCAAGTTCAATTAATGTAATTGCTTTGTGTTTGTGAAAGCACATGCAAAAACTGTGATGAAAAGTTGCTGTCAACAATGAAGCTGTGATGACACACATGAAAGATAGTGATACTGCACATACACAAGCACACACATAACAAGAAAAATTTAAAAAGTATATTTATGACAAATTCTAAAGATTATGATAACAAAAGATTAAAATTGACAAGAAAATGTTTCATAATGAAAATTAGGATATTTGGCTTCCCATTATACATTTGAAAACAACCAAGACAAAGGGTGAAAAAAGTATTGTCCCAACTAAATCGGGATATGTGCTGGTAACTAAGCATTTTAGCAGTCAGGCATGGATTAAGTAGAATGTTCCTGACTGTTTAATAAAATCCAACTAAGGGATATAAGCACTGGAAACATTAATCTATAACAATTTTTGGTAACCTAAGCAGTAAAGAAAGAAAAGTAAAATGCTTTCATTTTATATAGGTAGGCAAACCTGTGAAACCTAAACTAATCTGCAATGATCTAACATAAGTTTTGACTATGCCATGCTTTAGGAATTCTTTCATAATGAAGAATAGTAAGTTTTTCTTTTCCTCAGACCAAAAAGAATCCAAACAATAAATAAACAAGCAAATAAGTTTCAGTGCTGTAGAACAAGATTAGGCTATTCTCAGAACAATAATTTGAAAGTCCATGATGCATATAAATTCTCATTTAAGCAATATCTTTGAAATAGATGTAATTATTTTCCATAATATTATGTGGTTGTTTGAAAAAGCAACCTTCATATTGCAGAAGTGTTTCCTGTGGTACAGTGGAGCCAAATTTAATTGAGATTTTAAATAATGAATATATTCAGAGTGATTAGAAACTTTAGTAATAAATATATGCCAGAAGTCCCAATATATAACTAACAAGTTAACATAAAGCTAATAAGCTAACATAAAAACAAAATTAATAAAGGTTTTAAAATTCAAAGTATTAAATATACATTGTAACACGGTTCATTTTTCAACACTTTCCTCTGATATTTTTATATATAATTTGTTTAATTTTTTATGTTTACATTATTGTGTTTCATCTATGTGGATCTTAACATGTTTCTTTCTAAACAATAGGTCTGTTATGTATGCTTTGCTATTAAAGTTAAAGGCTATTTCTGACTCTCCTGCCTTCATGATATTTCATGAGTTCTGGGTAGGGTAGTAAATTCTTTTTAACATTCTACACTTTTAGTTGTATTTTCTGAAATTTCGAAAGAATAGATGTTACAGTAAACTCCTTCATATCTGACACCCAAATTACTGGCAAACAATGACACTTTTCAATAAGAAAAGGAAGGGAAAAAAGACTTCTTCTTCAGCCAATGCCCGTCCTTGGCTGTCTGCCATTCGACACCTTGCCTCCCAGTACAGCCGTGGGAAAAAAAGAAGAAAAAAAACCATAGCAGTTTTAAACACTGGTCATTTTGGTGAAATTTTTGTTTTCTAATAGCATCATAGATGCAGCATATGGTTACAGTGTGGCTTCATAGTAGCAAGCATGGTAATGCCAACATGGTGTACTTCACAGTACATGTCACAGTAGCTAGCATGAAAACATGGCAATTGCACACTGCCATATTTGGTATAATAGCTAAAGTCTTTTCTTTTTATTATGAGCTATCAGATGAATGTGCAGTGTTAAGTACTAAAAATAAAGTATATATTTCAAAATTACATTTTTAAAATTGCATAAAAATAAATCAATTTCTGCATGGAGAAAATGTTCATGAAATATGTCTTTATATAACCTATTTTCCAGTTATCCAGCTAAATTGGTTCTCCAGCACCAGTTCTGTCCCATGGTTGCCAGATACAAGAAATTTTATTGTACTAAATTTGGCAAATTTCAACCATTAAGATCATTGTGTTAGTTCAACTCAATCACATAATGGTCTTAATATATGATTAGTTTCACTGCGCAATGTTCCAATTAACAATTTTAATTAAATTTCAACCAGTTTATTTTTGCATTTGAAAATTAGCTATGAATTGTAAATTCATATCTATTAAAATTTTAAAAAGATTTAATTAAAGAAATACCTTTTAGGCATAAAAATATTTTAAAATTGCTTGGTTCAAAAAGTGGACCAAAAAAAAAAAAAAAAAACAAGAGTTTAATGGAATGAATAGGTTGGCGCTCTCTCTCTTCTACTTATTCATTATAAAGTCAACATGAAACAAATACAGAAACAAATTTTACTGAGATACAGAACTTAGAAGGTATGGCATAACAATACAATTTAATTTGCTAATGAGTTTCTTTGTTCATCTCTCTCTAAATGTCTAATTCTGTAAGGTTCTTAATTCTTTTAGGCACCATAGCTTAACTTCTCCTTGTATTTACTGAGAAAAAAAATTGTCTGGTTATGCTATCCAGACATGCAACATGCAGTGAGTGATGGTAAAACTACTAAAGTGTATAAGAACCATAACTTACCCATGTATATTTATATTTTTGTGCTTAAAAATTATTCACACAATGCATTATTGGTCTTATGTATTTATTTATTATATTTGTAAATTTCTGTATTTGCATAAATGGTGCTGTTTTGAAATTTTTTGTTTTTATAGTTTTGCAAGAAAATTTTTGATTTGCTTTTTAGCTATTATACCTTCCAATTGTGTACTGAAATGTAAAAAATTGAATCTCAGAGTGCTTTTGGATTTCAGCCATTGTATGAATGTATTATGAACAAACTTTCAGACAAGTGATAATCACTTGCCTCTCAATTTAAAAACAAGAAATCTTTGGCCATTTAAAGCTCTTTCTTGGCAGAGTTTGAGTTGTTAATAAACTTGCTATTGACAAAACTAAAGAATAAAAGGTAGCAAAACTTGGCAGTAAAAATTGGTAATGCAATAATATTGAAAATGCATACTTAAGTGCTCAAAATTAATATTCATTTTTTTTAAAAATGGGTGAGGTTTATGACATATTTTTATGAGAAAAATATTCAAATTATTTAAATGTAACAAGGGTTATGAAAACTCTCATTAATTCCAAAGTTGAATTGGCAATCAGTTAGTTGCAAAAATTATCTAGTTTGCCAGGTGTACACTATTGTGTGTATGACATACTTACATCCTTAAAGATAATTTTTGAAGGCCTGGCTTGACCTGTCTTTTACTGTACATTTTTAGATGTCAGTTTTCAATAGCATATACAGAGTTCTTAAATCATAATTTGGATTTATGATGATTTACCTTATGTGGCAGCTAAAAAGATTTCAGCTGTCGCTAAGATACAAATGGAAAATGTTATATGCACATATTAACACACATTTATAAACCCATTAGATTTAATTGATGATAATTTTGTTTAAGACACATACATTTGTTGGCTTTTATAATTTGTTTAGAAAGCAGTTTTTCATTGTAAATGACTAGGTGATAAGTGATTTAATTTGTTTTCATAATTTAAATATTTTTGAACCATCAATCATGTAAGTAGATGTATATATACAATTAAAGGAATGAATGTGTTTTCATTTATAGCTGAAGAATGTTGTATTTGTTGTAAATGTTATCCATTTCAAAGATGAATTTAAGAAAAAGAATTATACATTTAAAAAATTTAAATTTTTAGTTTGTAAATTTTTACAAATAACCCTTCATGAAAAATGTAACTCTAGAGCAAACAGAAAGGGTTTTTGGATACAAAACCACATGAATATTAAAAATCAGGCTATACAAGGTATACAAGGATAATTTCGCTTCAAGTTATTCATTTGAATAATGTGTTGAATGATAGAAATTGAAGAACATAGCAGATAATAAAACTGGGTTGTTCATCTACAGTAAAACCACTGGCAGGTTCTGCAGAAATGCCTTGAGAAAGGGGTCAGCTATATATATATATTTATATATATTTGTGACTTCACCTGGATTATAAATGCTATCCCTGACACTTATTCAGGTGATCTACAAAATCTTGAGAAAAAATTTGTAAAAATTAATATAAAAAATCAAACATTTAAAAATAAAATCATCAAAGATAAGCACATATAGGAAAAAAAGAAGGAAAATAAACTCAGAGACTAGCAAGGATGGGCAGAGATAAGGGAAAATGGGCAATGCACATAGGACTCTGGTACAAATAAAAAAAAAAATTTCAGCAGGGAGTTTCTTCATATCTAAATTTACCAAAATTCTTTCCTTAAGTACCGCTAAGCTTGTTGGAGAGGAACAGAGAACAATAGCAATTAAAAATCATGGAAAGTAACATACAGTCCTGCACAAAATGACCCCATGATAAATATTCAGTAGGTATTTCTGTTACAGAAAACTGCTTTTAAAGATATAGTTTATTCAGGAGTATATGCCTGTTGGGACCAAAAGTAATGAGACACGTTCAACCAGAGAACAGCAGTTATAATTAGGATTAGCAAAGAAACTTACAAGTATTTTGCTACTAAATATACCTCTTGCCAAGTTTTTTAACAGGAGAATTTTAAAATAAATTGATATATCTTCATAGCATATTGTTTTTTATTCTGGATCCAATTCTTTCTCATTCTTTAAAAAATGCTTAACATTCTATTTCTTCTTTTGATAAACATTCTCAGAAGTGGTGTACTTAGGTACTTCAGCTGTATTCATTGTTTCTTTAAAATATACCCGCCCAAAGTCTTTCAACCATACTTTTGGAAAACATAATAGAACTATGGATCTTCAGGCAAAAGCCTATTTTTTTTTCATAACATATGATGACGAAAATCAGAATATTTAAGTTTTGCAACATTTAATACTTATAGTGCATATAAATGCCTATTTTTCTATTCCTGAGTTTCATGTTTAAAAAAATGCATGTTTACTTTAAAAGTGTAAATGCAAGCAAGTCATATTTATATTTCATTGTTTAGTGACTGAATTTCATCTGACTGAAAATGAGAACTCGGGTAAGGCAAAGGATATTTGTATTTGTGTCGAGTGGCAAATATTTTGACAGGAAATAAATATGAATTTGACTATGCTATTGTTCTTATGCATGTGCCCAAGAGGATATGCTCTGTAAATGTGGAAATATCTTATTCCACCCTCAAACTTAGAAGGGTACAAGGGAAAAATGATCAAGGTCCATTTTTAAAAGTAATGAGAAAAATACGTTTTATAGTTTAAGTACTTAGTGTTCAATTATGTGTATTTTATGGAAATTGATAAAGTGCAATGCAAAGAACAAAGTTTTCTTATAAATTAAACAATGGTTTAGTTTTTCAATTTGGACATCAGCAATGGAAAAATCAATATAACAAATATTGTCAAAATTTACACACTAAGAACAATCAAGGTCCAAGTAAATAGAAACTTAGATATAACATATAGACTGAATTTTAATTAAATATCATTTCTAAATCAAACAGTTAATTGTCCTCAATGTCTGATAAATGATATAAAATAAAATCTCATTACTAACTCTTCACTAAAAGTCTATTTTATTTTATTCACTATATCTTTTTTCTTCTTTGTCCCTATTACTGGCAATGGAGTGAAATACTCTTGTTCTGCAGAAATGTTTCTTTATTTGCAAGTCATTGAATTTTGCCATTTTGAAACTTAATGTTGCATTGTTTTTCATGAGACTGAAATGTTAAAAAGAACAGCATAAAATTACTTAAGGGATGATTTGGAGTTTAATAGTATTTGAAATTATAATATATTTAAATTTTCATAAATAAAATAAGAAATGTCTCATCATAATTTTATAGCTTTCATTTGGTCTGGTGTATGCAGAAACACCAATTAAGAGTCTTCTCTCACATGGTACCTTGCATTGGTCCTCTGAGCGAAAGGGTATTTCTTTCCGTAGTCATTAAAAATTTCTCATCCAAAAAACATTTAATTTTTGCACTCAGCTACATTGAATGTTTCATATTTCTTCCTAGTATTAGCAATCTCGTGTCTCCAGTCATAAGGAACTCACATCTTGTCTTCTGCTTAATAAGGGCCATATTCTAGTCATACACAAGCCACACATGATCAAATCTTTCCGTTACTTGCACTAAGAAATGGCAAAGCTGGAAGATGGTATAGTGTTTATTCTGTTCTATACATGAGCCACTTCTGATAATCCATACAAATTTCCTCTTTAATCATTGATTTTATAGATTTCAAATGTTCAGAATATTTTATCTCGTAATGTCATGTAATTCATTTTGAGTTGTGAGATATTGTTTATGTGTTCAAATTTTTAATCTTAGCTATATCTAGTTCCTTGTATATATCTAAATTACGTTTATATATATAAAAGCTCTAAATTTATCACAGATTGAATAAGTTCAGTTCTGGGATAACCAAAACTAATATTGTACTCATTCACAAAAATCAGTTGATACTGTTTGCATGACATAGGGTTTTCAGGGTAGTTTTTGAATATAACTGGTGTAATTTTCCAATGGTAAGTATTCCTCTTTAATGTCATGAATACTACAATGGGCTTTACAGTCACTCAGTGACTTTTAGATACTGTTTTTCCTTAAGAAAAGTTGTAACATGCAGCTTCAATAGAACTTTTCTTAGACCTTGTTCATCTTACAGGATTTACACTGATAAGCAGTCAGGTGAGCACTTTATGCATCATAGGAAGCAATTTCATTAAACTCTTTATTAATCTATTCTTATTTCACTAATGAAACATTGTGAAAACATTTTAATCGTGAACACTTTCATAGTTTCATGTTACATGACTCATGGCGCATGTGCTTTACAATTAAATCCTTTTCGAATGAATCAGAAATTCATCCATGCACTTTTTTTTCTTTAAACTCATATTCTGTAGAGGATTTAAATGTTTGTTCTCAATCTCTGGCTCATTAGATGCCTCCGTTTCATTTAATACTTAATTTTATGTTTTGGCACAGCAACAGTGAACACAAGACTGATGGAACTTTACATTATTTGGTCAAAAAAAGGCAAAGGTAGCCTAAATCTCCTCCCATGTTTGGTCGAAAAAGGCAAAGATAGACTAAATACTCTCCCAAATTTAGTCTACCTTTGCCCTACATTCACTTTTTTTCACTAAATTTATCCCCTCTTTGCCTATCTTTGCATTTTACGGACAAAATTTAGCCTATCTCTGCCTATATTGCTCTTTTCTCACCAAATCTTAATGTATCTTTTCCAAAGTAGGCCAAAATAATGCAAAGATAGCCTATATATAGGAGTAAAGGTAAAAATATGCTAAATTTTGCCGAAATAAGGCAAAGATAGCCTAAATTTCACCGGAAAAGCAAAGACAAACAAAGGTTTTCCAGAATTTGGCGAAAAAAGTCAAATATAAGCTAAAGTTGATGGGAAAGGGCAAGAATTGGCAAAGATAGGCTAAATTTGCTTGAAAAAGCCAAAGATAAACTTACTTCGGAAGATAAAGGCTGAGATAGGCTAAATTTGGGAGGAAAAGGCAAAGACAGGCTTACTTCGGAAGATAAAGGCTGAGATAGGCTAAATTTGGGAGGAAAAGGCAAAGATAGGCTAAATTTCCTTGGAAAAAAAATCGTAGCAAATTTTGCCTATCTTTGCCTTTTCCTCCCAAATTTAGCCTATCTTTGCCTTTTTACCCCAAAGTCAGCCTATCCTTGCCGGAATAAGGCAAATTTTAGCTTAACCTAGCCTTATTTTGCCGAAATAAGGCAAAGATAGGCCACATTGTGCCAGACTAAGGCAAAAATGGCCAAAGATAGGCTAAATTGTGCAGGAAAAATGCAAGGTTAGGTTAACTTTGGGGGGAAAAAAAGGCAAAGATAGGCTAAATTTGGGAGGAAAACGCAGATAGGCTAAATTTTCCCGGAAAAAGTTCTAGCAAAATTTGCCTACCTTTGCCATATCCTCCCAAATTTAGCCTATCTTTGCCTTTTTACCCCAAAATCAGTGTATCCTTGCCGGAATAAGGCAAATTTTAGCTTATCCTAGCCTTATTTTGTGGAAATAAGGCAAAGACAGGCCACATTGTGCCAGAATAAGGCAAAAATGGCCAAAGATAGGCTAAATTGTGCAGGAAAAATGCAAGATAAGATTAACTTTGGGGGGAAAAGGCAAAGATAGGCTAAATTTGGGAGGAAAAGGCAAAGATAGGCCACATTGTGCCAGAATAAGGCAAAAATGGCCAAAGATAGGCTAAATTGTGCAGGAAAAATGCAAGGTTAGATTAACTTTTCCCGGAAAAAATTCTAGCAAAATTTGCCTATCTTTGCCCCTTTTTCCCCAAAATCAGCCTATCTTTGCCGGAATAAGGCAAATTTTAGCTTATCCTAGCCTTATTTTCCTGCACAATTTAGCCTATCTTTGGCCATTTTTGCCTTATTCTGGCACAATGTGGCCTATCTTTGCCTTATTTCTGCAAAATAAGGCTAGGATAAGCTAAAATTTGCCTTATTCCGGCAAGGATACACTGATTTTGGGGTAAAAAGGCAAAGATAGGCTAAATTTGGGAGGATATGGCAAAGGTAGGCAAATTTTGCTAGAACTTTTTCCGGGAAAATTTAGCCTATCTTTGCGTTTTCCTCCCAAATTTAGCCTATCTTTGCCTTTTTTCCCCCCCAAAGTTAACCTAACCTTGCATTTTTCCTGCACAATTTAGCCTATCTTTGGCCATTTTTGCCTTATTCTGGCACAATGTGGCCTATCTTTACCTTTTCCTCCCAAATTTAGCCTATCTTTGGCCATTTTTGCCTTAGTCTGGCACAATGTGGCCTATCTTTGCCTTATTTCGGCAAAATAAGGCTAGGTTAAGCTAAAATTTGCCTTATTCCGGCAAGGATAGGCTGACTTTGGGGTAAAAAGGCAAAGATAGGCTAAATTTGGGAGGAAAAGGCAAAGATAGGCAAAATTTGCTACGATTTTTTTCCAAGGAAATTTAGCCTATCTTTGCCTTTTCCTCCCAAATTTAGCCTATCTCAGCCTTTATCTTCCGAAGTAAGCCTGTCTTTGCCTTTTCCTCCCAAATTTAGCCTATCTCAGCCTTTATCTTCCAAAGTAAGTTTATCTTTGGCTTTTTCAAGCAAATTTAGCCTATCTTTGCCAATTCTTGCCCTTTCCCATCAACTTTAGCTTATATTTGACTTTTTTCGCCAAATTCTGGAAAACCTTTGTTTGTCTTTGCTTTTTCCGGTGAAATTTAGGCTATCTTTGCCTTATTTCGGCAAAATTTAGCATATTTTTACCTTTACTCCTATATATAGGCAATCTTTGCATTATTTTGGCCTACTTTGGAAAAGATACATTAAGATTTGGTGAGAAAAGAGCAATATAGGCAGAGATAGGCTAAATTTTGTCCGTAAAATGCAAAGATAGGCAAAGAGGGGATAAATTTAGTGAAAAAAAAGTGAATGTAGGGCAAAGGTAGACTAAATTTGGGAGAGTATTTAGTCTATCTTTGCCTTTTTCGACCAAACATGGGAGGAGATTTAGGCTACCTTTGCCTTTTTTTGACCAAATATGGCTAACATTATTCCATCCCAAAGAGCAAATATAATATAAAAAATTTAGTACATTGCACAATGAAAGATACCATCCCTACAGAGCAAAAATCAGGAATATATGAGATTAAATGTGCAGATTGTGAGCAGAGCTACATTGGGAAAACGAAAAGAAATTTAGAAATTTGAAGAAAAGAACACTTTAGGAACATTAGATTGAAACAGATAGACCAATCAGCAATAGTAGCTCATTTTTGGAACAAAAATAATGAAATAAAACCAGAAATTAAATTACTGAAACAACTTCACAACCCAATAGAGCTATCCACGTGAGATAGAATTTTCATTTTAAAAAATAAGAACAACTTAATGAATTTTGACTTTCTGCCACTGGATGAACTCAGCAAGTTTCTACTGAAACCACAAGATACCAACACAGGAGCAAACGGGTGTCCATCCCCCATTTCGAAATACAGCATTCAGTCAACAGCAGCCGATGATGGGAGGGACCTCTCCCGAAACTAGTCCTAAGTTTTAAAAAAGTAAGTGGAGCTAGTGTTAACAACTTGAACACATTAATGTAGGATATATTACCACTGCATTGTCTACAGCTTCATAAGTACAATTTTACTTAAAACCCAAGTTTTTTCGCAAAGCGGAATTTCTTGGTAAGGAAAGTCCAAAACACTTTGTAACTGATTTAATAATTCAAATACTGGGATTGTCCTTTGCTATGAAAACGGCAAACTTTGCACCTAATAATATAATAAAACTTGTTCACTTTGTTCAATTCAGTTTTTATATTGACAGGCTTATTTGTTTGGACCCGTTTTTATGATTTTTCACAGTTTTTCTATCTAGGTTCAAAATTTTAGCTGTCACCAAAATTGCTTCTTTATAAAATTGTTCTTTTTGACATAATTCTGCACATTCCATACAAACTGTTGGCTTTGTCTAACTAGTTTTGGTTTTTTTTTCTCTCAATGATTTGAAATTGCTAGTGCTTGATTTAAAACCTATTTAGGAAGATTTATGAAGTAATTAACTCTTGATTTGTGTTCCTACGTTTCCACATCTTGATGTTAACACTAAATTACTTAATATATACACTGTACTGCACAACAAAACTAAACAAATCAAATACAAAAATTTTAGAATATTTAGAACAAGTGTATACTGCCTCACTTCCAAGAATGCACTGGGAAAGATGAGGAAAAAGAATCTTTTGCAACATTGATTGTTTTAAAGTATAAACATTATAAACCATCTTAGGAGATTAAAAGTAAAAATACTTAAAATCATGTCAACATATTAAAATACTCTTGACATTCCACTCTTAAAGAGTGGAGTGGAGGTACTTTTAATGTACCTAAGATTTTAAGATTGTTTCACTATATTGATTCCTACATTCATCATTAATTATTCTAACCATACTTTAGACAAGAGGGTGGGCTTGTGGACCTTTGATACCAGTGGGGATGCAATGAGTATGGCAACATATTCGTGACTGTTCAGTACTTCCTGAAATATTGTTTCTCATTTTTTATCCACACAGTGGATTCTTTATCAAGCATATGGGCATAATTAATGACAAGCCAGCAGGTTATAATGACATAGTTGGTTAGTTGGTTACGGTATTGGTCCTAGCCAGCTGGTAAAGTAAAGTCACAGTTTTGAATCCTGCATCGTCAAGCTACATGAATGAGATATTCCGTATTTTCCATGCCTTCAAAAGGTGAAATATATGGTAACTGCAGATCATCATCATCATCATCATCATCATTGTCATCGTGGACTATATTACAATGATAATCCTACAACTCCAATTAGTATTCCAGTTTTTTACCTTAACATATATTGAATACATGAACAGTTCTCAACAGATATATCAAATGCAAGCTTTAAGAGATATCTGTTGATAATTATGTTTATAGAATATTTAAGCTAAGTCACACAGTAAAGAATTTGGACATTTCCTTTTTTCTGGATTTCAACCTCTTCTACTATGCCGAGCTAAGAAAAATTTCCTAATACTATATATACATGCCACTAGTCAGCATTGCTCCATTTTATTTATTCACTATGGTATAATTTATTGCTTTATTAGGTGTTCTATGACTAGTGGAGTGATTATTACTGCAAAATCTTTATTTGGCTCTACCAGGCTGGTGAACAGGATCACAAAATATAATTAGCATCCTTGCAGTTTCCTAAAGGACAAATCTCAAGCAGATAAGCAGCATAAGATAAGGCACAGAACAGCTGTAATTTACCATTGGTTATCGCTTTCTGTTATCACATTTAATTTGAGAAGAGAACAGGTCACTTTTGTTCCTCGAATTTACTTTAACTGAATGTCTCACAAAGTGCTCGATACTGTAACATGACCCATATGCTGCACTCATATCTCATTCCATTTCACATGACCCAATGATATGGCTATGTTGCAGTATACTGCTATTGGCTTGTGCCATATGCAACAGATTTGATGTGGATAATAACAAGAATAATAGTATTGTGATGGTGATACAAGAACTGGGATCTTGTATCACCAACTTCATATGGGAGGATGGAGCTCAGATCTTCTACCCAAAAGGATATGAACACAATTACGATAATTTCAGATTGGAGTTCAAGAAATTCAATGTGATATCAAAAGGCAAACATTGACTCATCCAAATGGGCCTCTAATGGTGGTACAGAGATAAAATAAGTTATATAGCTAATGAGGCAATTTTAATGGCATGCTAAACAGGAATGTATGCTTAAGACACTAACAAAACAAGATCTGCAGTACCCCAGACATTTATGTAGGATCAAAGTAAGATATTACTCATGGAAGAGAAAATTTTTCTTGTATAATTCTAGATTTCAATTTTTGCAACAAATGACAGATGTTTCCTAATCAAGAAGTATAAGACTTTTTGTTGATGGGATGTTAAAAATCATGCCTGACATGTTTAGCCAGTTGCTTAGTATACAATTATCTTCCCATTTGTGTGTACACTTACAGCCCTTTGTCCCACTGACGTGCAAAGAACCTGCAATTGCAATTTTTTCATTTCTGAGAAGAATGCTATCGTGAACATTTTTCCTGGGATATATATGTGGATGTTTATTTTACTCAGACTATTTAGTGCCAAGCAGTGGCTCAGTAACTCCTGAAAGCTGCTTATTTTACCAAGAAACTCGGTGAAAATGTTACTTATATCTGCAACTGATTCTAGTTCTCACAATTGTATTTACAATTACAATGAAAATAAGTGTATACCTTATGACAGGAGATGATGAAATGTCCTGTTACATCCACACATATGTGGTATCTTCTTAGAAAATTGTCATTCACACACCATATGAGTTCATTTTCCAGTTGCAGATTACTCAATTATGCTGCAAAGAATGTTACACAAAACCTGATGGCAATGGGGCAATTAGTTTGTACCATTACAAAAGGCTAATAAGGACCAGGATATAAATATATTGTACATAAAATATGTTAAAAAATAATCTGTAAAATTTATGTAGAGGTGACATATAATTACATACAGGGATATCTCCTCCCCATTAGTTATTATATTCACAAATACATACTGCTTCCCTTACATACAGAAATACCAGCAGTATCACCATAGGAATGATAATAACTTTGAATTCATTAAATGTCAGAATATAATTATAATCTTCATTTATAAAATGGTCTCTGATAAATTTACATACAAATATTTTTTGGTTTTCATGAGCTGTTAATACATTTCTTGAAATACTGTACATATAATTTTCACAAATATATACTAAGCTTAAAGCAATGAAATTAAAGCAATGCTTATTACTTCCAAAATAACTTTACAGATAAATGCATTAAGAATGATAAATCAATGACATATTCTACTGCAAATAATACACAGTGAAACCCTAATGCATTATTTTTCTACAGATTTTTTCTTCTGTTTGTTTGGTCTATCAACAAAACATAATGTAAAACTAGAAATATTAATTGGAGCTTGTACAGTGAGGTTAATAATATAATTAAGATCATTGTATGATTGAGTCAAACTACACACTACCATTGCTCCTTGTTTATAATATGTAGAACTAGTTTCACAAACCCTTGTTCACATCATCAGTTAACTGTTAACTCACTAGAGTTGACAGTTAGCTGATGATGCGACAAAGGGTTCGTAAAAGTAGACCTAAATATTATAAACAAGTAAGCACGAATAAAAGTGTGTAGTTTGACTCAATCATACAATGATCTTAATTATTTAAAAAACAAAATTTGTTTTTTCTGTCATCCTTCAAACTATCATTTTACTAAAGTAAGATCACAGCCTGGAACAAATTTTCCCATTTTTGGATAACATAAATTGTGACATTTTGCATATTGTTCATCACCTTTCTTTTGAGTTACAGCAGTTCTACCACTCCTAAATCCCTGCATTTATTTTGAGATAGCAGCATTGTCAATATGATTTTTCAATGTATGGTAGGTAAGCAAGTAAAATAAAAGAATGCATAGTTAGTACTATGCAAATCAAAAATTGTGGATTTAAAAAAGGGCAACAAAATAAGGAAATATGAGAAATGGTGTTGGCAAAGAAAATAAATTGAGATGGTTAACAATTGATTACTTAGGAGTAAGATTAAGTAGTAAGGGTGAATAGAGTGATCAAAAGAAGATGATACTAGCTAAAGGGAAGCTTTCTCTGAAAGCTATAAGGGCATATATGGATAAAATACCAGGGATGAAAGAAAGTTGGAGAGAGTATGTGGGGCAGTAGTGGAGGCTAAAATGCTCCATGGAGTAGAGATTTGGGGTTTTGAGGAAGGGTGGTCTACGTTGCTCAAGAAGAACTAGGAAGAATAGGGTGACAAAGGGAAAATTATGGAGAGAGATTGAAATACTGGTTTAGAATTAGAAATTAAGATGAACATAAGTGCTTATATCAGTGTTTGGTAGGTCAACAAAGGCTTAAGACGCTACTTGACCTAACAAGGTAAAGGAAAGTGTGGAAAAAATTGGTTTTGGGAACATGTGGAGAGCTAGGGGAGCATTAGGAAGGGGTTTATGGAAATAAATTAGGATAAGAATTAAAGACATGAAAGGTAAGAAATATTTCCTAGTATTAATTTCAAAACTCCATTGAGTGTGTACAGAGAAATAAAAGGCATTTGAACATGGAAAATTATTTAGTTAAATATGGTGGTCTTTTGTAACAGTGATGTTCAATACTAAGAATTTAAAATGATTGAGTCAAATTGTAACACTTACAACATTAATATTTTAAAAAAGGAAAACTAAGTTTCTGGAGCTAATCGCTCCCATCTACTGTCAATCTGGAACTGAAAATGGGAGTGATTAGCTCCAGAAACTCAGTTTTCCTTTTTAAAAATAATTAGTGATGTGTTACAAATTCAACTCAATCATTTTAAATTCTTAGGGAAAATTATGTTGTCATATGTAATATATGTGATAAAGCAGCAAGAGAAGGCTTTTCATGGGCAAGAACAGGGGTTGTAAAATTGAAGGGTTTAAGAGCAAGGATAAAGTTTAATACATGTAGATTGTGTAGTCATAAAGATATGGCTTATATTATTAGAATGTGAGGAAACTAAGTTTCTTAGGGAGAAGCTGGGAATGCAGAAATGGTCCAATCTACTAAAAGAAATTACAGGGAAAAAGATGTTGGAATGTTAAATCAAGAAAAGACATAATGGAAATTGGCATTTATTTAGGTAAAGTGAGAGCATAATGGTTGAATAAAATTAGTAAGCAAGGCAATGAAGAAAGTGTAGAGTGTGAGGGATGAGATTTAAATAGTAGGAAGGGCTCTATAACTAGGTAACCACAGTGTTTGGGTATATTGTGCCCAGGAAATACAGCAACTTAGGGCAGTGAAGTATAGCGAGTTACAAATTTGCTAAATATGTGGGTTATGAAATTTTGTTAGATCTAGTACCTTCTGGATTTGCCAAAGGCACTGTTCCTATTTGTTACATTATAATTGACTTTCTATGTTAATTTTGTTATAAATATTTTGTATGTAGATGTAGTCTGTAGGGGTATATATGTAATAATAATAAATTATTGTTACAAAATCACTCAAATGAAGATGGAGGCAATCAGCTTTGAAACATGTCCAAGTAAGTGAAACAAAATTAGTGAAATTTGAGTGATTTCGCAACAATAATTTGTCATACTATCCAAGAAAGTTTATAAACCTGAATGTTAATTTACATTAAACTACAATTCTACAGGGAGGGGGAAAAAAAAAAGAAAAAAAGAAAAAAAAAACAGGTCTTACTCTTCCTTATAAAAAGCCATAGAAAGAGCAGCAAAAGCTGCTGGAGTAAGTTAGAAAACTGTTAAGACAATTAGCAAAGAGTGTTTTTTTTTTTTTTTTTTTTTTGAGTAGTGTTTAACGCCCGTTTTTACTACTGAGGCACCACAGGCGGTCGCAAAGAGTGTGAAAGGGCAGAAAGACTAGGTCAAAATAACAACTCCCGGTACAGATTAAAATCAGAAAAAGTCTGTCCAGCTGGATGATTTTGACAAATTGACAAATCTTTTATTCTCAGAACTTTTTTAGAATATTACACACTTCACAAGGCAGCTTTGTTCTTGAAAAAGTTTGGTAAGGGACAAAATCCATTTAGAGGGAGTAAAACACCCTTGGCAAATAATAAAAGAAATGGCATTATGACATAAGTGTAATACTAACAGGACTGCCCATGATTTATAACATACCTCTCTGCACCCTTCCAAATAGCCTACATTGACATGGAAACAGCAACACTAATGTCATCTGGTTAACAGTAGCCTGAGCTGGAATGAGTAGTAAGTGGATCATATGAGTACAAAAATCAACTCACCAGCTTTATCTTAATATATCATTTTATTCACTGTAGTGGTATTGATATGAACTTGGTTTTTAAATTTAACATACTTTTATTTTCAATTGAATCAGTTGTCCAGAGTTAGCATAGATATCATATAACAATCCTTATATTTCATTTAAGAACTTTCAAAAAATAAGACATTTTTAAAAATTCTGTTGGAACTAACACAGTGAAGCTTGTTAAATGTAAATTATATCTAATCTGTCATCCAACACACTCTTATGGGATCAGTTTCGAAGAGACATCCTCTCCAACTTCAACCAACTTGACAACTGGTATGAGAAACTAACTTCTATGAGAACCTGTGGCTCCATCCTGGTGGTGTTTTTCTCTTTATAAACTGGAAATTTGTACTTCTTATTCGGTGTTTATAAAGAAAAAAACACCACAAGGATAGAGCCACAGGTTCTCATAGATGTTAGTTTCTCGTACCAGTCGTCAAGTTGGTTGAAGATGGAGAGGGATGTCTCTTCGAAACCGGTCCCATCGTATTTAAAAGTAAGTGAAGCATAAGAATGTGTTAGATGACAGATTAGATGTAATTTACAAAAAACCTTTTATTTATTAATAGCATCAACGTGGAAGACCAAAGATATCTCGAACACAAGGAAAGAGGCAATCAATAACTCAAATGATCTAAGAAAATATTAAATATTTTCAGAACTGAGGGCTGCATTCAAAAGAGATGAATTTTTAAAGTTTCCTGGTAAATGGGTAAAAATATGGTTCATGGACAAGGAAAATTCCTATCTTGGCATCTTGGATGTTACACATCAACAAAGCCTCTCCACTGCTTGGCATTCTCTAAGTGCTAGGGACATCACTGGTCCTTCATAATTTTCACATGAGAATGAGATGGCAATTACAGTTGATAAGGAAAACAGTATCAGGTCATTCACTATTGAATTGGCTCACAATGGGGATATCAATTCACAATGGTTCAACAAATACCACTGCAAACTCGATAATAATTAAGTGCAAAGATTATTTAGGACTTGAATGTGGAAAAATGATTTTGAAGAAGAAGATGATAAGCACTAGACATATATATTTTATCCAAATTAAATTATTTTTACAACAAATACAAATTTTAAAGCCAAAAAAATAATAATAAACATTAGTTCCCTTTAAAAAGGATGCATGAAGGTTTCACTGTACATATTTGTGATACAAAGTAAATATCTTATTATAAATATTAAATGTTATGTTGCCTCTAGATATTTCTAGCACAAAAAACCAAGTTTAAGTATTCATAACATTGACGATATTCAATGACATTATCTTTAAGTTTCTCCAAAAAGGAGTATATCTTCAGTATACTTTCATAATCATTATTAAAGGAGGTGAAATCAAATCGCAACTTCATCTTATTTTCCCTGGAAAGGTGGAAGTCTTTAAAATCACATTCTGAGGCACCACTGGATACAAGTCTCAGTATGTGCATAAATCTATATGTATGTACATAGCAAGGTAGTATTATGGGTATAAGTTTTATGACTATTACTGGTAAAGGTCTTTTATATACATTTGTATTTCTTAAACCTGGAAGTTTCATTGCTGCAGCATGCTTCAGCACATTTTGCATTTCATCCGTCTCAGTCATCTCAAACAAAGTTTTTCCGTCACTGTATTTATCAAGCAAGAGTGCACTTCCTGGAAGAAAACAATTTAAATTTGCATGACAAAATATACAGATAAGAGTAATATCACTACTTGCAAAATAAACACATCCAGAGATACAATTCAAGCAAAGGATTATAAAATCTCTTCTGTTTTCTAATTATTTTATATCACACTCACTGCCGCTTTACTTTCTGGGTGTACATTATTTAAGGGTAGACTGAACTAAAAATGTTATATTTCTATATTTATTAGTTTGAACTTGTATGTTTACAACATGATTCTAAACAAAGCTGTTTTAAAAGAAGAGCCAAGAGAATTATTTCTGCTCTGGATTGGGTGACATCATATCACAATATTTACTGCAGTTTCATAGTATGCATGCCTTGGCAAGAGTGCCTTGTACATAGGTATTTAATAATGCCTTTTTTGCCATGTTTTCAACACAGTGAAGCTTAACTCTTATTTTTGTAATTGTACAGTACAGTTTAAAATGTGATTAATATGCCTGTGTGTTCTGTTATTAAATGTTCTAATAACACTGTCTTACAGTAGGATACTACTATTTTCCCTACAAAGAAAAATATTCAAAAGTGATATAATATGGATAAATTATACAAAAAAATACAATTTTTTTTTTCCAACAGAAATGTTATTTGTGGTCAGCATGTCAGTGAAACAAATTTCCATGAATTTGACATGAATTAATGCCAAATAAAAAACTTAAATACCTGCAATTCCTTCAAAACATTTAGGACTAGATGGGAAATTATTCCCCCAAAAAAGACAGAATCTTCATTCTATTTCTGACCTGAACAGTATTAGTGAAAGAATGATAAAAGGAAATCTGGAAGGTGAAAGCACAAGAGAGCCTATATGTAGCAAATCTGAGAGCCATTCAGTATGAATTAGGATGTGAAACTTACGGGCATGAAAAGCTTTGCGATGACATGGAATGAGTGTAACTTAGATTTGGGTGGAATCACCATAGGCACCAATCCCAGGGAATGGAGGAGCCTGGCCAACCCCCCCAAGTTTTTGCCAAAGGAGCTAAGTTTGACCCCCCAACATTTCCAAAAGGTCATAATAATATTATTATATATTTAATTTTTAGTTAGGGTAAATTCAAGATAAAAGATTGAAAGAAAAATATTGACAGCAACATTGAGTAAAACTAAACTCATTCATTTCTCAGTTTTCCATACTCTCATCAGCATAAAGTGGCTCATAAAATTATTGTATTGTATTGCTTTATTTTCCCAAAGTTAGAAGTACAGATGGCATTGTTAAAGAGAAAGAATTCAAAACACAACAGAAAAACTTGTACATTTACAATAACAATTTCAATTTTTTAAAAGATTTCAAAGCTTGAGCATTAAAAATTCATTTGATTTAGTTGAGAAACTTCAAAATAGCAGAATTTCACCAGGAGATGTAATGGTGTCTTTTGATGTAATAGCGTTATTCCCAAGCTTACCATTACAGAATCTTATGCAAGTGTTAAAGAAATTGTTAAAATATTATCAACAAGTTTTGAGCCTAGCAATAAGAAACTCCCTGTTTCTGTTTCTAGCAGATTTATTCATGAGCTCATAAGAAATACATATCTCCAAAGCCTTCCCTTTAATTTTTAAGACCTGGTAGAGGTAAGTAGATGAAATTTGCAATAATGCTGAAAATCCACTCAATAGGTGGGCTGAAACTCCTTAATTTACAACATAAGTCTATACAGTTTATCATATAAGAAGAGAAAAATGGTTGGCTCCCATTCCTAGATTTAAAAATTATAAGAAATAGAGACAGACTGAACTTTGGAATCCATAGAAAAGAGACACACAGAAAATTACATAAAAAATAATAGTTATAACGTCACTCCACATAAATATGCAGTATTTTATAGCTTGGCACACAAAATAATTAACATCTCACTCACAAATACAGAGTGCAAAATGGAATACCAACAGATAATTGTTAAAGCAATAATCAGTGGTTTCAATAAGACACAGTAATAAAATTATCAATAAATTTAAAAAGACAATAATCTATAAGAAAGGTTTCCACAATGAAGAACATCAAGGAAAGATACAAATTCAAAAGTTTCGCACATCCAATTTATCACAACAAATTCAAGAGGATATTAAAAAAACATGACATATAATGTTAGCCCCACACAACAAATATAATATCAAAAATTTATTAGGTTACACGGTCAAAGACACCATACCAACACAAGTCAGAAATATATGAAATCAAATTGCAGATTGTGACTGGAGATACATCAGAAAAAAGAAAAGAACACTTTAGGAATATTCATTTTAAGCAAATTGATAAATCAGCAGTGGTAGCTCACTTTTGGACCAAAAAACATGAAATTAAACCAGAGGCTAAGCTGCTGAAAGAACTTCACAACCTAATGGAGCTATCCATTTGGGAAAAAATTTTCATTCTAAAAAATAAGAAAAAAATTAAAGAATTTTGATATTCCACCCATGGATGAACTCAGAAGTTCCTATTACAAGACCGCCATAAAAGCACCTTGGAATCCAGTCATCAAATTTAGTATTAGGTCAACAGCTGATGATGGGAGTGATAACTTCTGAAACATGTCCTAGTGCTGTGTAAGGAAGTGGAGTTATGTGAACATGTTTATTAAATTAGTGTAGCATATATTCCACTTCATTGTCTATAGCTTCTTAAGTACAATTTATTTAAAAGAAACACTGCTTACTCTCTTTGTTGACTTCAAAAATGCCATCGACAAAGTATGGAGAGAGAATTTGTAGAATTAAAAGAAATTAGGAAGAGTGAAGTTGTTAAATATACAAAAGAGTCAGTATTAGGTAACACTAAGTTCTTCAGAATATGTTCCAAGAGCGTTTGCTCTCATCCTCAGCTGGGTACTGACTAATGCTGGCAGGTGATGTAGTGACCTCTGGTGGTTCCATTAGATAGCGGAACAGGAAGTTCATTGGTGGAATGTCAAAGTTCATAACTATATGTTTATTTTTTAAAATATAAATCTTTTCCCAAACTGCCAATTTCTTGGGATTGGTGGTAGTTTTTAACAGTTTGGTTTCTCCTGCAATGTAGCGTAAGTTCAAAAATGATCTGCAACCTCAGAAGCTCTTGCTTTGTGTATGCAAAAAAACAAATGAAAAGAGAGAAAAATGGAAATAAAGGTAAGAAGACATAATCTGATATTATTTGGAGTCAAAGAGAATATAGAGAAAAGATTGCTACAAATAGTGGAACAGATAATTGAGGAAGTTTTGGAGGTTAAATTGGTTGGGTGGATAATTGTGTTGTGTTTCAGAATTTAAAGAAGCAAACCCAGACCAACAGTGGTTAGGTTACCAACAAATAAAAGTAAATGAACAATAATGAGAAATGGTAGGGAGCTAAAAGAAACGGGAATTTTTATAGATCAAGACTAGGAAAAGAAGAGAGAGAGAGAGATTAAGAACCCATTAATAAAGAGAATGAAACTGGCAAGGGAAGAGGGGAAAAAAGCACATGTAAAAGGCATGGAATTATGGATCGATGGAATGAAACAGGAAGTGTGTCAGTGGCAAAACATGAAAGAACAGATAATGAGAAATGGTGAGTCAGTGAAATATCCAGAACTAGAAGTTGCAATGGGGCTTGAGTGTGAGGAAAGAAGAGGAGACACATAGGCAAGACATGAGTGGAGTGAGGAAAGAGGGAAAGAAGAAGAGGAAACCTTTATGTCATTAAAGAAATGAGTCACAACATACGAGAAGGAAAGAGCAGAAGTGATGGCCTTTTCATAAGTTGAGAGGGGAATGCATAGTAGTGTCGGTGCACTGGGCTTAAAGTGGTGTCAGCTCCCAAGGGCAGTATAATGGAGATAGCCGACTAGGGTCTATTTGAACGAAGGGTTCATGAAACCAGTCCTATATATTTAAACAAGTGGAGAAAAAGAGTGTTAGTTCGACTCAATCACACAATGATCTTAATATATAATTTTTATTTGTTTAAAAATCTACAATGACTCTGAAAAAACAAAATCTTAATGTATGCAAAGAGTTTTACAAGAGTGGAAAATAAGGCTAGAAAGAGTTGACATTCATCCATTTATAATTACCGTAAATCACACAAAAATTGAGAAACACTACATATTCTTACCTCCATACAGCAACAATTTTTCACAAATTTTTACATGGTTTCCTATTACTGCATCCATCATAGGAGTAATTCCAGTTTCACTTCTGGCATTGATATTCACCAGATTTCCTCCTAAAACATTGGGGAAAGAATATAAACAACATGACATATTTTCAATAATAATGCACAGCCTGATTTCCAGTAAGTACTTAAGTGCAGTCCACCAAACAAAACTAAATACAAGGTTATTACTAAAATGAACTTAATTTTTTTTACATTTTCCTACATCATACATTTATGACTGGTGTAATGACTGTAAAACATCATGATCTCAGCCAACATTGTTGGGTAGTTTACAGCTGTTTTTTCCACTTTATTTCATAGCTTTTGATGTGAGTATATTATGAACAGGGCTCACATTGATGTGTAATATCATGGTGTGAAATATGTACATATTTATGTATTAATGAAAATGGAAATTTATATTAGGTTAGCACTGTAGTATTTAAAGTATAAAGTAATAATAGTATGTCTACATTATCATACATGAAATTATTTTTCTTAGTTTAATGTGCAGTGAAGTACCACATACAATTCCACATTTTCAGGGGCATTATTTGTTGTTGGTATTTTAATAATGCTCAGTTGAATGCTAAAAGTGATCTTGCAATGTTGCTGGATACATCGTCGAGCCATAGCACTTTAAAACCAGCATTTACAAATCACACCACCTTTTCATGATTATATGTTACAGTAATTTCCAGTCATATCCGTGGTCACATTCACAGCTATCCAAATGTGAAAACTTTCAATGTAGTCACTTGCACCTCTTGTAGTTTCTCTTGATAATACATGTCCAGATAATTTTTTCTAATTGTTGACTGCAATACTGCTCAAGAAAAGAGCAAAATTCTGGAACCTGGAGCTTGTTCAAAGGAATGTTTGCCTTTACTAGAGTATGATACATATCTTTAAATAATTAATATCTTCCTTTGGAAAAATGTTCTGTTTCCATTTGGGTTTAGATCTACTTGCTTGCTTTTAATGTATAGAGTACTAAGTATGTTGATCTACCTGCGATTTCATCAAACACATAATTCTTTGATTACAAACTATACACATCACTACTTTTCCATCAGTAGTAAATGTATCCATCACTACCCATGATTTATGATTTGCAGAAAGCAACAATGCCATCATAATATAAACCATTACATATGTTTTCGGTAACAAACAAACTTAGTACCTACCATAACTTCTGAAGCTGGATAAAAGACTAACATGGCAAAATAAATTAGTTAGTAAGGAGAAAATAAAGAGTACAACTTGTTAAAGAATGACTATTTTCTTCAGAGATTATTGAGAGGAACCCCTTTAAGAAAACAATAATCAGGTGCCATTGAACTTTCGTTTGACCATGTGTATTCCTTATATTCAATGGCATAAGCAGAAAGAATGCCTTTTAGAAAGAGATACAGAAAAGTGGCACAACCTATTAGATGCAATATAGAACCCTTCTTACAGACTTCTTGATTTTCCAAGAAAACCTCAAATTTGTTGTAAGCTTGTGTTTTGAACTATAATATATTACTTGAAAGAAGTAAAATGACATTTATCCCCAAATATGTAACTTTATGCAATATTATATTCATTAAACCAGTAGTAATAGCTTAATTTTCAAAAATTTGTAATTACTGATGGATAGACAAGAAGGGATAGTTCCCAGCATGGTATTAAGATGAAACTCTGTGGATTTTATGAATTAATGATGAGGTTAGTGTTGTTTGGAAGATCAAAATTAACCAAATTTTCCTTTTTTTTGTTTATGAAAATATTTTCCCATACTGTTAATTCTATGGGTTTTTGAAGAGCTTTTAAGAGTTTTGGTTCCTTTTGGAATTCGTGATTCTTTTGCCACAAACGGTCTGCTATTGCCCTTACGTTTATATTTTACATTTCTCATGTGTTTCTTAAACCGTATATTTCTTTTTGTTTAGCCTAGATGGGGTATGCTGATAACAAGGACAAAAAAGAAAAAACACTAATTGTTTGTCCCTATGCAAATGAAGGATGCTTTCTTTGTATAAAGTGATCCAGTTTAAGATGATTTTAAAGTCACTTCATTCCAAACAAAAAGATATTCTAAATCACCATGATTATCAGGTTGCTAAGTCAAGTAAAAGTGTAAATGTGTAGTTCAATTAAATCATACAATAATATCAATTACAAAAGCGTAAATGTTTCTTGAACTAAGAGATGTTTTCTGAATGAAAAAAATTAATTATTAATAATAAAAAAAGCCAGTAAGTGAGCTGGAGGATCTCAAATAGATTGCAGATCTTGCATTCCTAACTGATCTAACTCGGCATTTGACCCATTTATATGTTAAATTACAAGGAAGGAATCATATGATAACAGAAATGAGAGATTTGCTTTGTGCCTTTGAGACATAGTTGGCTATCTGGACAGAACCGTTAGGAGCAGGAAATTTCCTTCACTTTCCTATCTTCATGTTGATGCTTCATGGTATTGAAACTGCTCAATTTCAGGAATACACTGAACATCTACAAAATCTGATGGCACAGTTCAATGCCTGGTTTGCTGATTAGGCAGTTGAAAACACAGTTTTTTTATTTCATGCTTCATCCTAGAGCAATATAAACCAGTTAAAGAGGTGACAATGCATCCCATGTCTCAATCTATCTGTACAAAAAGCCATACTTCACCACTGCAATAAAGCTTTGTAAAAGTATCTCAACAAACTTACTTATAATGGAGCAGAGTGTACAACTTGTATAAAATGACATTTTTGCATGTTCAAAATACATCAAGATGAGTTTAGGCAAGATATAAATAATGTAGAGTATGTAATGAACATCAGACGCATATGGTCAGTCACAGTTATTATTTGTTGACAGGGGGTCTTAGAAAGATTCTGAATATTATTAATTCTTCATGCAATTTCCGACAATATTCCTTAGCAGTAATGTCATGTTGTCATGCTATGAAGTAGAATACTATCAGAAACACTATTATAATTTTCAATCATGGTACTATCTAACATTTATTCTATTAAGATAGTGAGTAGTTAATACTCTTATGCTCCACTTACCATTGAATTATACAGAACATATTTCACAGTGCTTCACCCACATCATGAGCTGTGTGTCGACTGCTGGATTTGTCATTGGTTGAATGGACTTGGTGAGCTCTCATTGACATTTTATGAACTTTTGGATTACTCGTAATTTGTCTTCTGCTGGGATCTTGGAAGTTCATAACGTTATCTTCATAATTTGACTTCCATTTCTATATCATGTATATCTCTCCAAAAATGATGTGCTACAGCTGATTTATCTATCTCATTGTATGATGTTTCTCCAGTGTTCCTTTAGCCTAATTCCAATGCTTCTTTTTGTTTTGCCAATATATACTTTGTTGCATCCTGAACAGTTGATTTGATATATTCCTGGCTTCTTCTCATTAGGTATTCTATCATCATCATCATCATCGGAGTTCAGCAGATTATTTAGAATGAATTTGTTCGCTGGGGACAAGTAATCCCAAACTCTCAGAGTATTTTCTGAAATTTTTTGGTGGCCCTAGGATGATAAGTAAAAATTTTGAGAATGGTAGTTTCTTTTTTTGCCGACAATGTCGTAACCTGTTTTAATCTCTTCTCTTGTTTGAATTTTTTTATGTTCATGTCTACAATTTCTTGCCCATACCCATTGATTTTTGCCCTTTGTATTATGTGAGAGTACTCTTTACTGTATTCAAACTCATTCATGGTTATGTTAATGAATCTATGTGCTAAGCTGTTAAAAACTGCATATTTGTGTGTGTTTAGTGTTTACTATGTAACATCCTTGCTTAAGCTGCCAATAAAATGAAACAGAGATCAAATAAGTTAACTTTTGTGATCATAATACAGTTTGACTCTCACCTTTTGGAACATAGCTTAGAAGTAATTCCACACACTCCAATCTGCCATAATTAACAGCTTCATGTAAGGGTGTCCAGCCACAATTGTCCACAGCATTCACATTAATCTTGGGATCTTGCAAAAGCTCCTTCAATTCCTTCACCTTACCATTTCGGCATACACGATGTAATCTTGTTTCACCTTCAAAATAACCAGCCAAGAAACTATTATAAGAATAAAATATTTTAAGTGTATCTTTGATTTAGATCAGAACATATAAAATTTAGTAGACTGTATCTACCCTTTTGGACATTTTCATTTTAAAAGAATTCATTCTTCATATGCAAGGGTTTTAGACCCAAGGTCATTGGTTCAAACCAGTCAGGGTCATTGGATTTTTTTCGGGTGCAAAAATCCTAAGTGTGGTTTCCTTCAGAAGAACAGTAATGTCATTGGTCCTGTGTTGTAGATTTACAACATGTAAAAGAACCTCAAGCCTGAAAGAAGGCCTCAGAGCAAAATTTATTTGCAGTTTCATGCCCTGAATTGAATAGAATTCTAATGGCTAATGACCAAAGATGTTAAAGAGCATCCCTAAATAAAATAAACCTAACTTTAAACCTAATAATTATGACAGTCATTTCAAAAGTAATTAACAAGAAATTATTTTTTTACATTATCTTTATTCTTTAAATACATTTTCCACACTATTTTGGGAGTTTAATATTCCTATCTATAGAATTCTATTCTGTATGCCAAAGAAATTGATGCACTGCTCTCTAGATTGCATTTATTGGCTCATAACCAGGGCATGGATTTTGATGATCTAAGATCCCTAAAAAGTATCTATAAAATACCCCAAAATGTGAGCAAAATAAAATGTTAAAAATAAATAATAATAATAATAATAATAATAATAATAATAATAATAAAACTTTATTTGTCATTTGGATCATTTACATGATATAGGCTTTGTCAAAGTATAATATAAGCAATGTATAAGAATTATACTAGACGTACAATATGCCTTAATTTATTCACTTACTGAATAAAAGGTATGTTCTAGTAGAAAGGCTTTAACTTCTTTATTAAATTGTTTTATATTGGTTAGTTCTTTAATATTTATTGGTCATTAATTATATATTTTAATGCCTACATTGGTAAGATTATTTTTAAAAATATTTGTTTCCCATATCTGAACATGAAGGTCATTTTTCCTTCTTATATAATGAGAATGAATATCTACATTTATACACAATTTTCCCTGATTTCTCTTAATATGATTTACCTCTATTATAAAGAGACAAGCTAATGGAAGTATATTATGTTTCCTAAAATAGGGTCTAAAGGAATTTATACTATCTATTCCACTTATTATTCTTATTGACCTCTTCTGGATTTGGAATATTCTCTCAAATTTTTCTCCCCAAAATTTTATTCCACATTTTAATCGACTATGATAATGAGTAAAATTTTTCAATCCTAATAAATTCTGTGTCCATTTTAGACTTTTGAGCATATAACAAACAAAACTAAGTTTAGTTTCTAAATGATGAGTGTGAGTATCCCATTTAAGATTTACATTCATATCTATACCCAAGAATTTTGTTTCTCCATTGTATTCAATATTCAATATTGTTTCCATCATATATAATTTCCATCATATATAACTATTTTTACATTGCCATGTATGAAATGTCATTGCAATTGGATTTTCTTTATTTATGATTAGGTTATTTATTTTAAATCAGTTACTGAGGCTATTCATTATTGTGTTTACTTTGTTTTGCACTACATTTCATTATCTTCTTTTACAAGAATGTTTTTGTCATCTGCAAAAAGAACTGTATCAGCCTTTTGAATATTATTAGGAAAGTCATTTACATACACTAAAAACAACTGAACCTTGAGGAACACAAATAAAAAAGACATATAATATAAAGAATCCTATATAATATGAATCCTACTTTAAATTAACAGCTCTCCTCTACATTGCAATAGATGACAGTTTACATGCAAAGATTCATGAATGTGAAGACTAGTGATTGTCTGGAACATTGTTATACTTTGAGAAGCTTCTTTCCACTTCCATACTGATTGCAGGTGCATACTTGAAAAGCAACAGATCACTGAATGTCAATTCCGTTGTATTTGCATTGTTTTTAAGTTTATTCTGAGAGTACTGAAACGACTGTGCACAAAGTTTTATATACTGATTTTTTGTCTAACACATTTTTTTATTTTCATTGGGACAATTTTGCCAATATCACCAACCACACTGTCAAATTTAGCTTCAACATTATTTACTAATGTTATAGAATTTTTCAGAGCTAACTCCTTTCTTGAATATATTCGATAGTTGATGGTATAGACCCAAAATTTATCTTGATATAAGTCAATATTTCTTCCATTTCATCATCCTTAAATGTTGCAGGGGCTGGCTTCTTTTGTGTCAAACAAATTTATAAAAGATTTCACTGTTTGAAAATGCGGAAAGAAGTGGCAGGGCACCTTTTCTTTAACTTGATGAACCAGTGGAAAACCATGGCACATCTGTACAAAAGCTCATGAGACATTGATTGCTTTAGTCATTTAAAATCACTGAACAGAAATATTCTCTATGAACTCATTTTTCACTCACTGGTTTAACATGCCCATGTTGATGTTGATGTTCATGCAAAAATAAAAAGACATAATAACTTTTATGGAAAAACATTGTTTTATATCTTAACATAATCTGCTTTCAATGTCTATATACATATTCAGCAATTTTCTGATATGTTTATCCCATCCATAAATCAGGTTTTCTTCAGCTCTGCTATACTTTTGTTTTGGTGGCAACCACTTAATTATGTGCAAATTTTTTTCCTGTTAACCATTTCTTTATATTGCAAACAGGAAGTATTTCAGAGGAACATAATCCATATAGAGGGGAATGAGGAAACATTTCATAAAGTCCAATTAATTTGAGGTCGCAATAATCACCAACTTGTGCAGTGACACATTATTGTTCTGGAACAGGACCTTTTTCTTTGCCAAATGAGCACAATTCTCCTTGATTGCAAGGTTTAATTGCTCTAGAAGCATAGCATAACATTCCCCAGTTATGGTTTTGTCCTTTTCCAAAAAGTACATTAAAATTACACTTTGGCAATCTCAAAACACAATTTACATCACTTTTCCTGCTAAGGAGATTGTTTTTGCCTTCTTCAGATGGCTTTTTCTGGTTGCAATCCACTGTTTTGAGTGCTCCATTTCTGGAATGTAGTGGTGGATCCTTGTTTCATTAACTATCGCATATAATCTCCAACATTCATTTGGATTCTGCACTCAATCCCCAAATATGCCAACAGCTTCATCAATCTCTTGCACCTTCAGTCTTTGATCACTTAGCACCATGCTACAAATTTATTTCAATTATTTTGGGAGCAGTTATTTGGATATAGTTTCTGGAACAGTCTGCACTGCTTGTGCTCATTTGGCCACAATAAGTGAAGGTACAAATTTCCTGTATTTTTTGTCCATTTTTGGCTTTGTTTCTGTGTGCATTGCCCCTTTCAAAAAATTAATGTTTTATTAATAAACATGTTGGTCCTGGTGGTGTAGTGGTAACCATACTTGCCTTCTAAACCCAAGATCGCGGGTTCAAACCCGGCCAGGATTGATGGATTTTTTCAGGCGTAAAAATCCTAAGTATGGCTTCCTTCGGAAGGGAAGTAAAGCCATGGGTCCCGTGTCAATACATTTATAGCACTTTAAGTCTGAAAGAAGAGGCCTCTGATCAAAATTTGTCAGCCATTTCATGCTCTGAATAGAATGGGACGCTGATGACCTGTGATGTTAAATAAACAAATCATCATCATTAATAAACATAATTCATACTTTTTTCATTTTGAATATTTGTTTACAAATTTAAGCAGGAAAATGGTTCTTAAACATAGACTAAATTTTATAATTGTTTGCAATCATGTACATTCTTCAACATGCTACCACCTTTTGAGTTTGCATGGACTTATCAAAGAGCCCTTGTAACTTCAACAGCCTTGTGCTAGAGCTAAGTATATCAAATTCTTTTAAGTGCTATTGTTCTGCTTTGCAAAGTGAGATTTGTTAAATAATACACCAGTTTATGGTGTGCTATCACTAGATTACCTTCTCAAAACTTATCTGTGACTACTGTACAATGAAGAGGTTGTGAGAGGAGATCCTGATCCATTTCATTTTGAAAAATGCATAATGATGAAGAAAATAGATAAATTGTATATTTCACTGCTTTGTCGTGACCTGAAATCTGTTAAGGATATTGTTTTTTGTTTAAAACTTGTTTCAGGCATTCAATGATACATGGCCTACATTTACAACTGGCTGTGTTTACTCCTGAAATACAGCATCTCAGGGCAACTATAATATTGAAAATAAAAACATGATTTCATTTGAACTACACAAGAGGAAACAATTCCTTACAAAAAATGTTATTCTTGTTGTATTTAAAAATAAACAAATAGTAAGAACACAGATCTAATATTGTATAACCCACAGTCACAAATGAAACATTATCTGTTAATCATTCTATATAAACATAACCCTAGTAAAAATTACAGGAAGAACTACCATATATTACACTTTACTTGTGTTTCAAGAAAAAAATATTTTGAATGAATGAATAATTATTCCAATTATGGATGCATTAATATATAAATTATCACAATCGTTAAATGAAATAATATAATATAAATTTCTGCAATTAAAGTGGCCAAGAGTCTTTGGTAGTTCCATCCCTATTTATTTATTATATTTAATATCAGGAAAATTCCCATCTTTGGCATTCTAGAAAATAAAAATCTTTGTAATATATTTCAAACCAAGAAATAAGCAATAAATTAAATATTTTAGCTGGTAAGTTGATTACATATTCATTTTATGGACCCTTTCTTTTTTCCATTTTTTTAGTTAGTCTATACACCATTATAGAAGACACAAATATATGTTGTAACTACAAGTGAATTAACACTTTCTTATAACCTTTTTGTTGCATGAATTGGTAAGGTTTTGCATATTGGACAACCCTACCTTACTGTCTATAAATGTTGGAAAAAAAGGACTCTAATATGCAAGTAAACAAAGAAATCAATTACAATCATCATTGAGAACATAGGCTAAAGAAACCCAGCATTAAGATTTTCTAATAGTAGATTGTACTAATACCTTTAGCATTCTTCTTATTTATGTTCACTGATTGTTTTTTACTGCTGATGCTACATGCCTGCGATACTTTACTCTGAAAGGAAATAAGAAATCATTCAATAGTTGCAAAGTTGTTCATTAAAATATAAAAAATTAACAAACTACAAACATTTATTCCACATAACAATGCATTCTTTTTAGATACATGTTCATATTGCAAGAGCAAATTATGAGTTTTCCATGCACAGTGCCAGGGTTGCATGTGCAGCTCAGCCTGTATTCATGGCCATACGGCTACAGGAGTGCAATAGTGGTGGACCTGGCTCATAATATCACAATAAAAAGAATCACTTGAAAAGAAATTTACCCAAGCAAAGATTCCATTCATTTTCCAAACATTTCTGGCATTGGCTAATAAAATTATTAATCTTTTCTTAAATACTTTGGAGAAATTTAATTTATTTCTTGATGGATGCTTGTCCTTTTTTTAAAAATGTTTAACACCTGTTTTAACTACCAATGCATCCTAGGCATTGGATACTGATGATACATGAGATGAAACGATAAACTGGGAAAGGATTTTTTTTAAAGGAAGGAAGTGTTCCAGGCCTAAGTTTAGAGCATCTTCTTGGCATTTGCCATTTATGACTAAGGAAAATCTGAAAAAAGCCTCAAAGAGGACGGTCCTGGTGGGAATTGAATCCCAGACCTCCCACTCACAAGTCCATTGTCTGGAGTATGTGTATTTGTGCTATTTTTTATTTTTTTATTGAACTGATAATAGTCACAGGGAATTAGATCAGGGGGGTGGGCAGGCAAAATATTCTTACTTGTCAAATATTTCTTCAATTATTTGCATTGAAATGTTGGCTGTATTAAGTATCACAGAGTTTAATGTATGAACTGCAGCAAGACTTGAAACTCATCGGGGAAATTTTCTACGAATAATCTCCTGATAGCACAAAGATTCTGTTTGCACTTATGAATCGTAAATGAACACTCATTATAGAATAGAATGCTTAAGCTTATTGTAAGCCATAGCTTTCTTGGCACACTTCTGTATACAGGCAGTTTCAACAGCTGTTTAGATGAGAATGATGATGCATTCCCATGAAAAGCAGCTGTAGTCTTGGCTGATATCGCAGCTAAACTAATGACTGACTGATGGATCCCTCACGCCTGGGAAACTCATAATCTGCTCAACCAGTATTTTGAGCTGTTAAATTTCAAAAATAAAAAAAAATCCATTGACATGATATTTGTAGCCAAAAATCAAAGCTACATTTAATTAAATTAACAAGATTATAACTGATGTTTATATTCAAGATAAATATGATTTGATGTATGTATATGGCTTGTATTAAGGGTACTGTATTCATTCCCATGTTTTATCATCATGTTGCTGAAAGGAAGCACCTGTGTTAAACCTTTAGACAAAGAGGTCATTGTATATTTTTATGAAGGTATATGTTATGATGTAAATAAGGCTGTCTGTAAGGCTTTAAAAAATGACTGTATAGAAATGCAGGCAGTAATGAAAGTATGAGAAGGTCGCCTAGGAAAAGGACATCCTTTGTCCTGGTAACAAACCTTTCTCCTTGGTAAAGATTTCGGAAAGCACTTTGCCGACCTGAGACACAGAATGTACCTTTTTAACTGGTACAGATAGAAATATTATTCTAATAGGTAGTGGTGCTTATAACAAGAGGAAACTCCACTTTTGTAAACACAGACGTCTTCAGAAAGGAACGAATGTTAACCTTAGAAGACAGCAAATGTTTTATGGCTATTAAACAGTAACATCGAGACATGTCAACAGGTTTACGATGTGACTCTGAAACAAATAGATGCCACTTATATATGGCCGGGACATGATCTATCGTAAAATTATATTTTGATCTAAGTATTGAAAAGTTAGAGAGAGGTAAAGGGACCTGTCAGGTCATAAAAGATGTGGCTTCCAGGAGATAGACCATCCACCCTACAGCTTAGATCTAGTTCTCAGTGACTAGACTACTCTTCTCAAAACTCAAGAAGGATCTTCGAGTAAGGAAATTTAAGTGTGACAAAGAAGTGATGGTTGCTATTTATGCCCATTTTGCAGACAAGATTTCCAACTATTTTTGGAGGGGGGATTGAAATGTTAATTCAAAGATATGAGAAGTGTATTGCAATGATGGGTAACTATATTGAAAAGTGAAATATAGTTTTTGTCTTTATCATACTTAGAAAATGGTTAGGCCGAAAACTAATGAACCTACCCTCGTATAAAGAGAGCGAGTAATCAATGAATAAATAGTATTGACTGAGAATCCTCAAGTTTCTGTGTAGCCTGCTAAATATTAATCTGCCCTTCCCACTTACTCAAATGAGTCACAAAATTCCAGAATTTCCCTGAGATTCAATATTGCTAAAACAGAATGGGGTATCCAACTAATAAATAAATCACTTAATTCCCCACTCCTACCACAAATGCATCCCAAATAAGACCCCACATTGATATTAACAGAATTACTATAAATGAAGTAAAATATTTTCTCTTTAATAATAAAATGTCTGAATTGCATAAGTACTGCAATATTTTTCATATTTATTTAATCACATTATACAAAAATGACCTTAAGAAAATTAAAATATGCATTATTTTATGAATAAAAATGCCACACTTTTCATTAGTTTTTTCTTTCCCTCTCTCTTCTTCACCTATGCCTTGAGCTGCGTTTTCCTGTATTTTTCTGGAAGAATATGAATTTAAAACACATCAATGTCAAAGGACTTGGAATGGGATGAAAAGACTGGAATCTCATTGAATAAGTGTATTACCCTTAATGTGAAAAAAAATACAATTTAGTTTCTCCAAAAACGGAGTGCTATAAAAGTTCATTTGGCAATACCAGACATGCTAACATGACCAGACATTTTGTCAACAAAATACAAATGCAAACATACTTGGTAATGAAATATTGGCAGTTATTTTTATATCAGCTTATAATACAGATAGAACTAAACAATTATCTCAAGCATATGTCGAAAAAAAGTTTTAGAATGAAGCTATAAGCAGATATCAGATTTTAGGACAAATGTTTATTTTGTTCCTTTAGGAGAAAGGGAAAAAATATTATTAATATTTATGTTTCATGAAAATTAAAAGCTATTCATAGAGTTTATAATGCCCTAAAATTACTGTTGCAGCCTAATTTGTTAATATTTGGCTTAAAATGCCTAAATCAATAGAAAGTTATGTTATTTTTACTATTCATTCACACGCTCATATATGTAAGCAATATTAAAGTTAATTTTTTTTTTGGATTAACACTACCAGGAAATGCTGCAATGGGTGGAACATTAAGAGAATTTCAACAACAATGCTGTATAGTGGTTAGTTTGAATATCTTCAAGCCTCTTTCTCTCTCCTTATTTGTGTTGAGATGTTTGAAGTGATAGGACATTACCCTGTGCAGTTTAATACACCAAAATATACAAGTGCCAAATCTATGCTGATCTAGCAAAGGCTAACAGAATTACCACACTTCACTTTTGATGGAAAAATAATATTCTGCGAGATTTGTAGCAAACAGATTGGTAACAATAGTTGAAATATATTTTAATAATTAGGCTTATATAAAATTTATTTACTTGACTAAGTTGAAATTCTTTTAAAGACAGCTACACTTTAAGCTATTAAATTTTGATATTTAAAAGTATTTATGGGTCACTGAGATTTTGGATATTTGAACCAAGTAATCATACTTTGTGATAAAAATATGACAATATAACATTTACAATTTTAATAGGTTAACTTCTACACTTTTTAGATTTCACAAGAGAATAAATGCCACCCAAGGTAGCATGTGCAAGGGGTGGGACTTAAGGCAAAATTTCAGCAGAAAATTCAAAGCAAACAAACTCTACTGACACAGCCTACTTCATTCAATCTCAGCAGCAATTTCTGCATAGACTTAATCAGGGCCTTTGTTGCTGCCAACATTCCATGGAATGCATTTGAAAATCAGGTGTTAGGAGAGTTTTTACAAAAATACTGCAAACAAAATATCCCCTTTCAATCGCCCTTAAGAAAAAATTATTTAGACAGAATGTACAATGAAACTTCAGCTCCATTTGGGAAGATATAGGCAATTGTTGTATATGGGTCTCTGTAGATAAAAGCTCAGATTCTATGCATGATATATATAAAGTATGATAGTAGGAAAACTTGATCCTGATGAACCTTAGATTCTGCACCTTGTATATGTTAAGGAACTTCCAAAAGAGAATACCGAAACCAATGCTTATTTTGTTAACAAAGGCCTACAGTCGTTGTGCTCTAACTATATAAATGATTATAAAGTTCTGTTGTTTTGTACTGATGCTGTCTCATACATGGTTACTGCAGCTCCAATTCTTAAAATTTTTTATCATAACATCAATCATGTAACCTGTTTAACTCACAACCTTCACAGAGTTTCTGAAACAGTCAGGAATGAATTCCCTCTTGTCAATTCATTCATTTCAAATATACAAAAATGTTTTTGCAAAGCCCCATCCAGGATTTCAATGGCCAGAGAGAAATGCCCAGATATTCCATACTCCCCTCAGCCTGTCTTAACGTGATGGGGGAACATGGATTCAGTCAGTAGTGTATTATTCTAAATAATTTAAAAAATTGATCACAATTATTTAAGAATTACCTGAATCCGATACTGCAACATGTATAAAAGCAGCGAAAGAGTGTCTGAATGGCCTGTCATTGAAAAAAAAAAAGATATAGCCTATATAACATAAAACTTTTTATTCCTGCAAGCGTTGAACACTTAGAACATAAAAATCAATCTCTTTGGAGTCAAATAGTAATAATGAAGAAAAAATATTGTGCTTTGGGTGAAAATGGGAAAAAAGTTAAAAATAAATGGGACGATTTACTAAATAATAATGTAAGAATTTCATTGTGGGAAAAAGGATTAAGAGTGATAATGGGGAAAATCTAAATATTTCAGTAAAAAGAACCTTTTCTGCTTTCAAAATGATTCTGACTGACAAAAGGCAGAGATTAACAGTGGGGAATTTAGAACAAATTCTAGTGATGTAATGTGAAGATAAGTATGAAAGAAAGTGAGCCTGGAACTCAATTACAAAAACTTAAAAAATATATTGAAATTTTTTTCAATATATTCAATTTGTGCAGCTATGTTTACATAATACAGTTGACTTCCTCATTTCTTAAATATAATTTTTGTGCCATGTTTTATGTATTTTAGTATATATTTTGTTAATTTCAGTGAAATAAATAGGTTTGAAACCTTAGTATTACGTGCCTAAAAGCCTAATTTTACTGAAATAGGGCCTAATTTATTAAATTATGAGTTCATTTTAGACACCTAAACTGCAACTTTTAGTACCTAAAATCTGATATCTAGTTTTGAGAAAAAGAAAGAAATAATTATCATAAAATAAAATTAAATTTGCAGCCAATATATAAAGATCCTTAAATTAAAGTATTAATACTATATAATAAATTACCTTTGTATAAAAAAACTTTATAAAAGTGCAAGTGTTGTAAAAGAAATTGATATAATATATTTATAAATTGAAATTTTTTTTAAATAATTATATACATATATGCAAAAAACTTATACTAAGTCTATTGGGCAGTAAATAATAATAATAATAATAATAATAATAATAATAATAATAATAACAACAACAACAACAACAACAACAACACCAACAACAATAAACACCTTTCCCCCTCCCCCTTTTTCCTCATACCTCTGCTGCCAACCAAAATAATGTACAAAATAATGCATGAATATCACAAAGATTAGAAAGCCATATTACCTCATCTAATTCCATATCCTCAATATCTCCAGTAGGTACACGCTGGTGTTCCAACCATTCCGCCTAGAAATGAGTAAAATATGTCAATTCTGAAAATGCTGTAATAACTAACATATTAGAAAATGCAGTAATAACTAACATATTAGACACACATTTTTTTCCATGTTTATAGAAAAATTGAGGAAAGTCCAATATGTCAGAACTTCTCATTTCATCTGATGAAAAGGAAAATGTTATTTACCTTTCGGTAAGAGCTATTTCATTGTGCCAAATACAAATTTACTGCTTACAAGCCACAGGATGCTGGAGTCCATGAGAAAAAATACATCACACTCTACATAAAGATATAAACATTATAAATTTTGAAACTATGGAAATGTGACAGTAAAGTTTATGAAAATTACAATTTTTTGTATATAATGTTAATTAGGGTACATATTTTGGATAAGTAAACAAAGCATGAGAGTGAATGGGAAGACTTCTCTCTTCCAAAATCCGAAGAGGGAGAGACTAATAAATTGTAATAAGGAATAGAGAGAAGGGCTAGGCCCTTCAGGAATAAGTCAAAGACCCTGGCCAAATCTCACGAGTATGATAGTTTTTTAAGTATCTATTTAAAGTTATTTTTTAAAATTTATAATTGTAAAATTAATGTAATACTGAAAGTAGCATAGTCATAAATAAATTCATACTCCTAGAGTGAAGATGCTCAAACAGTGGGACTTTCAGAGGTTATAAAATGGAATGGGAACTATGAAAAACTTTGAATTGATGTGTTTTATTATGTGTACTATCCGCTGGAGTCATGGTATGAAGGTGGCTGATCATTATGATGACAGTTTGCCAGTGGCAGTACTATGGAAGTCAGTTACAAAACAGAGGTATGTTAATATCTTATATCCTGATGTGTTGACACTTATAGCCCAGCACACAGGGGGTCACATTTCAACAGGATAACACATTTGCCTGCACATAACTGAAGTGTCCATGAGTGACTGTGTACATTACCATTCAGTATGTGAGGTTTCTTTCTTGTCCATGCCCCTTTCTAGCTGCTTAACTTTTAATATCCAGTAATGTATGTTTGTTGGTAATTTACATTTTATATTAACTGTATCCAATCATGTTCACCATTAATGCATTTCCTACCTACATCTACTACTCCAGAGAGGGCGATGGAGTGGGAAAATTAACACATCACTAATGTGTTACCTTTGATCTGAAATTTGTGTAAACTATTCACTGGTTTGCAATTAAGTAATTATATGAAATACTATATATCCATATTATAGCAAACATTTGCTGTAGCAATTGTTTATTCCCTTTAGAATTTTAGGGAATGCCCTTTAGTATCACCTATAGAATTTTAGGGAATGCACTTTAGTAAAATAATCTAGTATAGAACCAAATTTTATAGAAAATAAGTACCAACTCCTATACTGTAAAATGCACATAAACTAGAAAAATGGGTGAAATTTGCGTATAAATATGCAGTACAAGAAGAAATTTGAACTTACCTAAAATAACAGGAGAATGAAAAGTGTGCTGACTTTTGTAACTGAAATCAGACCAAGAAGGATAAAATGGCGGCATAGCATGCTGACACCACAGTTGTACCAACAGAAATGCACTAAATGAACAAAACTAGTCAGGGCCATTAACATTGATCCTCTTAAAAGGTTCTTTAAGCATAGCTTCAGTAATAATAAAATGGCGGCATAGTATGCTGACATTACAGTTGTATCAACAGCAAGAAATGCACTAAATAAACAAAACTACAGTCATAGCCATTGACATTCAAAAGTTTCCTGCAGTCCAAGATGTTATACACTTTCTGATTGCACTAGATAACACCACAAAGAAGCAAGGGTAAGGGGTAAAACTAAATTACAGCAAATTTTTTAAACCAAGTTAAGTGAACACCTAACCTAGCATAAGTAAATATTATTATTACAATGATCTTCATGAAAATTACACTTAGCCTAGGGGTTCAATTTCACAATTGTTATTGCAGGCATGTGGTCCATTACTGCTTTAAAACGTATCCCCTAGGTAAGATTTAAGTTAATGAATGGTATTAAAAAACATAACATTACTTTTATATGTCTATTTCTACAATTCCATTAACATTAAACCAAATGGTATATAACAAAATTATATAATGATTGGCTGAAAAATAATGATAAACTGCTAAAAATGATGCACTTAGCCACTCTGATAGGAAAAAGAGAAGAGCTTACACACGAACATGGTAGTGTTAAATTTAGCTATAATGATGACACACTATGTCTAAGTTCAGGTGCAACCATAGACTAAAACTGTTTATATCATGCCTCCATTCACTCTCCAATTATTTTAGGTAAGTTTAAAACTTATGCTGGTCATGTGTGCCTAAAGTTTCCAAGAAAAATGTCAATTCTGCATTCAGTGAACATCATGCTTACCATTTGGTCTAAGCACCGAATTTTCTTAAATGGCTCTTCATGCATTGCTTCAGCAATAATAAAATTGGTAAACAAAAGCCGAAGCCATGTAGGATTCAACTGTTTTCCTACTTTTACCACTTTTTCCACACTCAGCCCTGTAAATGGGAAGAAAAAAATTATTAAACTGCACAATTTATTTAGTTTTCTGAGCATGCTAAAATTGCTTTTACTACAAAGGAGATATAATTATGTAAATTTCCACACACATCAGAAACCTGCAGCTTTATGTGGATTTCACTAATCCATCCTGATTTCCGTGGTGTTGAGTTTAGTTAAATTCAAAGGTTCATATAGTCTGTCAGAACCCGGAATGGCCTTAAGCCTAAACCTTATAAGTTGATGGTATATGTTTTACTTGCCATTACAAAAGCAAATTTTGGAGAAACCCAGATGAAATGAACGATTATAATCATTGTCTTGTATTTCAATTTACTCTGTCTTAAAGTTCACCATTTTACTATTCACAGTTTGTATTAACCTCTTAAAGATGATTTTTCTTTAGATATTTTGTAATCCTTGACATTATACGTGAAGCATATGCCTCATGGGCTTATTTTACCATGCTTTTTGTTGAGTCACTACATATTTCATTCCTATCCATTCCTTAGCTGTCCATAATAGCAGATGTAAAACAGAAGCAAACCAATTTAGAGACTAAATTAGATGTGTAGTTCGACTGTATCATAAAATGTTTTCAATTATAAATTAGTAAAGTTTAATAATTTAAATAGGAGACTGCTATAGATTGAAATGGTTAAAAAGTATGGATTTGCATTATTAACCTTTGCATTAAAATAGATATATACATTACATTGCATTAAAAAAGAAAGGTAAGGAAATAAGAGTACAAATTAATTCTGAACAGAGATGCTTAAAAATTGCAGTAGAAGATGTCGATATTGCTATCTTGTTTAATGAAATGAGAGCACCTAATGTTCCTTTAATAGGTTTTGTATTGTGTCAGAAAGCATTGAATCATTTTTAAAGTGATAGCAAGAGAAGAAAAATCTGATGTTAATTCTTCATGTGCTCCTAAAGTGCTTGAAATTATGAAAAAATATAATTCAAATGATATTCTAAATACTGACAGGGTTGTTTTATCAGCTGATGACTAAAATAAATAATGACATGCTACGAAGGATAGAAGTGTAAAAGAAGAAAACAATAAAAACTATATCTTATAATTTTGCTTGCTGAACTACGAAATTGACACAAATGGTCATTGATCAATCTGCCAACATAAGAGGGTTCAAGAATATTAATAATTTTCATGATAAATGCTTTTTGTTTTTTTAATCATAAAATAGATCTATTCATACAGACATCCTCTTTTGTTCAGACATATCTTTATTTTTATATCCATGTCTGGGATGTGGGCAATTTTTAAAAATGTCTTAACCAGCAAATATCCCTGACTTGAAAAGGAAGAAATGAATTTGAAGTTTGATGTAAAATTTTGTGAATCCAAACCTAACACCCCTGAAACACATTGCAAAGTGATACTAAATTCACATTCAATGCTGCCTTTTTGTCTTTTCATAATTTAATATTTATCATATTTTCCTTCCTTTCATATGCAGCTAACTGCATAACTATAAAATTATTATTGTTTTATTATAAATATTTTGTGTAATATATATATATATATATATATATATTTATTTTAAGCATAATATAATATAATAATATACATAGTATAAACCTAAGTTTAAATGAACATTTTGTGTCCTTTTTTTATTAACAATGTCCGAAGCTGTTTGTTCTCTTATTCAATGTGAATATGGTCATTCTACTTTGCTACTTTTTGCATTATGCAAAAAGATTATGTTTTAACTAACTTGTGTTAATAAGCAAAATTTTCATTTTAACAATGCTTATTCATTTAAAAAGCAATTAAAATGCATATAATAACATTGCAGTAAATTACAATGTGTTTATACCACCATGGGTGACGAAGATCATAAAATTGCGGATTTGTGAGCTGGAGGACTGGGATTCGAATCCCACCAGGACCGTCCTCCCTGACCGAGGTTTTTTTTTCCAAGTTTTCCTCAGTTCTCATAAATGGCAAATGCCAGGGAGGTATCCTAAACTTAGGCCTGATATGTTTGCTTCCTTAAAAAAAAAATCCTTTCCCAATTTATCATTTCATCTCATGTATCATCAGTTCACCGCCTGTGGTGCCTCAGTAGTAAAAACGGGCAATAAACACCATTCAAAAAAAAAAAAAGTTTATAATTAGTCATCACTAAATATAAAATTTAATTTCATGCAGAACCAATACGTGAAGTGACTAATATATTGTTAATTATCTAGTGAGTTGATTTGATAATCTTATGCTCCACTTACTGTTAAATTATGCAAAACCAGTTTCGCAGGGTTTTTCCTGCATCCTTAGTTGTGAGTTGATGGTTAGCTGGACTTGGTGTAGCTCTCGTGGACATTTTATGAACTTCTGGATTAATTTGCCTTCTGTTGGGATCTCAAAGTTCATAACCTTATCCTCATATTTTTTGTATAAATTTTTTCCCACATTCCCAGCTCCACGGGCCAATCTACAAATTTCAATAATTTCACTCCATTTCTATACCATGTTTATCTCTCCAAAAGTAATATGCAACCGCTGATTTCTCTATCTGATTGTACCTGATGTTTCTCCATGTTCTTTCAGCCTGATTCCAATGCATCTTTTTGTTTTCCCACATATACTTTGTTACGTTCTGAACAGTTGATTTTATATATTTCTGGCTTCTTCTCCTTAGGTATTCTATCATTATCACCAGAACTGAGCAGACTTTTTAGGCTAAATTTGTCTACTCAACAGTAAGTGGAGCATAAGATTATTAAATCGAATCACTAGATAATTTAGAATATATAGTCATCACTATATTAATTAAATTTAGCCATTCATCCTTTTTGTATTTTAAAATTGTCTTAAAAATAAAACTAGAAAATTCAAATGCAATTTCTTTAAAAAGATCTGGATGACTATTGCCTTATTTAGCAAATAGCTGATTTTATTGACAAAAGAAATGGAAAGGAAATAGAAGAATAATTTGTTATTAAGCAACAACTGTAGTGCTCACAATAATTCACAAAAATTTAAGAATGCCAAAATATGCTACCTTCCTTCCAATAGTACATTAGTATGCATCCAATGGACATGAAGATCATCAAAAACTTTAAGATGATATATTATTATCACCTTGTGCAGCACATGATTTCTAATATTGAAAGGAAATTGGAGAAACCATACTAAATGGATATAAATAATAAAATAAATAAATTTTTTGCTGTCAATAGATTCATTTACATAAGTTTCAGACATTGTCAAAATACTAGAGTAACAAAGCTTAACTTATTCTTAGAACAAGGTTTTAGTACATGTTTGCGAGAGTTAAAAAATAGTTTACCTATAAATACTGTTAAGATTACAATTGATTACAGTTCATCCAATGAATGTAAACTTCTATTTACAAGGTATTTTTTCAACTGATACTTAAATTTTGATTTTTCTACAGATTTAATCTCTGGTGGCAATTTATTGCACAAAAGGGTACCTCTTACATTTACATCCTTACATACTATTGTTTATTATAAGCATACCTATGATAATCTTTACTATTTCTAGTGTTATAGCTATGAATCTCATTATTTTTTATTAAATTCTTTGATTCACTGCATAATATAGACTTATATGCATAGAGAGAGTAGACAGTTGGCATTCCATGCTTTACAAATGCATCCTTACAGGACTGTCTATATTCCAATTTAGAAATTAGCCTAATACACTTTTTCTGTAATATAAATAATCTATCCATATGCATTTTTGCTGCAGCCCCCCAAACCTCAATACCATAGTGTAGATGAGGGTATATGATACCATAATAGATCATTTTTAAAACATCTTTAAAAAATCTCAATAGATAGGTTGATTTACTTATTTTGCCACATATTACATCTAATGCTTTACCCATGTTAATTTACTATCAATCCATATACTTAAGAACTTATATGTGTCTACCCTCTCACAGATTTTATCTTCAATCATACATATATCCTCTAGAGCAATACTTTTAAATAGATCAAATTTCATAAATTTCGTTTTATCCACATTGCATATAAGACTATTGTTTTTGAAGTATTTTATAATTTGCTCTGAATTCAGAGAGATGGGGTCCATTAGAGACCTATTACACTCACCCCAAGAATTTATTGTGGTATCAACTGCATAAGAAGTAATAATAGACTTGCGTGGCTGTTCAATATCATTCACATATATTAGAAACATTAATGGGCCCGAGACGGAACCTTGTGGGGCTCCATATCTTACTATTCCATATTGAGACCTTACTTTAGACAGGTGATCATCTTTTTTAGTATTAATTTCAGTTGTTTGTTTTCTATGCATAAGGTAGGGTTTGCATATTTCATGGGAAATTCTCCTGATCATATAAGATTCCAACTTACATAACAAAAAGTCATGCCTGACACTATCAAATGCTTTTCATAAATCAAAATATACTGTGCCTACCTTTTTATTCTGTTCTAATAAAGTCGAAGTCAATACTTGATGAACAGTCACTAACTGCAGTTATGGTTGAGAAGCCCTTTCTAAATCCACGTTGAAAATTACAGAGAACCTTTCTACTATAAAAAATTTTTATAAACCTAAATAGAAGAATTCTTTCATAAATTTTATCAATCTTGGATGTTAATGTGATTGGCTTATAGTTATTTATATTAAATTTGTCACCCTTCTTAAATATAGATCTTACAATACTTATCTTTAAACAATCTGGAAATATTCCTTTTTCAATCAAGAAGTTAATGAATGTTCCAAGGGTTTTGCTATTTCATTTTTACAGTATTTTAACAGTCTAGGACTAATTTCATCCCAACCCGATGAGCTTTTATCTGGTAGGCTACTTATTATTTTAATAATTTCCTCCATATTTGTGGGTTTTACATACATAGTTGTATTTACAGTATCTTTAACAAAATAATTTTGACTGTTGTCTGGTAGGTGAGGTATAGTATTCAGATAATGGTTGTTAATGTATTCACAGATTTTAATTGGATCTTTTTCAAATTCCCCATCAATGTTTATTTGTAAGTCTTCTAGTTTAGTTATACTACCCCTTTTTGATTCACAATTTTCCACAAGGATTTAGATGCAGTTTTAGAGTAATGGATTTTCTGTATGAATGCTGTTTGTGCTCGCTCTTTTAAGTGTTCAAGATATTCTTTCCTATATTGTTTATATTTAGTTTTATAAAATTCCATTCCAGTGGATATATACAATTCATAATAATCCTTTGCTTTTTCCTTTAGTTGGATGATATAGTTTGGGAGACCTTATTTTAGAACTGTTTTTAATTATTCTTTTTGTTGTTACAGGACATGCAGTACTATATTGGATTGATTGATTTATTTACGGACGCTCTTTACCAGCTCAGGTCATCAGCGTCCCATTCAACTCAGGGCGTGAAACGGCCGACAAATTTTGCTCAGAGGCCTCTCTTTCAGGCTTGAGGTTCTTTTTCGTGCCGTAAATGTATGACATGGGACGCACGGCTTTACTTCCCTTCCGAAGGAAGCCATACTTAGGATTTTTACACCCAAAAAAATCCATCGATTCTGACCGCATTTTGGGTGTAGGAGGCAAGTATGGTAACCACTACACCACCAGGACCGACGTATTATATTGGATTTTAAATAGCTTATACATACATGATATACTATATTTATGCAAATCTAATGTGCACCTTTTTGACCAAATGTAGTATATCAAACTGCTGCTCATTAGATTCGAGTGCAAATCATTTCATAGTTTGCAGGTAAACTTCATTCAAATTTATTATTATTATTATTATTATTACATCATAATGCATTGCTGCAATTCTCAACTTTGTTACATTTATTGTTGGCCTATTATTGCATAGAGCATTTGAATAGAATGTAGTCAGGAATGGAGGACTTACAGAGAAGAACACCTTATGATGATACTTTCAAATATAAAGTAATAATTTATGCTGATAAAAAAATGGCAACAGAAAGGCAGGAAGAGAGTTCAATGTCGATGAGAGCAATGTTCGCTTGTGAAAGCTACAAAAATTGGCATTATTTGCAACTAAAGCAAGTAGAGAAGAAATACGCTGGTCCTCACAAAGGAAGGCATCCTGACATTAAGGAAAAAGTTTAGGAATTCATACATAAAAAGAGGAAGAACAGGCAATCTATGACAAGTGAGCAACATAAGAAATAACTTTTTCTTCTGTGACCTATGCCAACTGTCCTGGCAACAGCACGAGTGATGGATTTTGTCTTACATGCTTCAAGAGGTAACAATAGTACTTATAAATTCTGTTTAGTTCATTTCATGAAGTGACATGCTTATCTCTTAAGATGCAACACAACAATATGCCCAAATCTTTTTTTTTATGATTTTAGGTTTTAAATTTGATATGCATTACATTCAATGATGTGAGTTTTGCAGAGTTGTGTTATGGAGTAGGGTGTGTAAGAAAATCAAGTGGCAGCCATAGCACTTCATAAAGTGGGAAAATCATCTGAGAGTTTTTCAATGCTCAAGAGGGTAAATATCAGATAATAGACTCCAGATAATAGGGTCATTGAGAATGAGAACAATAGTGAGGACAAAAACCTGATGGATGCAGTGGTGACTTATATTTGGGAAGATCCTGTCAGAAAACACTGTGATGGCTCATGATTTTGATGTTTCAAAAATGACAATATCATGTATGCTGAGTATATACATCCTGTATGCTGAAAACATAGGATTGAGATATTAAGATTATTGTGTGATTGAGTCGAACTAACACTCTTTTGCTCCACTTACTTTTTAAAATTAACAACTTTAATTAATAGGACTGAGCATTTACTGGTGATGTACAGGTCACTTCCTCATTCCACAGTTTAAGCTGTTCAGGGATTTAAAATTTAAATAAAATCTTCAGCATTATGCAAGCAATGGGCATAGAATTCTTTTCTCGTGAAAAAATATTCATAATTGAATAATACTTCAACTGTCAATGATTGAGTTTATGCCTCAACCTCAAAAGAAGCTCCAGATAAAGATTCAAGAGTCCTCAGGAGGCATCACATTCTGCTTCCACCACAGTCTTATGATGGTACCACTGAGCTGCAATTTCTGTGGGGGGGATTCAAATCTCTGCTACAATGTATCAAGATATGTGTTGGAGCCTTTAACCCTTTGAGCAACACCTTGCTCAATAAACAATGGAGCTCTCAGTAGTATTCAGCACCAGCCAGGAATGTATCTGAGCAAATGTCCAGACTTTATTTCACCAGCTGATTGGTCTTCCAGAAGTCCTAATTTGAACCCTTGGACTATAAAATAAGGCCAGTACTTGAAGAAATGGCCTGCAATATTGCAAGTGCACAGTGCTCCCTGATGAAGGCAATGGTAAATTTTCCATTAGAAACCACACATTATACAACGATGATTGGCCTCAGAGACTCAAGCAATGTGTTAAAGCCAGAGATGATCATTTTGTAAATTAATTGATACTTTGCGTGCAAAATACATGTAAATACCTTTTGTAAAAGCATACTGAAATATAATAATAATTCTCTATTTTATTAAAAACTTTGTAACAGTACTTATTGTAAACCTTCTGTAGAATCTAGCTGAGCACAATTAAAATAATTATGCTCATTCTAGTGCAAATAAAACACTTTTGCTAAGTCATCTAATGAAATTCAGGTATACTTACCTAAACACCTTATACCAATCTCTTGAGCAAGGTTTTGGCAGTGTGTACCAAAGAACGGGTATTCAAATTCCTCTCTAAAATCAACTGCAAAAGCAACTTCTGCCATCAATGTCAAAAGGCGCTGGGGGAAAAAAAAATAATAATAAATACATAAATAAATAAAGCTTCTACACATGCTGAACTAATCTGAATTTTCTATTTAACCATGCATAGTACATAAAACATACAAAGAAAGCACTTACTACAAAAAGTTGCTTTATGTTGTAACAAAGTCCCAGCACTACACTTCGAACAAATAAATCAATTATGTTTTTGCAAAGTGTACTAACTCTTCCTACTTGGGTAGATGGATTTGATCCCCACAGAAATGTAACAAATAGTGGTTTAGTTTTGGTGCAGATTTCTTTTTTGAAATCACAATGTTTTTTCACAAGCAGTACAACTAAATCCTGTTCCATCAATTCTATAAGTAGTACACAAACTTGTACAACTCTTTCCATTTTAACTTCTCTGCTCAACGTACTATAATTCTTTTCATCCTCTAAAGATTCCAAAGTTTCCAAATCTAAATTGCAATCACTTTTGGGACTGTACTTTCCTTCCACTCTAGGAGCATCTGCATTTTCTTTCTCTTGAATGGACTGCCTAGGTTCTTCACTTAAGAACTCAGACATCCTTTCTATCATTTCAAGCATAATTCCATTCCTTGTTTCTTGTTTACAATCCTGAAACAATGACAAACGCTTATATTTTCATATGTTGAAATTTTCCCAAAAATTCCCATTTGCAAAAATTAAGTTTGAAACCTCTAGCATATATAAGGGTCATACCAAAAGTTGTTTTTTTTTTAATTGATTTATTTATGGACGCTCTTTAACATCTCAGATCATCAGCATCCCATTCAACTCAGGGTGGGAAACGGTCAACAAATTTTGCTCAGAGGCCTCTCTTTCAGGCTTGAGATTCTTTTTTCGTGCCATAAATGTACGACACAGGACCCACGGCTTTACCTCCCTTCCGAAGGAAGCCATACTTAGGATTTTTACGCCCGAAAATGTCCATCGGTCCTGGCCGGGTTCGAACCCGCAATCTTGGATTTAGGAGGCAAGTATGGTAGCCACTACACCACCAGGACCGACATATCAAAAGTAATGAATAACAACTTTAACTATAGGCAATCTGAGAATGCTATCTCAGAATGAGAATCTTTTGTGGCATTCCTGGGTGACCTATGATATCAACAGCTTGCACCACATAGCCACTAGAATATTTAGAAAAAATATTTTATTTTGTCAGTATGCCATTATTAAATTTTTTAGTTAAAAAGAAAATCTCCACTGCAGAAATTCACCACAGCATTGGAAATGTGTGCAAGGGTGCTCAAAATGTTAGAAAAGAGTTGAAACAATATTGCGAACAAATATGTATTATAATTCCCATAAATCTAATAAAATTTCCCCATTTTTCCCCCTATAGAAATTAATCATTATAAATACTGGAAAGCAAAATTGAAACATTCTAAATATAATGAAATGATCAAACCCAAAATTCTAATTTATTTTTTTTAATTTTTTTTAAATTCCCCCCCCCCACATATTCGCAATTGCTGCACAAAAACTCCCACAAAATGGAAAAATTCCCATGAGTTGGCAATACTGGATGAAATGTTTTACAGAGGGTAATACAAGGATCCAAGATTAACTTCATTGTGGTTGCCCTCAAAAGAGTCTCAACTGAATATAGTAAAAAGAAAGTTAATGAGATCATTAACAAAGGCAAACAGGTTATCAGAAGCAAATACAGAGATTGGTTCAACAGGCTACAAACCCCCTTATTATTTCTAACCATAATGTGAAAAAGAATTTTTGGAACAATTTATAGTTTTTATCCTCTTCCTCTCTTCCCCACATTTCATATGAATGGAGTGCATTCTCATTATTTCTGCATGTCGGTCCTGATGGTGTAGTGGTTACCATACTTGCCTCCTAAACCCAAGATCGCGGGTTCGAACCCGGCCAGGACCGATGGATTTTTTCGGGGCATAAAAATCCTAAGTATGGCTTCCTTTGGAAGGGAAGTAAAGCTGTGGGTCCTGTGTCGTATCTTTACGGCACGAAAAAAAACCTCAAGCCTGAAAGAGAGACCTCTGAGCAAAATTTGTCAGCTGTTTCACGGCGTGAGTTGAATGGGATGCTGATAACCTGACTGTTAAAGAGCGTCCATAAATAAATCATTCAAAAAAAAAAAAAATTATTTCTGCATGAAGACAAAAGCCTGTAACCTAGTTTAAAACTCCAAGTGAACAATCAATTACCAGCATAAATGCAAAATCTTATTTCACACAAAAACACATAATGGCAATTAATGAACATGTTAATACACATCTTAAGAAAATCTTTAGCAATATACATTTAAATGACTATTACTTGAAAAATGGAACAACAATATCAGATTCTATTGTGCATCACGGTTGAAAAATAAAATGAAGCAAAAAGGTAAAGACTGGTAGCACAAAAAAGAGCCCTTTCACAAAAACACTTCATCCTGCACTGAAAATCACAATTGCAAAATGTAAAAATTTGACTTTGAAGGAATTTCTAATTCAGAATTAGATCTGCAACCTGATTACAAAAAATGACACATAACAGATTGCAAACTGCAGCATTGTTGTCAGAATTCCCAATTCCACACCCTCCTACAATATTTGCTAAATATTTTTTGCACAAAAGTATGTTGAGAAAGCACAGGAACAACTGATAAAACAAAAGAACATGGCTTCTAAAGCACAATATAATTTTCAGCAAAGCTAACTAACAAAACAAAAAACAGCTAAAATAACACATTGCTATTGATTTCTAAAGCATAAGTAAGGAAAAGGAGGACAGATTGAGTCATTTGAAGTTTTATGTTCCTATGGCAACTATCTTCTTTTCTTGCCCTTCACCTCCCTTAACTTGACAAATATCTTGTACCTTCTTTCATAAATCAGAGTACAGTAACTTCATACTAGTCCCAAAATCAAACATATTGCTTGGTAGTAAAAAAGTTTAATGTAATGAGAATATCACCAATGCCATCTAGGACTATTCTACAGATTTGATAAAACCTACTTTCCCAAAGGGGTGGAAAAAATTAGAAATTCAATGGACTATGCATATGATCCTTGATGCAAAATTATGTCAACAAATAAACTGATATTTTTCAAGTCTTCATTGTTTTTCTTAATTTTGAAGCACACACTTGTAAAACAAAGAAGCAAAGCTGAAAATTCATTGTTTGGCCCCCTTTATGTAACCATAGTTCTGTCTAACAGTACATCTCTCCAACCATGCTGTAACTTCTCATGCATTTTTGCCAACATCTCATCATTGTAGAACAAATTTTCCTCCACAATATGCTGAATGCATATCCAGCAATGTTACTCAAGCAAAAAAGTTAAAATACAAACAGAGCAAACAAGTTGTTGGTTAAAGTTAAATGAATCTATATTATTTTAGGAATGATTTAATAAATGTTCATTCAAACCTGCATCTGAAATCACTTACTTTTACAGTACTCATCAGCAAAGTTTGGTAATATTGTCGCATGCAAGGAGCACATGGTGGGTGTTGTTCTATCATCATTTTGAAGATCTCAGCGGCTGAATTTACAAGATTGGGCTCATGGGTATTCTGAGAGAGAGAAAAAAAATCATTACAGCTAAAACAAGCACATTTGATTTGAAATTGTTTCATTTTATTTAGTAACCAACACAATGCATTCAGTTTATAAGTTGCAAAAGTTCAGTCATACATATGAAAGAACAATTAGGGATGTTCTTCCATTTTTCCTGGGAAATACATATCATTCAAACTACATATTACTACAATAAATTCCTGAACAGCAGGAAATTATGAAACCAATTATGCAGATTGTGAATACATTGGAAAAACAAAGAGAAATTTGGAAATGCAGAGAAAAGAATGCTTTAGGAATATTTGATTTAAGCGGGTCAGCAGTAGCAGCTCACTTGGACCAAAAATCATGATATTAAACCAGAGGCTAAGCTGCTGAGACAATTTCAGAACACAATGGGGCTATGCAACTGGGAAAAAATTTTCATCCTAAAAAATAAGAAGAACTTAATGAATTTTTATTTTCCTCCTATGGATGAACTCTCAATTTCTTACTAGAACCATCAGATACTGCCACAGGTATCCAGTCACCATTTCGAGTAGCAATAGTCAGTCAACAGCTGATGATAGGAGTGATTGCTTCCGAAACATGTCCTAGTTTTATGTAAGTGGAGTTAGTGTGAACATGTTGAATACATTAGTGTAGGATATATAACCACTATAACCAACAGCTTAGTAAGGACAATTTATTTAAGAAATTAGAATATTTCATAAAATGGATAATATTGATTGCTGTGCTGTGATATAATGGTTTAATGACAAAATAAATTCATACCAAATTTATAAAGGTTTATAGTGATTATTCTTGTTAATTTTCAATGATTAAAACATGGCCATATCAGCCTTGAAGATGAATCACTTGAAAGAAGTCTAAATAGTATAATAGCAAAATTTATTGAACAAATACATGTTAAGTATTAGATGACCCATGAGTTAAAGAATGTGAATTTGCTGAGGCTACAGGCATTTTAAAGGAATGTGTTGGTTTTACAAGAGCTGTTCAATAGAAAATTATTATTATTATTTTACAGGCATAATTTGTTACACTAACATTTAACTTTACAGTATTTTGTTGGCTTAATGCATAAAATATGTGGTACTAGTTCACTGTTGTAACTTCTGGTTTGCACCTGTGAGAGGCATGCAAGTTGAGTTCCACCTAAAGCAAAATGGAAGTAACATGGACGAACAATATGCTGCTCTGAAATTCTGCTTTTGTCTAAACAAATTTTCAACTGAGGCATGTGCCTATTGTTCTTCCCTATAACACAGCTAGAAGATGATTTAAAATGTTTAAAGAGGTGAGGCAATCAATTTCAAAAGAAGGTGAATCCACCACTCCAGTTTGTGGTCTTAAAGAAGAAAACATTAACATTACTGCTCTCTTTGTGAAATATTATTAAGAACAGTTTCAGAAATTTTGAACATTTTATCTGGTGCTATCCACATGTTGGTAACTGAAAAGTTGCACATGAAACCTAATCTAACCTAATTACGTTTTAGCTAAAATATCCCTCTTGACTATTTAGAAAATTAAAGTAGGTGGAAAACTTAATGGTGTGTGAGACAACTAATGCCTGCACAGAGTGTTGTTGCCAAACAAGTGCACATGTGCCACAAACAACCTATTACACAGAGTCCAAGCAAGTTGAGGCATAAATTTAAAAATGTACTTGTTACTGTTAATAGATAATGGTATGATTTTATAACAGCACATCAGTAAGTGGTACAGAGGTGTCCTTTCCTTTATTTTTAGTTTCACTTAATTTGGAGTCACCTATTGGATTAATTATAATGGACTGTACGCTATTGTCCCTAGCCATTGCTTTTTTTAAAAATCTTTCTCTTGAAACTGCTCTGCGTGATAAACTTGATAAAGTCAATTTTATTTTGTAACAATGTTTAGTGCTTTATGTATATGTTTTATGGCATTTATTAATGTAAATGTTACATCGATCAGTTACTTTCCCCTTAACTTTTGTCTGTATTAGCTTAATGGAATTGTGTTGACAATGATAAGCAGGAAGTCTTATAACTTAATGCCCCATTTCAATAGGCATCTTGTTTTTTAATAAATCATATTGCTTTTTTGAGTTTTAAAAGGCAAAATTAGTTTAAATAACCCAAGGATGGTGTTTGTTGTGTTGTGCTGAATATTGCTCCTTTGTAACCATTTTATTAGTTTCTGCTTTTTAGTGCTGGTATTTGGAATTTTGTTTAAGATAGCTGAGTGCGTAATTATTTTAGAATCCTTTTTTTAAAGAATGTATAAATTATTTGTCAATCAGTCTTGAATATTTGTGAATTTATTTCTAATTTATAATCTGCAATGGAATTTTAAGGCCTCAATGAAAAATCCATTTAATGTTAAGTATAAAACTATCTGATCCAGCATGACAAATTATGATTGTTGATTTGGTTTATTTACAGATGCTCTTAACAGCTCGGTCTTTAGCATCCCATTCAAATCAGGGCGTGAAACAGTCGACAAGTTTTGCGCAGAGGCCTCTTCTTTCAGGCTTGAGATTCTTTTTCATGATCTAAATGTACAATGTGGGACCCAAGGCTTTACTTCCCTTCTGAAGGACTTAGGATTTTTGGGCATGAAAAATCCATTGATGCTGGCTGGGTTTGAACATGTGATCTTGGGTTTAGAAGGCATGTATGGTTACCACTACACCACCAGGACCAACGACAAATTATGAGCCTACTTCTTTTCCCCAATGGAACTTTATACTTCATTGCCTTTAGAATCTTACCAGATATATTTCCTGGAATGATTTTAGTTAACCCAAGTGTCACCTGAAGCATAAGGATGATTTAATTTCCTAAGAAATTTGGTGAGAGCTATATTTTCTCTTTCCATTAGGAATTTCCTATTCATTTTTTTTTCTGTACTTAAAACAAAAGATCTTATTAGGTTGAACTTCTGTAACTGATTTTTTTCCCTCATTTCTGTTGTTACTTTTCTGTCTGTTGGATACTGTCCATCATAATATTTTAGAATGGCTCTATGCAAAATATCTTATGGAAAGCACCAAGAGATTTTGGCAATCTCTTTTTCCTATAGGTCAGAATTGACACATTCCCTTGTACAGCAGAAACAGATTCATCACATATTTGTGATGTTGTGCATACATATCTATATCACAGGCTTCAACAGTCAGCTCTTGAATTTTTGATAAATTTACTATTGCTCTGTTTTTTTATTATACATAAATTTTTTACCCTATGTATCACTTCATGTAAATGGATTGATAAAGAACTTGTACTAGGCTCCAATAACATTTTATCATACCCAAAAAAGAGAAATTAACAATGTATGCATTGTAAGGCTCACATAACTTTCCCAATAAAACTAAACTATCTCATTTTCTTTAGAGCCAAGACTGTGGAATACAGTTTCAGCTGTTGTTTCTGAAATATATTCCATTATGTTTAAATGTTATTTATGAACAAGTCTGGTTATATTGCACCATGTTTATCCCTAGCTAGGACTTTAATCACTTGTTGAGTGATACAAGTAACATTAAAGGAAAAAGTTATTTGTTGCATTCTATATGTTATAGATTCTTGTACTTGCAAAGCCATTTTCCATTATAACACTCTAAACAGTCAATTTCAATTAGACTTATCAGGAGTAAATTAAATATCCATATCATGTGAAATATTAAGTGGGTGCCATTTCTAGTAGTAATGGGGGGGGATGTGATTGGTTAGTGATTTCAGTGTACCCCACTTTCATATGCCATAAAATTTGCAAGCTATATAACTATTGTATTTCATTATTTCACTATAAATGAAATCTCTGCAAGCTTACTCACCAAAATAACATTCAAAAGGTGAACAAAAAATGATGCTCCTGGGTATACATATGGTTTAATAAATATAGTGCAGAAAGTCGCTAAGGAATCAGTTTTTGCTCTGTCATCAATCACCATTTCTAGAATTTTTGTTTCTGCATCAGTCATTTCTATTGCCAGCATCTGAAAAAAAAGGGAAGAAATAAGAAAGAAAGAAAGAAAGAAAAAAAGGTAGGAAGGAAGGAGAAAGAAAGAAAGGAAAGAAGGAAGGAGAAAGAAAGAAAGAAAGAAAGAAAGAGAGAGAGAGAGAGGGGGGGGACATCTATTATAAATATATAGGAATAAGTTTTATTAAATCTTGGTCATAAAAGATATTCTAATGCTGTCAAAATTAAATTATAAAAAAAGTTAAATTTTTTTAGGTAAAGAACAAAATAGATTTTGCAAGGGGAGATTTTGTTGTAATTGCTACTTCTAAGTAAAAAGGTTAATGGAAAAAAACATTAAAATTTAATATTAAAACAAACATAGCCTTTGTTGATTTCATAAAGGCACTTAATTTAATAAGTAAAGAGAAATAAATGATCGAATATATTACACAAGTTCATCCATAGCATTTACAATTTATATATAACAATTTTTACTTTCAGCAAAAATTAATAACAGAATCTTAGAATGGCAAGAAATCAACAAAGGAACCAAGACACCTTCTTATTCATTATTTCTATATAATCTCTTATATGAGATTTCAAAGAATCAAGATATTGCAGTATACCAATTAACAGGAATTTTAAAATTAGACTCAATTATTTGCTGAGGATTTATTTCTGTTTGCTACTTCTGACACAGAAAGCCTTGATTGTTTCAATGTTCCTGCTATCTGATACTCACATGTTTCATGAATGCAAACCTGTATTTCCTTTCCAGTTACATCATTCATTTGAGAAGTTAATTTAAGTCAGACTATTGCATAATACAAGAATACAAAATATTCAGTTTTGAACATAACACTGATTATGTTCAAAACTGAATATAATCAGTGATTAAATTTTTAACAAAAGAAGGATTTTTCCACCAGCGATATTACACAACTCCTTGATAGTGTATAGGAAAGTTTTCCTTTGTATTTCACTGTGAAGGAGTAGTCAAAATGATTTCTTTTGGGCAGAGATAGCCTTGTAGATCACTCACATGAGGATAGTCTGTGGATTTGTTGATGCAAGAAAACATCTCCTTTACCAAGGAGGAAGTTCTGAGCAATACACATCTGAAGACAGAAGAAATAACTGCAAGATTGATTTCTAAAACAGCTGTGCTTGCATTGTTCATCAACATTTGCATGTACATGAAATCAGTACGAGTGGGTTTATCGAATTCCTGCAGTAGTTCAATTGCAAGTGCACATGGATAGTCAAAGTTTTTGAACCTTTGTCATGGTAACAAGAGGGCAATTTTGAAATCCATCATAACAGGGGACATAACTACTGTTTTCTAATGCCATCCTCTTTCAAAAAGAGAATCAATGGAGTGCAGGAAGAAGAATAAAAAACTTCCTAGAAAGACCAGAATCATGCAGTGTGTGAAGAAGATTCTGGCAACAATTTTTTGGAACTACAGAGGAATTCTGATGATAGACTTCAAAGAAACAAACACAATGGTGACAGGTAAGTACTATGCTGAGCTGCTGCATCAATTATGCAGTACCGTAGATGCTAAGTCCCGTTAGCCTGCTGTATAACAATGCATCAGTTGACACATATGTGGCTTCCAGGAGCTGGATCATCCACCATACAGCCCAAACGTTGCCCCCAGCATTTGTTATCTGTTTTCAACACTGAAATCTGATTTTTTAGGGTCAAGATTCATGAATGATAATGGGTTGAAGGATGCTATTTTTCAGCATTTTGAAGGCAAAGCTTTGGACCCCCTCCTTGAAGAAGAAGAAGAAGAAGAAGAAGAAGAAGAAGAAGAAGAAGGAGGAGGAGGAGGAGGAGGCGGAGGAGGAGGGGAAGGAGGGGAAGGAGGAGGGGGGAAGAATGAGGAGGAGGAGAAGGAGAAGAAGAAAAAAAAGAAGAAGGTGGAGGGAGGGAGGGAGGGAGGGAGGAAGGGAGGGAGGGAGGGAGGGAGGGAGGAAGGACGGAAGGAAGGAAGGGAGGGAGGGAGGAAGGGAGGGAGGAAATTGAAATGTTAATCCATAGATGTGAGAAATACATTGAAGTAAAGGAAGATTATGTTGAAAAATGAAAGCTGTATTTTTATTCTATCCCCAACCTAACATAGCCAGACCAGAAACTTAAGGACCACATCTCTATATATTTGTAATATTTCAAAAAGTTTTCATATAATAAATTTGTCTTAGGCTTGTTTTAGAAGCAATGTTTCCTTGGCAACTATAGTCAGCATTGCCAGTGGAATGCTGGATGATAAGTTTTTATAACATTCACATAGATGAAGTGACATAGTATCTTAGTATGGTTTGTATGGCTGAGGAAGTATTAATAGTTTTTGCCATGAGGAGAGAGTAGAAAAGACTAAAGATGACTATTGCCGAAGGAAAATCCATTCTACAGAACTAAGATCCAAGGATATTTCAATTTGATCAGAATGGAAGCTCTGGAAATACAGCAGCAACATAAACAGAGATGATGAATTCCCTTTAAGCAGAATTTATCAAGATTAAACAACCACCTATCCTTACCTTTCCTCCAACAAAAGCTATTAATACTTCAACTAAAAAATCATATTAGGAGCCTATGTCACTAATGCTGCATAAGTTTTTTACCATAGCAATGGCAGAATTTCGATGTTTGTGGCCCCATAGCATTGGCAGAATTTCAAAATTTGTGACAAAGTCTTTGTTTTTTAGAATAAAACAATAGCTAATTCCAAACCACAACAACAAGCAGTCTTATACAGCCTTATTAATAGATTGATGAATGTCCCACTTGGTAAAGAAGAGTAAAGAAAGAATGTTATCACATTCTCAACACAGCCCTTGAGAAGGATTTCAATAGTGAATCAGCAGCCAAAATAATTGCTAAATTTAAGAGAATTAAAGCATCAGAAACACATGCACCTTTACAAAAGTAAACAAAAATTTCAAATACAAAAAATTCATTTACCACCTACAAGCATAGAACAGAATTTATTTAAAAGTGTGTTCAAAATTAGGTTAGTTCCCCAAATTAAATTTAGCATCAAGAATGTAATAAATAAAATTATTCCAAAAAGATGTAGTACCAAATTACAAGACTAAATTTATCAATTAATTGTGTAATAAATAAATAAATAAACATTATTATATATAATAAAAATGAAAAAAATAATATAATGCAATGTAACTAAAATAACAAAAAATAGATAAGCAGAAAAGGATAAAACACTACGAAAAAGTTGACAGATTTTCTAGTTATTGTTATTTTGTGTGTATGTGTGGTAGTGCATGCGCATGTGGGTGTGTGTGTTTAGGAAAAACAAAGAAAAATTTAAACCAAAGAACACTTCAGGAATACTAAATATAAACAGATTAAAAACCACAGCTGCAACACATTTCTAATTAAAGACAGCAATAGATTATTCAACTTCTTCAAATGTTTTATGGTTAGCTTGTCTATGTAATGTATAATGCATTTTAAAAACTAATAATACTAATTACTTTATTGTATGCTTTAGACATTTTGCATTTATTACTAGTGTTTTAACTGAAAAAGGCCTAAATACCTGTATAGCAATAATATGGTGAATAAAAATTCTACACATCTATCTAGCTATCAATCAAAAGAAAACAAAATTTTGGGGATAAAAGAATGGAGGGCAATCTTTAAAAATAAAAACAATTTTCAATACATGGCTTTATAATAATACTTTGGAATCTTCAGGAAAACTCTCATGTGATTGGTTATGCAATGACAGAGAATATGCTCACAATAGTGCAGGATTGTAAAGTGAACTTGATATGGGCAGATATGCATAAACTTCAAACATATCAGCTTATACAGGAAGAATAAAAACTTCACTAGAAAAAAAGTCGTTATAACATAAGGTATAAAAATGTTATTCTTTAAAATAATCTTTGAGCAATATGCTCATACAGTAACCACTTGCAGGTTAAAAATTGTTTAATGGAAAAATTTTATTTTTTGGCATTTGCCCTTCTTCCCTTGTAACATTCATATGAGATAAAACAGAATAATGCATACAAAACCAAGATACTGATAATGTCAATGCTAGACAAAACAGAAATTTACAGAGCCCTGCTTTACAGTGCTCTTCTAAAGAGTCCAAATTCTTAGTGAGTAAATATAGAAACTTTCAAACCTGCTCTTTAAAGATAAAAAAGAAAACTATTATTCTATTCATGAATATGTTTACAATTGTTTTAATTTGAAATACAAATTGTAACCTGTACAGTGAAGCTAATCATATAATTAAGATTATTGTATGATTGAGTCGAACTTTAACTCTCGTTGGCTCCCCTTACTTTTTCAAACTTACATATCTACCTACTTCTGTGAAACATGTACTAAATTTAAAAAGTGGAGCCAATGAGAGTGCGTAATTCGACTCAATTGTAAAATGAGTTTAATTATTAAATTATATTAATGTTTAATTAATGAATTTAATGTTAAAATATTTATTATATACAGAAATTTAATTTCAAAACTACCCATTCAACATAAATTTAATCTTAAAAATAAACATAATTTAATTTTGAGGGGAAAGTTTAAAACTTATATTCATTACATTTTAGGTTTCATTCCCTCACTTAAGCCACCCCTACATTTTTATGCTTAAATTTTAAAGAGGATGCTACTGTTATCACAACTTTTGCTTTTCTACCATTGCTTGAATTGCTATTGTTGTTTTAATTTGGGTAGAATATATAAAATCTACGAACCTATGATGTGATAGTTGTGTTTGGTAATAAATTGGTGCATACCCTATAGGAAAGAAGGGAATGTAAGCAGATTATTTCAAAATTCTGAAATTAGCTACATTACTGTAATATTAATAAATGTAATTATACCCAAAATTGTTTTTTTCATCCCACAATTACATTTTTTATTCTGTCCAAATGCATACAACAATCATAAAACCTTCATTGTCAGGCAATGACAGAAAGCAAAATATGTGATAACAATTTAGTTTAACATGTAGGTATCAAAAGAAATTTCTGAGTTGGATTCATTGGGGTGAAACCTAAAAGGTAATCAACTTTAAAGATTCAAGCTGTTATTTGATTGTATTTTGAATTTGAAAAGAGTAAAAAATGAGTCAATTGCAGGATGAAAAAAAATCTTTATTTCAGAGAGAATTAAAATAATCAATATTACACTAATCTAACCTGTTTTGGAACTCTTGACTAATTTGCTTAAATTTTACTTCTTGTAGGGTATACACCATTTTGAAACAATTTATTACCCAAACACTAAGTGATATTTAGTCTTAATCTCTCAAACAATAACAGTCCACATTTCCAAGCAATTAAAAAGAGAAAGGAAAAAAATGTGAAAACAATTGCAAAGCTATGTGTGCCATTTATGATGAGGGGGTGAAACCTATACTATAATTTTAATCTTCCCCATTATCTAAATTGATGTATTTTTTGTTTAAGTTAAATTTACATGAAATAGCTAGCTATTCAGAATGGGTAATTTTGAAATGAAAATCCTGTATTTTTTGTAGGGCTGCTTTCTGGTATAAATATAACAATAGATTAAACCTGACAATTTCTTAGTTTGACAGTCTTAAGACTAGAACAAACTTATGAAAAATAAATAAATTCCTAATGTATTATTACATCACTCATTTTCCCTACATTCACGTAAGAGCTGTGACCTCTAAGATTTTTCACTTACCCTGTGATTTTTTGGGCATGAATATGGATTTCTGATACACTCCGTCATCAAAGGGATGTGTAACTGCAACTTAAATCTCTCGGCTGGTTTGTCAAAATCCTGATAGAATGCAATCTTGGTGGCATTTTCCACAGATTCACCACTATCACACCCACTTTCTTCTGCTTCACGATGGACGGTTTGTGTTGCCACAGCAAATTTCTTGCTACTTCTTGTACTCTTAGCGATACTGTCTAATTCAGCATTACTCTCTTGACATTCTACAATTTCATGCTGGGTGTTTTTTCGTTTTGCTCTTCTTTTGCTTCTTTTAGTCTTCCTTGAAGTGCCACTACTATCTTTCAGTATTTCACTACATCCTACTTTATTACTATGATTAATATCCACAGCATTTACATCATTGCTGTAGTTAACATCCTGTTTTGCTTCTGTTACGGAAGATGTATGATGCAACTCTTTCATACTAGAGACAGTTGGAACGTTTGAGCAAATTTCACTTTCTTTTTTCAATCCATTAAAACTATTGTGATTAGTGGCTTGAACTTGACTAGCATTGATTTTAAAAGCCTCACCATTATAATCCTTATTGCTCTGTGTTCCAGTGCTTTCATCATGAACTTCATTCTTAAGAGTGCTGAGTTTAACTTCACTTTTTGGACAGTTTATTCTCCTAGTGCCTTCAACAATCTTTTCACCTTGCTTGATGTTGTCGTCTCTTTGTCTTAAAATACTTTTCTTTTCAGCTTGGTCATCATATGATTTGTTTTCTGGATTGGTTATTTGAATCTTCTCAAATAATTGGTCTAAGTCCTCGAAATTTTCTCCATAAATATCTTTGCTTTTAGTGACATCACCTCCAACATCTGATTCACCTCTCTGTACTGGTGATGATGCTGCACTTCTCCAATTATCTTTGTCTGCTTCCTAAAAATAAGAAATAAACACCTTTAATTTTGAAATATAAGCAGAACTTCATATATCATGCAATAAGCCTATATTTATACAGTTTTATAAAATATTTCGTTCTGCTGCATAACTTAACCTAAACATTGAAAACTAGAAGAGCAGAACACACGTATTCCTAAACATTGGAGATGAGTAGATTTATTTGCTGAAAACATGGAACTTACATATGTTTTCCCCGTTAAAAATTGCGCAAGACATTCATAGTTATTTATTCAATGCTTGTTTTAGCTGTTTAAATTTATAACCCACAAGCGCGTAATTTGACCGTACCACACTGATTTGCGGTAAAACAAATGAAAAGCAGTAACTGCAGGACTACCAACAATTGCAAACTACACATTAGTTTCCCATCTAATGTAAAGGAATTTAGTGTAGCCACCCGTCCAGTATTAGCCGGGATTGTCCCATAATTAAGTTCTTTGTTCCGGTACCCGGTGGAGAATAATAACGTCCCGAATTTTCTGTTATAGGTTGTAAGTCAAGACCATTGCGTGCCCGTACTAAAGTAATTCATTCAGCAGGAAGGGGAAAAAAGTACAGAACAGATTATTACCAATATCTTTGTGTGTTGGAAATCAACAATGAGTGCATATACAAGGTGAATTTATATGAAGGTTAAGTAGCCTTGAACCATGTGATATGCATTTATATGTTAGCGGCGTGCTTAAGGTTGAATTTATAATGTCCTGTTAAACAATTGTAAACCAAATGCTCATTAAAATATATTGTTTTCTAAATGGCAGTTAGCTCTCGTTTACAACAGAGAAGTCAAGCACTAACTGCATCCAAAATACTCCATTCCCTCAAAAACAAATCCATTCTACACTTGCTCTATAACAATCATCCATCACTATGGTTAAGCCCTAGCACAAGTAGGTAAGCAGCAGCTGTACATGTAACTGGTTTCCACTCTATTATGTCTATTACTCTGGTTGTTAGCTATTAATGTCAATTCATTAATTTATTAGCCTTCTTTCAATTGTGGGAAACAAATACCCCAATATAATTTTATGGAAATCTAGCCATATTTGTAGGCATGGTGCAGTTTCGAAATTAAATCTTTCTCTCGAGAGACTCATAAATTTCACTTTTTCTAAATACTTTAGTGAATTTCTCCTCAGACCTGATTTCGATTCCAATCAGCACATTTTCGCAAGGCTGTGTATGAGGGGCACATTGCCTTCTTTTAGTTTATATTACTTTGCATTTTAGGGAGGCCTCAAATTTCAAAATTGCCGGCGAGAATTGCCATTTTTTGGAGGTCAAAAATCTCATTGTCGATTTCTGGCTTTTTAGGGTCATTTCTGCGTACAGGGTCGTTAGTTGTATTCCAGTTGAATTATTAGAAAAATATTTGTAGGCGTGGTGCAGCTTCGAAATCAAATCTTTCTCCCAAGAGCTCCCAAAAAACCAATTTTCGTAAAATTTCACTGAATTTCTCTCAAGCCTAATTGAAATTCATGAATTTCGAGAAGGGACGATTTGTGTATGCAGGGCACGTCGAATTCTTTTAGTTTATATTTTTATTTTAGAGAAAAGACAGAAAACGTCTTTGAATTTTATAAAAAGGGAACTTCAGATAAGCTAAAATCAAAAGTATTTATATTCTGAGTTTGTAGTTTGTTTCCGAGTTCTTTTCTTATGGAAGAAGGGAGGTTGGTTCTTAAAACAGCATAAAAGTAACACAAAATACACTGGAAGAAGTGAATAAACTCAGTTCTGTGAAAAATATACTTGATTTAATGTTGTGCAATATTTATATGTAATATTTCACGAGAGCTAGTACCGCCACGGGTGGCCGAGGTCGTTAAGGCACGGACTCGTGAGCGGGAGGTCTGCGGTTCGAATCCCGCCAGGACCGTCCTCCCTGACTGGGGTTTTTTCCAGGTTTTCCTCAGTCTTCATAACTGGCAAATGCCGGGGAGGTACCTAAACTTAGGCCTGGAACGCTTCCTTCCTTCAAAAAAAAAAATATCCTTTCCCAATTTATCATTTCATCTCATGTATCATCAGTGTCCACCGCCTGTGGTGCCTCAGTAGTAAAAACGGGCGTTAAACACTACTCAAAAAAAAAAAAAAAAAAAAAAAAAAAAAAAAAAAAAAACGACAGCTAGCTTTATATTCATGCAATTATTGCTCCGTTATCTTTATCTGTTTCATGCAAAATGGAACTTTATTAATTGAATTAAACATTTATACAACAATTTAAAAGTTGTAATGCTAATTTTAAAAATCTTCACGCTCTTCGTCTTCAATGCTTTCTCGACCCATTCGAAAAAGTTTGGCCCATTCTTTTACGGTAATTTCATTTGGAGCAAGTCCTTCTTTTGTGAAGAACTTAATAACAGCTCGATATTCCATTTGGAACATGTCACAATCTTCTACAGATAGCCTTCTTTATGCAACTATATCTGAACAACTGAACACAGCAGAGCGGAAGTTACAGCTGCAATTATTAACTTACAAATAAGGTATTACACCAGATAAGGCTTTTGTGAAGGCGATAATCCTTAAAGGCGAGGCCGGAAACTTGTGCATCTACCCTAGTATCATGTCGTTAATTTATGCATATAGCAATGTTTAATGAAGCCAACGATAAAAATGTAATTCCATTTGCAAACCATCCCTTGTATTGTGAACCATAATTATTATTTGGAAAGGCATACTTGAAGCATTAAGTTAAAGAGCTATAGGCCAAGAAGAGGAAGAAATGCTATGCATACCTGATTATCGGCTAAGAGTTCTTTGGTTGTGGCATCATCCGTAACAATTTCTGAAAACAAGGCAAAGAATAAAAAACTGACGTTAAAAAACTGCATTTTATGCAAATTATTATTATACATATTTATATCCTGCAGAAATTTAATTTATTACATAAACATAATTTTAAATTTATTTTTAATCGTACAAATCAAAATTATTTGAATGATGAAAAAAATGTTTTATTGCTCTAGGATATCCTTTTTATCACTCTTATGTTTTTTATTTAACCAAACAATATAAAAAATCTTTTATGACATAAAAATTAAATATAATGGTACTAATATTGTTTTAAAATAGGGCACATGTACTTGTATTATAAAATAGGTAGTTAATGGCTTTATATTATAGAATGTGAAGGAAAAAAAATTGGAAAGGGCAAATTATAAAACAACGAAATACCTGTATAAGGAAGTGAGGTTATGAGTGGCCTTGAAAAGAAGTACTAGTAGCTTAAGTATAACAGAGAATTAAGAACCTATTACCCAACACCCACGGTATTTATGTAGGTTAGGAGTTCAACGTAATACAGTATTGACTCGTTTTACTAACACGAGGAATTAATGATATACTATTAACTTAAAATATATTTAAATTAAGTGAGTTTATTGGAGTTTTGCAAGCAAAAGGAGAGGCAGAACCCGGATATCTCGCGGAATAAGCTAAAGACGGGACTAGGATCTTCTAGTTTCCAAGGGTCCTGACACCATCATGATTGCAGTAAAAAAAATAAAATATTTGTTATGTAGTTAAATTTATGTTTAAATAAATGTGATTGTAATGGAAATGATTTAACTATGTATAAGGTTTTGTTAAATAAATAATCGTTCAATTAAACCAGGTTTCCAAATATAAGAAAAAGAGTGAAACAATACAAAAGTCACTCAGGATCTGAGTAAACTAAACGAATACCTCACCGGTTGAATAACTATTAATAAAATTAATATAAAACCCCAATTAGGCTTTATTAATTAACGAAATTAAATAAATTATGGCATTACTTTGTGCTATTAGGGGAACAAAATTAGAATTCTTACAATCTAAAGTATTACAAAAGAATTAATGGTATACTATTAATTAAACGAAATATAGACACTGATAGATAAAGATATACTGCGTGGGTATTGTTAAACATTTTTAAATTAAACATTTTAATGAACTTACCAATTGTTATCTTTACATTCACTTAAATACAGAAAAATAACAAAGTTTCGAGTTACACTGTGTATTTAAGAAGATAATGTTCATGTTTCAATAAAACAAAAACATGTTATTACTTAAAAACACTTTCGATGTACTAAGCAAATATACAGAATTAGCAAAGAACAATGGAAAGTTTTGTCGATTTTCATTGGCTTTGAAATTTAATTTAAAAGTTATTGCATTAAAAACATATAATGCAAATGTTTTCTGAAGATTATTATAAAGCGCTCTTACATACACACATATCATTCTCAAACACATATTAGATTAATATTTAACAGCTGCTATCACCATGACGATACTTTCGTTAAATATAAAACCTATGCAACGTTATAAATACAAGTTATATGCTGAATTAATTACTTATTTATTTTAAAAAAATATAAAGAAAATAAAACACAAGAGCACTTTTTAAATTTCAATTTTCAAATATACTTTTAATTAGTATAGTTCAATTTTCCTAATTTTGAGAAACTATTTTTCTTATTTACTTAAATGGTATATATCGAATTTTGTTGTGAAGAAACAAATATTGGTTCAGCTAGAGCGGTTTTTCAACTTTGGGTAGCCCCCTCCTAATAACCCGGTTTTCTTGATTTTCAAGAGCTAGTTTTCTTGTTCAATTTAAATGGCATATATACGGAGATTCGTTGCGAAAAAAAAAAAAGAAAAAAAAAAGAAAGGAAAAAAAAAACCTTTACTAATGCCATTAGAGCGATTTTCTAATTTTGGGGTGCAGGCAACCCCCGCCCCCCGTAGTAATAGTCCAATTTCACTGATTTTCAGAAACGATTTTTCTTATTTTATTTCAATGGTATATATCGAGTTTCCTTTTAAAAAATTAAAACTGCGGCCGCTAGAGCGATTTTTAAATTTGGGCTTAACCCCCTAAAGTTTTTAAGGTATATTTCCATTCCAAATAATCTGATAATTTTCAAAAACTATTTTTTATTTCCTTTAAACGATATATGCCGAGTTTTGTTGTAAAAAACAATTAGACTAGCGATTAGCAAGAGCGATTTTTAAATTTTGAGTTTCAGGTAACCCTCTGATTTTCAGAAACGATTTTTTTTTATTCTATTTTAATGGCATATACGGAATTAATGCCATTAGAGCGAATTTAGTGGTTAGTGCATTATGTTCAGTGCCATAAGGAACTCGCGGCATTCCAAGACCAGCTTTAGGTAAATCAAAAACCTTCAAGGGTCTTCAAGCCAGTTTAACTATTGGAGAATATAAGAACATGTAGCCCTTCCTTACATTCTCCCTAATAATAAGATAGCAGATATCTCAACCTGAAAGACTGTGGCATGTTGACCCAGGCTAAATATTCGGTGCCGTTCCAAACAGCTCAGAACCAGTTGGTGATTTATTTTTGGAACCATAATTTTCCCCAGAATTAACCTGTTCCTGCCACTTACTGCGCGTTGTTTACGTCACAGTGGTTTTTTTTTTTTTTTTTCCCCCCAAACAAACCAATAGTTCTAGAAGGTCAGTCGTCATAATGAACATGGGACCCCGTTACTGCTTGAGCTACCTGACTCGGTGGTGAGCTATCGACTATATGCTTGTGCTCTGATCTTTTAACGAATTTAAATGCAGCCTCAATTAAAGGAAAGGTGACAGCGTTTCCAGACTATGCCCTTTCCATGGTTAATGACCGGTTTGCAAATTTTAGACGAGGAAGAAAAGAATATATTGAATATCCAGTAATGTAAAGTAATGCTAGTGTAAAAGCCATAGTGAAGAATGGGCCATGAATGCCCTAAACAAAACAGAGGTGTCTTTAAACATTCATTCGCAGCACAAATACCTTCGTGTGAGGAAACCGTGTTGCCGCTAAGTCCCCCAAAACAAAAGAGATAATCGTTTCACAATAAGAACTCTCGACAGAATCACAGGTGAGGGATATTGGACATATCAGCATGACCAGGAATTAAAAGGCATACAGGCAGTTAGCGATAAACATCTTCCCAAGTAAATTTCTGTGAAGGTTATGCGATGACGCATTTTAAATTTTAAAAAGAATGACAGTTTCTTCTTTGCCTCTTAGAGACTTTAGAGTATGTAAAGATATATTATACCTAGTCTTGCCACACGCACTGTTACACAGTTTCAGTTAAGTAGCCACAACAAGGTGTAATACTTTTTCATGTGTTTTTCATATGTTGTTGTCATGTATTCCAAGCGTTTAGCACCAAACAGTTCTCAAAATGACCTGCTTTTGCCCTCATACAATACCGAAATTTCTCTAGTCATTTATCTAGAGCAGCACGCACTAGCTATTTTGGAAAATCCTCCACAGTTGACTCAAAGGACAACTTCAGACTATCAATATCTGGTGTCTCTTCTTATAAATCACACCATCAGTACTAAATGCAGTGTATAGTCCAGGGGAATGAGAAAAGACCCATCTTGAACAGTGATAAAATCGCCAACGTTTATCTTATGCCAAGTAGTGGAACTTGCCTTGTGGGCTAAAGTTGAAGCTTACTGGAAGTTCAAAAGGCTGTTCTTTACCTTGGGTTCCAGAAAAGTGATTTTGTAAATTTTGGCTGTTTTCTCCCACCACTTTTGATAGAAATGGAGCTTGGTGACACTATCATAACCTACTTCCCACCAAACCAAGATGGTGGCTTCTCTGGATCTTTGGGACCTTCTCACAAGCTTTCGACGAGGTTAAAGCATACACTCTATCATTTTAACATTTGTAGCTTTCTTCAATATTGAATACTTTCTCATCAGTGAAAGAATATTCTGTTGGCCACTGTTAGTGCAACGCTGTATTTGTCGTTTGCTACTCAATATTCTCTGCTGCTTCAGTTCTGCAGTTAATAATGCCCAATACTGCGACGAAAAGTTTACGGTCCTTGTCGGCTTTTGTTTTAACCACTTTAGCAAACTTATTTTACTTGTTATCTCACGAGACACGATCATATTCGTATGAACTACGAGTAACTTGTAACAAGCCTTAATATCGACTGTGATCGAAATTTTGTTTCAAATGTGAGCATTTTTTTTAACATTGTTGCATCACGTGACTTGTAATTAAGAAGTCAGAAATACGTTGAGAAGTTTAATTTTGTTTCGAAAATTATAGTTTCCTAACTCTTGACACATGAAGTCACATTAACTATAAAACGAAAGTTAAACTATTCTTTTATTTCAATGATAAGCAGGTATGTACTATTACCGATACAAAATATAACATTTCACTTGGTTAGCTGCAAGCGGTCGTCAATCGTTAATGTCAGGCAGCTCAAACTAATCCATTGTCAAAACACATTTATATTTATATTTTTTTGTAGCACGCGGAAAAAACAAACATCTATTTAATATTATAGTTTCCCTGTTATTGAGCATATACATTCCTATTCAATAAATTTATAGACTTTTATAATAGCAAGTGAAACAGTGGTGGTCTTGTATAGAGTGCGGAAGAAATAATAAGCGGATTTGAATTAACGCTATTTTGCATCTGGGGCGTTTTTTCTTCTTTTTATCTCTCTCTCTCTCTCTCTCTCTCTCTCTCTCTGCAACTATGTGGCTAAACTGTAGAGTCGACCTTGGAAATGAGTTCGCCAGCTAGTATTAGTTTTCGTTACTCTCAGCATCATCCTTACCCTAAGGAAGTGTGACTTCAACAGACATAGGCGGATAATCAGCCAAATCATCACAATAGTGTGGTAGTTCAGGCGGTTAGAGCGTCGTGCTACTAAAGGGAAGGTAGTGGTTTTTCTTACATACAGCATAACTATTTTTTTTTTCTGGTGGAGTTGAAGGATATTTGCCACGATTACCATTATTTATCCGCTAACATAGTGCCAACAATACGCTATCAATTTACATTTACGAAGAGGAGGCGAGGGTAGGCCGCCAAGTTGTAGCGAGCCGCTGCAAACCACTGGGTCCACTCACCGGTTTCTAGGATTTGCCCGAAGTGAGGTTAAGGTAAGTATGTGTATATATGAATTCATTGCGAATTCCATTAGATGAAAAACAGAAGAGGCGCCATAACCATCCGCAACTCCAAACTAAGTGTAAGTGTCGATATTCTTTCTCCGATGTGTTAGTCATGGAGCGTTGGACAGTGAAGGAGCGTGTGCAACAATGGAATCAAGAAGATACCGTGACAAACAAATCTCCGCCTGGCCGCCATCGTTCTGTATGTGAGTGCAGGCATCAGTACAACGGAGTCCACGCCGATCGGCAAAGAAACATGCCAATGCTTTACGCATATCGGATCGAAGCGTGAAGCGAATCCTATTTGCAGACTTGAAATTTCACCTATACAAGATTCAAGTAGTGCAATATCTCTCGGGCGGTGCGCTTGTATTTCTGTCACCTAATAACTGATAACTGAAAATTCAACATTGGTAAACAATTTTATAATGAGTGACAAGCAATGGAAGTGTGAATAAGCAGAATATGCGCTATTGGGCTGCCAACAATCCCTATGAGCTCCCTCAGCGCCCATTTCACGATCCAAAGTTGATAGTTTGTTGCGTTGTAATGACCACCAAAATAATCGGCCTATTTCTTTGGCAATGAGGATGGAAAAATATGTGCTGTAAATTCTATGCGCTAGAGAAACACGATTTAAACTTTTCTTTTGCTTGAAATCTAAGATACTGATGACATGTGGTTCCAGCAAGATGGAGCAACGGCACATACTTCAGTAATTAGCACGACAGCACACGGATCCTGTTTATAAGACGTCTAATTTCCCGAATTGCAGACGTGACATGACCATCTCGTTCTCCAAACCTGTCGGTCCTGGTGGTGTTGTGGTAACCATACTTGCTTCCTAAACCCAATATCGCGGGTTCAAACCCGGTCAGGATCGATGGATTTTTTCGGATGTAAAAATCGTAAGTATGGCTTCCTTCGGAAGGGAAGTAAAGCCGTGGGTCCCGTGTCGTACATTTACGGCACTTTAAAGAACCTCAAGCCTGAAAGAAGAGGCCTGAGCAAAATTTGTCGGCCGTTTCACGCCCTGAATAGAAGGGAACGTGATGACCTGTCATGTTGAAGAGCGTTCGTAATAAACAAATCAAATCTCCAAACCTGACAGCACCAGATTACTTCTTAGGAGCTATCTTAAACACAAAGTGTTCCAGACCAGATCAGCAAACGTCGAACAGTTAAGAAATCGAATCCGAGAGGAGATAAACGGGACACAGTCAGTTATTTTAAGAAAAATTATGAGTCACTTCCTACTCGTAGACAACAGTGCAATGAAAGTGGTGATGAACATCTAAAAGACGTTATATGCAAAAAATGAAAAGTGTTCTCCAATCTCCAAGAACTGTATCTTAAGATAATGTAATAGAAATAGAAATAATTTTATGAATTTAAATATTTTGCACTTTAAAAACTTGAAATGGAAAATATTCCGATTAAGGCCCTAATATTCATTGGTAGCAGTTGTTTTAATTATAATATTTTAATAAGTTCATTTTCACATGTTTGTATATTACGTAAAGGCATTCTAATGGTCAATATAAAGCCACAAAAATTAACTAATAATAGCTACTATATTTTATTTAAAAATCTAAACATTCATCGATAATATGTTTTTAATTTTATTAATTTAAGAACTTCTTTCATATGTTTGTATATTAGGTAAAAGATATAATGCTCAGTATAAAGCCACAAACATCTATAGTAATAGCTATTTACTTATGTTAATTTAAGAAATTCATTTGCATATGTTATTATGTACGATAAATGCTATAATATTCGATTTAAAGCTCCAAACATTCTTGATAGTATGTTTTAAATTATATAAATTTAATAACGCGCATTTGCACGTTTTCATGTTACGCAAAGACTTTAATTTTCAATTCAAATAACAAATATTCGTTGGCAATACGTTTTAAATCGTACAAATCTAATAAGCTCATTTATATAGACTCCGTTTATTAGATAAGGACTATTACAATGTATGTCTTAATGTTTGTTTGTTGGCCTTTATGACAATACTTATCATATAAAATTATAACGATTCAAAGAAACACATACATAGCCAAGAATTTGAAAAAAAATTAAACTACAGACAAGAAAATTGTAATACTCAGTGAATCAACCAATGGCAAGCATAACAACATTAATAATATGTACCAAGAATGAAACACGAGACAGAGCTTTATTGCGACTAAATAGAAATGAACGAATTTCATTCGCTTAGTATAGGTATGTTGAAAATATAATGCAATGTAATGAATACATTACTATTGTTACAATCATATTGTAATAAGTGACGATTTTTATCTCAAAATTTGTTAGTTATGCGTTGAATTCCGTAGAGAGAAGTTGTGTTTTAAATTACATTAGCAAAATCGTGGTTCGTACTCCGTAAAGTGAAGCTACATTTTAACATTACAAAAAGATAAGAGGTGATGAATATTTTGTGGAAGAAATTACAAAATTATTATTTGTGGTGAATGATAGGAGTTACAAGTTTGAATTAATATCCATATAGGAAAATAGCATACGAGTTACAACAGGACTAAAAGCATAGTTTTCGGGAAAGAAATATAAATTGTAACACGTCTGTTCAGTATTCAGTTTGCATCTAATAATATTCTCAGGGCATATGGTAATCAGAAAAGTATAGTGTTGTGTGGTAATAACAAAACATTAATAAACTCCGTAGATTTTTAACCATTGTGATTTTGTTATGCTTAAAATCACACTGTTTTTACCCCAGAAATTTCAATCTGAAAAATCCAGCTGTAATACCACACTCTGAACTAGCCGTGTAATATTGTGGTAGTCAGGAACGATGACAAACGTCTACGGCATAGGCGTTTCTTTATAATCCATATAAATTTGAGGGCCAAGTGTTGGCATTAGTGAACATCGAGGCCACCTACATGCTTCCTATATAATACCATTACAAATTTGGCGCCCAAAGTGTCGGCAGATCGAAGCTGGAGTAAGGCGGCTGGAGAGAACATACACGACGACACGACATCGAAAGAGGAATGAATGATTTTATTTATGGATGCTCTTTAACATCTCAGATCATCAGCGTCCCATTCAACTCAGGGCGTGAAACAGCCGACAAATTTTGCTCAGAGGCCTCTCTTTCAGGCTTGAGGTTCTTTTTCGTGCCGCAAATGTACGACACGGGACCCACGGCTTTACTTCCTTCCGAAGGAAGCCATACTTAGGATTTTTACGCCCGAAAAAATCCATCGATCCTGACCGGATTTGAACCCGCGATTTGGGTTTAGAAGGCAAGTATGGTTACCACTACACCACCAGGACCGACATACTGGACGATCTACCAGCATAGAAGAGGAGAGGATACAAGCTGGGAGCAAATACATCATAACACTCTGAATAAGAAGACGTCACGAACGACATCGACAAGAGGAACAGCACGAACGTTGGAAGGAAGACAACAAGCTGTGTAGCTTCTCGAGTATCAACTATTTACTTTACGTGTTACTTGCTACATTACAGTTTTTCATTTAATTTCGCTGTATATTGAATGTGAACAACTATTAACATGCATCCAAAAGTTAATTTTTTGCATTCTATGGCTTGTTTCTGTGCATTACGACTGGTATATCTGCCTGTATCTGTTGAAGTCACAGTGCAACTCAATGTAACTCTCTGTGGCGTGACTTGGTTCCAAGAAGGCGGCAGGCTGTGTACGCAAGTTAAGGAGACTATCGCAGAAAACATCACTGTACTTGTTATACAACCGAAGACGCTGCCGCGGGTGTGAGGCCCACCCCTTGCCCAGGGATGTGCTTGAACCAGGATGACAATAAGGAGCACAAAGAACCCCTGCCTCGGGCGGGCTTGGTGCAAAATTTCCGAGATTCAGTCTTTAAATCATCTAATACATTACTTCGTCAAACGGCTGACGAACTGCGACAGTCCCGATTGGAACTGCAGGCTACCTTACGCCGTCTTGGGCGTGGTCGACACTTGGATAGGAGGCCATCACGAGCAAGCGAACAAGCTACACTACGTGTGTTCGCAAAGCAAGAAAGTGCAAGAGGCTGGACTTACGTCCCATCCCCGAACCATCACATTCTGAATGACTTGTCAGCAGACTACAAGTGCACAGGGAGATATAGTTACCTAATGGCCAGGTACTCCCTAGAATCCGGCTCCGCAACACCAGGGAGTCGGCCCAGAAAAGATAGCAGGTCGCAGGGCGAAAATAATTCTCTATATTTCTTGAAAATGTAAATCAGCGCTATTAAATAGTAAACTTTAATATAATATTTAGAAGTTTTAATTGTCACTTTTTGTGGTTACTATATCATATAATTTTCATAAATGTTTGGTTCTATCAGATTTATTCTGCATCTTCCAAGATAGGTGCTACATCAAATGAATTGAAAATTAATTAGCTGATAAAGATATTAAAAAGTATCTTTATTTTTGTATATGTCACAGAGAAAAACACTGCTAAAGTCAACATATAAAATTAAATAAATACATTTATAAAAGAGTAAATTAAGAAAGTACGTGCAGAACGCAATTATTATACATCACAAAATACCTGAAACATCAACAGAGGTTGGAATTTCATATGCTTCAAGGTTATCTACTGTTCTTTGCTGTTCTGCAGCTTTCATTAACCTGCAACGTTTCATTAATATTTCATGACGATCGATCGATGTACTACACTTTAATTCAAATTCTTCCATTTCTGGAGATGGATCCTGAAAATGAAATAAAGTAAAATAGCTGAAAAAAACTCGAGTAAGTTTTACAGTTTCAAATGTATATCATTAAAATAACAGTTCTATGGAATCTAAATGACATATTCCTGCTATTGTTCACGTAAGTTGTAACCACCTTCATAAAATAAGAGATAAATTTCAAAATTTTCGTTCTTATTCATTATTTGAGTGGCAGAAATAAATTAATTATGTAATTTTTAACTTTAATCTATTTTCAACTGAAATTAACAGTTTAGTGTCTTAGAAAACATCAGACTATTTCAGGCCAATCCTCACTGACCATTGGATTGCAGTGCAGGGTGACGGAGGAGGATATTTCGGAACCCGGCTGGCACTTTTGGGTGGAGGGATGAGGTGAGGAATACACCAGAAGGCCAGGAACGGACGGTGATGCGAGGACTTGGAGGGGTTCCTTACATTGAAGTCGTAGGAACTCCCTCTCCTCCCAAGAGTTCGAGCTCCTCAGGATGTCCATTTCCAAACTAGATGCAGAAACCTTTCCACAGCGCAAGCCACCATTACACCGCGCCAACTCACCTCGCCCTGAACTTTCCACTCTGACAGAATCAACCGAATGAAATGAAAAAATATAGGATAGTGGAACATTCGTGGAAAGAAAAGATCCATTCCGGCATTCCCTAAGCGACTAGGGGAAACCACGAAAAAACTCAAGGTCAGGTTCGTCAGCGTGAATATATTTGACCGGGGAACTCCCGAATGCCAGTGCCAAACGTTACCGCCTTTGCCACCCGCTTGGTGTCACTAGCCAAGACCTACTGACTATATTTACCAGACCCTAATGTAGGTATCGATAGTAGACAAAATGGAAAATGTGGTCCATGCGTTTAATTACATGACTTTTATAACTTTATTCGTTGCAGTTAACTGAATTGTTATAGTGGTTTATGTTTGGAAGTAAATAAACAGTAATGCGTCACTTCTTTATTTTTATTAAGTTAATGTTGATTTAGTGAAATCACACCAAGAACTTGTGTAATAGTTGTTGAAAGTGTTAGTACAACATAGGTTGCTCTTGTATGTCTTAATTATGGCAGTGCACTGCATAATGCGGCATTTATTTGTCCTAAATGGCAGTGATTAAAGAAGGAGTGAAGAAACAGTATACAACATGCAAAATTTTAAGTTAATGATAAAGCTGCACAGTGTAGTGTGTAATAAACATTTGTGGTTAGGGACGGTATTTTGCTTGTGCAATTTTCCATAATCTATTATTATATGTGACAGTGAGGGTTAGCAATGAAAAAAAAATCTGGAAGAACGTATAAAGCTGGTTTTGGAGCGAGATAAAGAGAGTTTTAATGAATGGTGTGGGCAGATTATTATATTTTGGCTCCTTTGCAAGTGAGGTTAAGACAAGACAGGTACACCCATTTATAACTCTTGCCAAGGATGACTATGTTCTTTTCGTTAAAATAGACGATGATAAATATGATGCTTTAATTTTAACATGTCCAATAATTTGGAAGTATTTTATAAAGATTTGTGACTACCTTTAGAGAAGTTTATAATATGTATTTTATATTTTGTTTACACATGAGAAATAATGTTTGTAAACAAATTCAGATTCTTACAAAACCATTGAAATATTTTCTAATGATAAACAATGTCATCTTCTAAATGTAATACTGCATAAAAGTTTCTTATTTGCTATTGACAGTAGTTTTCCTATTTTGGTCTGTGCGGGTGATTGCCAAATGTTATGAGTGAAATTTTGTCCCAGATCTTTATAACAATGATGCTTGCTAACAATTAAAACTGTTTGTATACTATATATATAGTATAGAAATAATGGCCATAGAAGGACTCAACGAGTTCAAAATATAGCGATTTCAAGTGTAACTTTATCTTTTATCCTCTTCTATTTTTATAATTACTGTTAATATTATTTCTTGCCTCAGAAGAACTCAAGCAGTTCGAGATATAGCGATAAAATTCTGTGAATTGTAAGTGTTCTATTTTTTTCCTGCTTCTCTAGTTATTGTTATTTTAGTTATCATAGCATAACTTTAGTTTTCATTTATATTATATACACACGTGTATACGTACATACAAGATGTTAGTGAATTACTCCGAAATAATTTCAGAGAGTGTAGATACATTGTATATAAGCAATTTGAGATAGGAAATGTATGGTCTGCCTGTTCAAATTTGGAAAACATGTCTCCTAAAGCGTCAAGTATGCTACTGGCTAATGAAGAAAGCAACACATCTCTCTAGCGTAGTGTTGTGACATTAACTTTCGAGTAAGAAGTGGTCATTTGTGTTCGAGTCTCGATCGTACCTCTTTTTTTTTTTCTTTCTTTCTTTTTCTGGCTACGTCCTAATAATACAATTTTAGCCTATTTTAAGTTAATATTTCAATTTATTCAATTTAATCTTAACATGTCAATTTATATAATTACAACCGTTGTAGTTGTTACCGTACTAATTGTGTTTTGAGTATGTGTAAGGTAAATTTTTAGGCGTCATGTTAGTAGTAAGCATTGACCATTACATATTGGTAATATATTCATTGTAAAATTTGAAAGTATTAAGTAAATTTCATTCATAATTCTTTAGTATTCGTACCGCACATCTTCATATTAAGAAAAAAAATTAGCGACATAACGAAAATTGAACTCGCAGCCTGCGGAAGCAGTTAAAGAGCTCCCTCTGGAGTAGGCTACATAATACAAGAAGGCAGTAAATAGATGTTCAGTGTCGCACTAATAATTGATTAGTTAGAAATTTGAGGGATTTTTATAGCACTAAATCTTGAAAACGCTGATAACGAGCTGCAGAAAATCGATATTTCTATACTCGCAAAGTAGTTTTAAAGATATTCTAAACCGGCTTGGATTTAACGCCGATTTAAAGCATCTATTTCAAAAATGTTTAATGGCATAAAACTGCGTTACGTTTAGTTGTGGTCGATACATTGCCTATCTCAAATTGTTTACACCGACATCTCTACACTTTCTGAAATTATTTCGGCGTAGCTCATTAACACCTTTTATATACGCTATTTGAATATACTCAGCTTTCAGTAAAAATGCAAAGACATACCTGAAGCACATACTTCTCAATGTAAGATGGTGTTACACATGTAACAGCTATATCTATAAGTGGTTTACAATGATCATACAACAGATCTGTGATTATACATTGCAGTTGCTCCTTTGCTATTTTCCATAAGTCTGTAATGGGCCACTTTAACTCTACAACATAAGCTCCTCCACTGAGTAACACTCTGAAATAGAAAATAGTTTAGCAATAATATTTGTTTTATAAACAAACGAATGTACAAGGAAAATTCATTCATTTAGAGTTAAACTATAATTACAGCAATAAACAAGTTATTATTGTACAACAGAGGTATATTATTAGCACCACAACCATTACTTTTTTATTTGTTAAGTATGCACAGAGTTATTCAAAAGCAAGTGTCCAGCCTGAAATGGCTGTATCTTATGTACATATTAGCAGTTTGGTTCCATATAAATAGGCATATGCTATGTGCTTTCGACGATATTCATTTGTATAACATTCGTTGCTATGGTAACTGTGTTACGCTCGTGTAAACAATTGTGGTTTAGAATACTGACAGCAATTTTCCAGCAATATTTTTAGAATTTCAAGTTCATATTCTCCTAATTCGATGCTATTGCGAATGCAGTACACAATGTCTCAATGCAGTGATAACATTTCGAACGTTACACGGACTCAGAAATGGACTCTGCTCTGTAAAATAATTTCGTTAGCTGGTGAACAAAGTGGAACAAACTGCTGCAGTTCCGATAAAAAGCGATCGGGTAGACCGAAATTTGTAGAAAACGAATAAGTGCAGCTTTAGTTTTACAAGAAGTTCAGAAAGTTCAGGAAAATCTTCATATAATGTTTTTGGTGTTAATAAGCCTTTGATATTGTTCTTTAACAGTGTTGCGAATTCTGAAAAGACAGATTCGGCAATGCCCAATATAATAAAACAGCGTTTTGAACTCACAGAACAAGAAAAGCAGATTCATGTCACTTTTGCTTTGCACATGTTAACAAAAATTAGAATATTGCAGAATAGCTGCAAAACCTTGTGGACAGATGAAGCAAATTTCGAATTAAGCTGTTAACACTCACAATTACAGTACAAAGCCGGAAACTAGTCCGAACAGAGCCTGGTGTGGTTTTACATCACGTTTTATAACACGGTCTTATTTCTTCGAAGAACTGTAAAATGGACAAACGAAAACTAACGGTAAACGGACAGTGATATTTTCGAATGTTACAAACTTTAATCATTACAGAATAATGATACAGAAAACATTGTTTTTAAGCAAGACGGCGCTCTACATACTATACAAGCACTACTAAGCAACACAATTAGTGATCGTCATTTTACGACCCATAAAACATTTTGAAGATATAAAATAAGCAAGTCATCTACAACACCTAACTTATAGAAAGTAACAAGTGTGTTCTCTCAGCACCGTTAGCATTGGATACGGTGAATTGACAAACTAATGGCGCTGCAGTTTGTGTGGCCGAGATATTGCGATACAATTTGTTGTATTCGTGCGTTGTGAAGCTACTTCACTCATGTATTTTATTTTAAAAATATTATGCACTTTATAAGCACAATGCCTGCCGTGAAAGCCTTAGCAGATCGATGCATTCGACAACTTCCGGAAAAGTACACCGGAGTCTGATACAAATAAACATATGAATCACGCGCTTTCATTTTTTTTTTTTTTTTTTTTTTTTTTGTTTCCTGTCATGCAAAGTTAGAATGCAATCGGTAACTATTTATATGGTTTTAAGTTTTACATTAGTTGGATTAATCACAAGTAATATCGCAAGAGGATCTGAGATTGCCTATTATGGCTATTTCATGAATAAAACAAGAATTGAAATATAGCTTCCCTAAACTTGGTTTACAAAATTGGAAGTTTATTTTTGTATTACGAATGCTTTACCTTTTCAGCCATCTTGCAACAGCCGAATGTCGATTGTCAGTAATGCCAATAGAGAAGAGCGAAATACGGGTTTAGGAATGGAATGGTGATATAGAGTTGCTACACTGACCAGAAGACAAATGCACTTTGCGCGGTAAAGGGATTTAATGAAACTTTAAGATAATTTCACAGCGATATCGGGCTGTGATTGGTCAAAATTCAAAATGTTTCGTTTAATTGATAGATTTTATGATGTCACATAAGTGAAATAGTAAATATTATTTATGAAGTATTGTAAATCGAAAGTAATATTGCTCTTTGACGGAGAAATTGCCGGTCCTGGTGATGTAGTGGTAACCATACTTGCTTCCTAAACCCAAGATCGCGTGTTCGATCCGGCCAGGACCGATGGATTTTTTCGGGCGTAAAAAGTATGGCTTCCTTTGGAAGGGAAGTAAAGCCGTGGGTCACGTGTCGTACATTTACGGCACGAAAAAGAACCTCAAGCCTGAAAGAGAGGCCTCTGAGCAAAATTTGTCGGCCGTTTCACGCCCTGAGTTGAATGGGATGCTGATGACCTGAGATGTTAAAGAGCGTCCGTAAATTATATAAAAAAAAAAAAAAAAAAAGGGAGAAATTATATTAATATGTTTAGGTCTACATACATCGCAGAACCACCCTTTTCTAATTAACTAGTACAACATAGGAATTGCAATGAAATAGTATTATTTTAACAGCACGTTACATGAAAAACGTATGATTGCTGTGAAAACACGACCTTTTGTCCCCATATAGAAGAAGTGTCATTTATTACCCATGTACATTTTCACACCCACGTGCATGTCATATTTAGTCACGGAGCCACGCACTTCCGATGTAGCGACATCATGCGGCACGCTATCAGAACTACAAGAGAAGCACACTTGTTAATTTCAAATTGCCATGCCTAATTGGAATATTAGACCTACGGACAACTCTAATATTATCTTATACATATTATACCTTCACCTTATCCATTTGTATGCAAGGGAAGAAAACATTCACAACGTTAGTGCAAGCAGAAAATTCCAATTCCAAAGCAAATGTAAATAATTACGTACATAAGATGAAGATCAGAAGTTCTCAGCTTTATCAAGTCTGTTTTATTTCACCTTGGCAATGCTGAAAATAAGAACAGTGTGGACAGTATGCTATAATCAACTAGCGTTATAAATATGATATACCGGGTGTTAATAAACCACACCGCAATGCTTTTTCTGATTTTAGAGGGATCTTAGTCGAGCAATTTGAGGTACGAAATCTACGGCTCTAAAGATAAATAACGGAGCTATATGCTGATACATATAATATTAAAGAGAATTGGGGTGAATGGAATGTCTTCAAAACTGCTTCCTGAGAGAGGAAACCATGTGCGCAATGAAAAACGGTTAGGATTTATGGTGTTATGTAGCTTAGTCCTAAAAGTGTAGACGTTTTAAAGCATCTAAAATGGACTATTTAAATATTGAACTAATGAACTATGCTCCCAGAAAATTTATTAAAAACCCTTCTAAATTATTACAATATGTGTTGAAAACAGAAAGTAATCCCGGAAGAATGGGGGTTAGGTAAAATTATCCATTATTTAAGAGAGCAAAGAGAGCAAATCCTGAAAACTACCAGGGAGTAGGTTTACTCTATGCAACATATACACGCAAAGGTGGAAAGCACCAGATTAAATAACGGAAGCAATAATCTTCGAATGAGAAACAGGCTTTATAAAGGGCAGTAACTGTTTTGATATTATAAAATATGCGGTAAAAAAATGACAGTGAAATTTTCGTCGAAGTTTCATAGTAGAGAAGTATTTATTTATTGTATGTAATAGTTTAACACATTAGGAATTCAGTTTTGTAATCCTTTCTGCAATTATGGTTCTCACAACAGAAGAGAAGGCGGAACATTATTTCCTGTCATCGGAGTAGGATGTCAGAATGGACCGAATTTGCTTCATATTAAAGAACAGGAGAGATTTAATAAGGAGGTACCACATAACAAAATAATGTTAGCTGTCGTTGACAACAGCTGGCCCATGAACCGTCACCACAAACGAGAATCAGGAATTACTTCACCATCGGGTGTTAGAGTCGCCAAAGCGTAGTCTAAGACGAACACCGCTGAAACTTGGTTTGAGTGATATATCTCGTCGGCGAATGTTTAAAGAACCGGGTGGATTTGCACACCGGAATCAAATTGATCTTACGGCGCCTGATGACTACATGTTGAAAGGATCGGCTTTCAAGACAAATGACCCAACCACAAATATTCCCAAACTACACGAGAAGATAATGTCGTTTTTATGTCATAGCAACCTTTGTTCATCTACATGTTTAATAATATTCAGAAACATTATGAACAAAATGGTGATGGTACGCATTTTTAATATATTTTGAACCAATGCTATTAACTAACATTTCAGTGTCGTTTGTTTTGCCGCATACTGTATTTTCCCTTAAGCAAATAACTGAAAAACATACAGAGTGTAAATTAGAACCGCATATTTCATTTATGAGGGCAAATCGAAAAATATTTGCTCCTGTTTATGTTCAGCCAAAATAATATACGAATAGTGAACCTGAAATACACGGTTCTAACTACCTTTAAATTTTTTTTTTTTAAAGTCACCACAGCGGTTCAGGCATTTGTCTCATCTCACCACTAGTTTGGAGAATTCGGCCAGTTGATCGCGAAACCACAGCCAGTCAGCGGTCTCCGTTTCGTCGTCGGAAAAGAACCGCTGTCTAGCCAGGAAATCATGCGGACCGGACACATGGTAATCGCTGGAGAGAGGCCTGGACTATAAGATGCACACTCCATAATCTTCCATCCGAATTACTGAACTCCGGGGGTCGTCCTGATTGCCACATAGCAGAGGGGAATCACATTGTCCAAAAAATTCCTTAGCGCTTTTCCTTCATGGCAGCGCGCGGACGCGAGAGAGCATGTCACAATAGCTGTCAGCGTTTATGGTGTTGCCTCGTGTCATGAAATCCAGCAGGAATGGTCCTCGGTGATCCCAGAAGAACGTGAGCAACAACTTCCCCACTGATGGCGTTCGGCGGGATTTCTTCGTGACAGGCTAGCCTGGATGTTTTCACACCATACCCTGCTGTTTTGATTCTGGAATGAAAGGGAATATCCATGTCCCATCTCCAGTAACAATGAGATCCAGGGACCTTTCACCCTCCTCAGATAACGCTACAAATGTTGCAATGACGTCATTATTCTCAGGTCATTCAAAAACTTAAGCACCCGAAATGGTACCCCAAAGAATCGAGAGCGATATGTAAGCAGTCATAAAAAATGCCAAGTTCCTTGGGAAATGATCTTCACGCGGCAAATGTTTTCCGTCATTAAAGAGGTTGCCCCGACCTTTCTTTATCATTAAGGTCCTCTCTCACGATTCCACCACTGCACACTTGTTCCGGTACTCGCCTGCATTTCCCTATGGATCTCGATGGGCGTTCGTTACTTGTTCCGAAGAAAACGAATAACACCATTCGTACCCGCGGAGCAGCAGGGAGTTAGTACTGGGCCGTCCCAAGAACAATGTTATTGTTTCTCAATAACAATAATACTTTCGCCGATAAAAAAAAGGTCACTTTTCGCTATACATTCATAGATTACTGAAACAATTTTGACAAAGGATATTTTTAAAGAAAAGAGGGCTACCAATACACCTGTTGAAGTAATTAAAATGTGCAAGAAGGAAAGAAGATTACAATAAATCAGAGACTACCAATAACCATCACGGAGGTATTGGACATGGTTGTCCACAGTCAGCTGCACTTTTTAACTTACATCTTGATGATATAATAAGATGAGAAAAATAATGTAAAAGGGTAGGTTGCTAAGCTAGGAAATACATGTAAAAAATATGGCATATGCTGATGACCATGTTTTACTTGCTAAAACTGAGGATCAGTTACAGAAAATGACTCGTGTATACATTATGATATAAAAAGATAATATTTGTCAGTGGATAAATTAAAAGTGAATAACCATTCCGCTCAAAAATAATTTGAGAAAACAAAATCTTAGAACAAATGTCAGATTTTAACTTTCTTGAATGTAAAATAATATATATGCAGATGTGAATCTTCGTTCACCCAGCCATTTCTTCAGGTTTGGGAACAAAAATTATCGTTGGAGCCAGGTCCGGCGAATATGGCAAATGTGGAAGCAATTAGAAGCGAAGATCATGCAGTTTTGCAGCTACAATCCCAGGCGCGTGTGAAGATGCATTGTCGTGACGAAATAGATCTTTTTATTAAGGTTTGGACGTTTAACCTGAATAACAGCCTTCAGTTGGTCCAGTAGTGAAGCGTAATACTCCCCGGTGACGGTTCTCGCCTTCTGGAGGTAGTTTATGAATGAGAATCGCAGAAAACCGTACTCACGACATTTCCTGCAGATGGAACCATTTTTGCCTTCTTTGGTGCACTTTCACCGTTGCCACTCACTGTTTAGACAGCTCCTTCGTCCCTGGCGATGAATCCACGTTTCATCTCTTTTATGAAACGTCGCAGAAACTCACTGGAATCGAGTTTAAAAAGTCTAAACACTCTTGCAAAATGTTCATTCGAATGCTTTTTTTCACATTTTCCACAAAAGAGGTAAAATAAAAAGGGTGTAACAAACCTGAATGAATGATAAACACGTAGCTACTCACCATGTAGGATTATTTTATGATAAAAGACAATTTCCCACTCGAAGGATAGTCATAACTTTTCTGCACCTGAATAAACTATTTATAATAATAAATACATGGATATACTTTTGTATCTCCATTAATGTAGGAGATAAAGGATAGAATTGTTTTTTTTTTTTTTTTTTTTTTTTTTTTTTTTTTTTTTATGGCACCATGTACGTTTTATTCGAGAACACATCTACCTTCCACAAGAGCTATTTAAAAATGTATCCCCACTGTATCATTTTGGTCAAGAAAACAGTAGATGAGCACACGGTTAAGGGCTGCACATTTATTGTAGAAACCGAACTGTTTAACGCCTTGGTTGTACAAATTACTAACCCAATGTAGTACTGTAGTAAGTTCTGGATTTTGTTTATAATTTCAGATTCATGTAAACACAGGTGCTTTGTCAAATTGCCGTTGTTTTAGTTTACATACAGTGTACTGTAGTCATTCATCAGTGTAAGTTAGTACTGCACTGAGCTATTGTGATTACAATTTTTCTACAGGATGTACATGCATGAAGAGAAAGTAGAAATGGTGCTGATCTATGGAGAATTATAAGTTGGCAGATAAGATTTATTTGATTACATTATTCAAGAAAAAATGAACTAGTTAAACAAATGCAATGTAGTGCTATTAAATAAAAGAAATCATGCATTTACCATTTCCATATCTACTGTTTTCTTGATGTGATTCATTTCTGAATGGCTCTTGGACAGGGTAAGTACATGCTAAAATGTACATGGTGCTATTAAAAAAAAAAAACGAAGTTTTATACCATATCTCCTTCATAAATGGAAATAAAAAAGTACACCGTAAGGGAGAATTGCTCCATAATGTTTAACATTTGTTTGAAACAAGTTTTTCTTTTGAGGTATCAGCAAAATAGTTATTATTGGTGAGCAAGATAAATGGAACACCCGGTATATACAGTTCACAATGAACGTTTAAAGAACGCAGTTTTGCCTTTAGTTTCTCACGCCTTAGGCTGCAGCTGCATCGCGTCTCCAACACCTCTGTTCATGTCGCGAAATATAAACCTTCCTCAAGCCTTGTATTTCGCTGGACATAAAAATTATAGCGTCAACCGACTTCTTGGCGTTGCGAATTGTTTCCTACTGCTTTTGCCTACTGGTTAATGCATGACAAACAATGAAAAGGAAAGAAATAAAAAACGTGATTTACGGGCCGCGTTGTTATCGGAGCTCTGTCAAGTATAATAAATTTTTGTTCTTAGTTCTGAGTCAACAGTCCTTTGTCTTTATAAGCCGCAGATGCAGTCATCTTGCTGTTACTACTTGTTTCTTTTATTTTCATCTTCTATTGTTCATAATCACATATCCGTACCGTAACACAAACATGAAAACAGAAATGCTGCATTCGAGCTGGCGAGATGAATAAATACCAGCAGCTTTATGAAGGACTTTTAATATAAGAGCATGTGTCAAACTTTTCAGTAATTTCTTCTTCTGGGGAAGGTCTCTTAGATTTTTGTTTTGTAGCCAAAGTTTCCACCTTCTTATTGAGAGATTCTTCTAGGCACTGCCACGGAGATTCAAATTCAATTTATTCCAAAAGTTTCATCTGTGGCCTACAAAGGCCATACTTTCAGGCTTAAGGGGAGTATGAAAGGCCTATCCTTGTAATGTTAAATTTATCAACTTCAATTTACATTTTATCAAGGAATATTAAAGATAATAAAATGAAACTTGCACAGCATACAGATGCACATAACTGAAATTAGCTGATTTATTTTCACTCTTATAACAACCAAATTAAAATTATTTAATTGTTTTTTCTATTCTTTTCATAACTTTTTTTTTAGATTGTCACATTTTGTTCTAACTCTACTATAATAGATCCACATCATCACAATATCATGAATAAGTGGTAAAAGTTTCAAGGTGATAGCTTATACAGATCCTATAAAAAAAAAAAGGAAACTTACGCAAAAAAAAAATAATAATGAAGTCTTTCAGTAATTGCAGCCAAATAAGGGTTTTTTTCAGCAAAGTTAACTTTTTGAGGGAAACAGCAACTAAAACCTTCCAACATTGTAAAATAACAAAGAATGATGTCATGGAAACAAACACTGCCAATTTATGAAGTATAACTTTTTATATCATTCAAGACAAACCACAGCCCTCTAGAGCAAAAATTTCCTGAGATATAGAATTTTAGCTGAACAAGTGCTCGCGAAATCAAAAAAAAAAAATATGGCTTCTGCAGTGACATAATTCAAAATACTCATAACCAAGGAATATTAATGAAAACCGCATCAAAATAAACAGAAAATTCCAAATATTATAATAGTACAAAAAAAACAAAAATTATTTTTTGACCGTTCTTCCCTTTATTGCTCCCCTTAATTTACGCCGGTGTATAATTTACTTTTTTGGTTATTTAGTCATTGGGTTTTTATGCGTAAATTCATACATGATGTGGGCATCGCGAGAAATAATTTACATGCATCATTCTTATGTTTTCTTTCTTTGTTAGCATATTTATTTTTTATATGAGCGAATGTAATGAAAGGGGTTTCAGGGTAATCTGATTTTCCCCCCTTAAACCTAAGCAAAAAGAAACACAAAAGAACTTAACTATACTTACAACGATTATATGCATTTACTGTGGAATCGACTTATGTCAATGTGATTGATTTTGATAAATTTATAGCAATTTTATTTTCTTGTTTTCTGTAGGTTAGTTAGTTGGCCTCTATCAAAATTTTGAACGAACAGGCTTGGGTGGACATGAGTTTTAGCCCACAATTTACGATCTTCATTTTCAATCAAGTCCGCCAGCGTCTCCATTCTTGTCTCTCGATGGTTTGTGTCATTTGTGGTGACCAACGGAACGCACAAGATTTTGCGTAGGCTTTGATTTTATACTATTTGTAATTTATTCATCGATGTTTTTGCATTATTTGTCCATGCTGCCCCCGCATACGCAAGGAAGCTCATTACGAAAGCTTTGTACATAATTAGCTTTGTTTGTATAATAACAAGCTTGCTACTGGAAATGGCGGCACATAATTTCAGGCGCTGCCGTCCACTATTGGCAGTATCTTGGACATGGTCCCGCCACGGCATTGTTGAGGTATTTTGCAGCAGACGAAACCATAGTATTTTCCCACCAACGTCAATTTTCAAGTCCGGAATTGTTAATAATTTTTAATAATATACGAGAATGCCTTTTTAAGTATAAATTTTGACTTTCCGTTTTTTCAAGCTAGGCCAAAATTGATTGCTATACTGTTGGAGAGTTCTAATGCCAAGTAAATTTCTTGAAGTGGGTGTCTAGTATCGCATTGTCGACGTACTCACTACGTTGCACCGGTTATCAATGGAAAACTCTCTGGTGTAGATTGCGAACAGATAGGGTGCCATAATGACACCTTGAGGAATTCCTGCAGAGATATTTCTAGTTTTGAACTTGTGGCGGGAAATTTAGACATGGAAGCCTGCCACCGAGTGCTTGTATGGGTTGAATTTATACAAAAAATTGTTATCTGCGCCACGCCCACTTACTGGCTGATGATCTGCCAAAAACTGACGTGACCTTCACCGGAAAAAGAAGAAAAAGAAATCATGGACAACGAACGCGAAAGCCTGCGGATTCACAAAGTTTTCAATATTAACAAAAAGCTAATTTCTGATCACATTCGCGAGTTTTTTTTGTTTTTTTTTTGTTTATTGTCCAATCCAGATATATTTCTCTTAGTAGATTTATTTTTCTCTTCCTGATAATACCCGTTGCCTTGAAATATCTTAAATTAAAAAAAAATGCACACATAAATTACCTTTGAAACCTACGGACTTTTCACCTTTTAACAAAAGCAGAATGCAGGGGAAAAGGGGTCCATTGCATTTTTTGGAGAATGGCATTCGTAACAAATTTATTGCTTTTTAGTGGTACTTGAAGATAAGCTATTCGGATTATAAAATAAAGCACTCCTTGCGGAGATATCATAAGAGAAAAGCAAGGGTCTCATCAACATTTTCCCCTGTAGAAAGTGTCATTGCGTTCTTCCTCCTCCTAGTCCATTCGCAACGCGTGAGGGACACGGGCATTATTATTTCTATTTTCAGTCAATACTGCGAATCTTTCAAATTTGTTTTGTGTCTCCTCACAAAATGAAGTCCTTGGAAGTGAAAGATGTGATGGAACCTACAACGAAGAAACGCAAGTCATATAACAGAATGTGTGCAGCGAATAAAAGATGAAATTACAATCATAAAAAATGGGAGATATCTGTTAATGTACGCGACAATGCTCTGAGTTATTTGCTAGAAGAGTCAGGAGCAAGGCTTTGAAACAGTTTAATCTACAAAAAGCACATGATGGGAACGTTCATCTATTTCTGTTTTGTAAGTAACAAGGCCTTCTAAAAGAGGAAGGATTTCTTCTCAACCCTTTCACATAAAATAATAATTGGAATGCTCTTTCTAGGCATTTTTCAAAGTACCAAGAATAATATAATAGAAGCATACATTATCAGGGTTATAAGGGTTAAATGTGCGATATTATAAAGTTCGTAACCTGAATGCTTAGTGTAACACAAGAAGATACTTTTAATTTTTATGATCTTTCTCAAAGTAGCCCCTCTTTATATGCAATGCACCTATCCCAGTGTTTGTACCAGAATTCAAAGACATGTTGGAAACAATGTTTGACAGATCCTTCAAAATTACCTACGCAGCCTTCACCATTGCTTCTGATGATGGTGTTTCAACGAAGATGTTTCTCCAATTTGGGGGAAAGAAAACATTCGAATGAGGCTAAATCTGGACTGTAGGGAGGGTGACGAATACACTTCACAAGATATTCATCATCAACTTTTGCGATATGCGGATGTGCATTATCATAATGCAGCATTCGGCTTATCACACGAAAATGTGGTCTTTTGCGTGTGATATGGTCGTGCAGAGTTTTAGGACATTTCTAGTGTGTTGCCCAGTTACAGTTGTGTGTGCAGACATGGCATGTTGGAAAACCATTCCTTGAATATGACATGGCCACAACTTTCCTAGCAAAAGAAACTAGGTCTGCTGTGTGTGTGGGTGTTTTTTTTTTTTGGGGGGGAGGGGGGATTGGTTATGATGAAGATTTCCATAAGAGCTTAGCTGTTTGCTCTCAGGATTGAAATGTGTAGCCAAGTTTCATCAGAAGTGGGTAACTGTAACATCATCTTCATCTGCGGCAAACCTGCACGCGAGTATCCTTTGTTCGGGAATCAGCGGTCTTGGAACCCACCGTACACAAACACCTCTCATGTGCAACTTTTCAGCTTACGTGTGAAATGTTCAGTATTTCTGAAATGTCATTCAACGATCCCCCTCTCACAATGACAGCAGCGGTGTTAATGTTTTCTGCCGTTAGAACACAAACTAAAGCCCTGGGTCCACCTTCCTTTTAAATTGATTACCTTCCCTCTTTAAACATTTTAAACTATCTTCTAGCTCTGCTATAGGGAAGAACCATAGACTTCCTGTAACATTACATAGGCTTCATCTTAAGAAGATTTGTAGAGACGAAAGCAGAATTGTTCATAGCGTGTCACCTGCAGTTTGCTGTAGGCGAAGCTGAACATGTATCAACTTGTACACCTCTCAGGCAGAAACCGAGATGGATAACAGTGAAGCTAATACCATGTCTGCATTGCGCATTGAGGTAATAAATATTGTAAGTTTTAATTTTGGCACTGGAAATTATACTTTTAAAAAGTATCACCATTCTTTGTAGAACAGCCTCTCATAGTAATGGTGTGTTTTGTCTGCTTATAGCTGTATTATTATTTATAAGCAGTAATAAAACGACCTACAACTTAAATTTAAACTGACAAGATTTGTAAAATGAATTAGGTTAAAAGTGTTCAACAAACACTCTACAGAAAGATAAATGTTTAGAATATTTCCCCTAGAAAGTTAGTAAAAGAGCGACTGGTTCTTCACCGATAGCTCTTGGCCGTATCCATAAACATTCTTAGTACGAACTAACTACAGACTTACAGTGGATTAACAACGGATTATAGTTGTTTGTATCCATAAATCGGAACTTGGGATTATCGGAATATTAAACTACTTAGTCCGTCTGTTAGCATTACTAAGAAACGTGAATAAAAGGGAGTCTAGCTTTGCATAATGGATGGTTATGAAACAGTTTTTGTGCATAGAATTCGTGAAATGAGACGATGCAAAAAAAAAAACAAACAAACAAACAAACAAACAAATTGGATACAATTAGAAATCACGATGACGTGCCGGACATAAACGAGGTCCCTAATGCTTCCAGCTGGAACATCCGACGCCCGCGGTGCCCCTCTTCCAATGAGTTCGAGTCCCTCAGAAGGGACACTTACGTACCTAACGCAGGGACAGATATTTTTTTCAAAACACAAGCCAATGTTTCATGGCATACAACACTAGTTCGCCTAGTTGCACTTTCGATCCCTTAATAGCACCAACGGAATGAAATGACATGGGAGAAATAAAAATTCGTGAAAAGTAAAGTAAATATTCATCCGAGCATTTGTCTAATTGACAGGGGCTGTAACTGCCCATAGCTACCGCCTAAATATATCTATTATGTATAATATGTATTTGTCTTTTGTATACCTTTTATTGCAGATGAGAAATAACATCTTATTAATATAATTAATGAGATGAATATTTTAATTAGTAATATCAATATTTCTAAGACTGTGTAATCAAACGCCATCAATATAATATTAGTGCAATTATTCCCTTAATGTATTTACTATGTAAGGAAGGCACAGAAATTGTGCCTGGAAAGTCGTAAGGCGAACCGTCCTTAGGCAGCCCTCTGCGGAAACGCCGTCATAAATGTCACAACAATAGAAAAGAGGTTCGCCTTCCAAAGCCACGGACAAAAGACTTCTTAAAAAGGTGGAGCCTTCCCTGGCCGTGTGAACCAAATCTTCGCGAGAATTTCAACCGCTAGCTCGCTAAGGACAACGACCTGTAAGGGAGTCACATCTTTAAACCTCAGAGGGCAAGCCTATGGCCCGGCTCGTATTTTCAATAAATATTTCTAGCGAATAATGTTAGAAAAAATGTTGGAAGGCATCCAATAGCTGACGGTTTTATGAAAACGGCGCCAAAAAGTGGCGTGTGCAGCGTCAGTTAAATTGGTGTTGCCTATACATACATATACATATATATATATGAGCCTGCGCTCCGTTTTGGCATGACTATTATACTAGTATTCGTTTTAATACTCCACTTCTAGGTGCGTAGCTCGACTCAGATCGCAGGGAAGTTTCAACCAAATAGTGGCAAAAACCGCAAGTATCAATTTCAGTATTAGCTTAGCAAAACGTTATGCGACTGTTGTATTCCCAAGCGGCTAGGTTTACCAATCGACCATTAAATGATCCAAGGATTAATAAACAGCAATTCAATCATATTGCGTGTGGAGTGTTCTATTTCACCTGTCAAGTCCTATCTTATCCACATTGAGCCCCCTCAATGAGAATGAGCGAAAGACCCGTGAGACGGAGTCCCAGAGGAAGTGTTGGCGGTCGACGTGAAACTCCTACGTCATCAACTCACCCACATAACAGTCGACAACCGACAACCTCAGAGCAAACTATGCAAAAACCTAAGGTGACAACGTTTGGAATGTTGCGCGGGATGGCAAACTGATTATTTCAACATGGGGACAGGACCAGAAATGTATGGTTTGGGCGCTGTGAGGATCGGATATGTTGACGGACGTGTCACAGTTTGTCAAAAAAACCGCCACCAACCAAACAAGAGCATCACATGGTGCATTTAACCACAAAAGTGGTTCGAATAGTTGATTACAGAGCGGCGGTTGAGAGATTGGCACACACTCAAAGTATTTCATAGCTGCATAGATCCACGCAAAAAGTCCTGCGTTGAGTTATGAGTCTCGAGAAGGCATCGTGAACTTGCACAACGTTCATGTGAGGGTGGGTTACAATTCAAAAGCGCATGTGACTCATAGTAATCAATACAGGTTCATGTTAACTTATGAGCTGGAGCTCCATATTCATCGACATAATCCGTGATACTGTTTTGGCTGAAATATGATTAAAAGATCGCGAATTAGCAGCATCTAAACTGAGCTGGTTCATTTTATTCTGCATAATGAATTACACATTAAAAACTTACACTCAAAACGACAAGCAGTCTTAATAGTGAACAGCACGAGGGGAACCGGCTGCGAAAAAGACAAATTGCGTCCCATCGCTGGAAAGACAATGGCCCAGTTTTATGGAACGCAAAAGAATTCCCTTGATTCACTACTTGGAGAAAGGAAAAACTACACATCTTTTTGGAGAGACTGAAGACAGCAACTGCGGAAAAAAGTCCGAAAATGGCCAAAAAGGTGTATTTCAACATGATAATACACTGTTGCATTCAAAGCCGCGTCTCTAAGGATAAATTGACCGTATTAAGATTTGAAATACTTTCGCATTCACCATATTCACCTTATTTCACTCCCTTGGATTGCCAATCGTTCCCGAAACTCAAAACTTTCCTATTTAAGTCAAATCAATAAGCCATACAGGAGCTGAACGAGCATTTTGGGGGCCTTCCACCAGGAAATCACGAATCTGGAGAAATGTTGAATTTCGATGAGACTGTCGAAAAATAAAGTACGTTGCAAAACTAAAAGCTTCCTCCCCTTAATTTCGTATGAGTGTATAGGGTTGCTACAACAATATTTAACTGACAACGATCTCCAGGATTATACCAAGTATTGGAAATAAAATAACATGGAAAGTGGTAACCCATAATCATAAGAGCATTCACAGAGTTAAAAAGCTTTCAACACCATGTGAAAAATAACATTTTTTACAGAACTGAAAAATTTTCACTGTATTACAGGTCAGTTAAGAGCCTAAATTGCTATTTTTGTCAAAAACATACAGTATTCAAAACTGGTGGTTTCTGGAATAATTATAAAATAAGTCCCTACTCCTCTAATTGTTGCCGTCCCAATCTAATTGTCTGTGTGTAAGGATAAGAATATATTGGCAACAATTCCACCATATTTAAGGAAAATTGAAGGAGCTTTATGTAGAAAAAAATCCTTTGTCTTAATTTTTTATTGTAAAATAATTGACATTATTCAGGAACTTTTACATGGGTTTGAAGTGTATTTAAATATAATATCATTCCTGTATATTTACACTTCAGGAGAAATAACATAAAATGTTCATTTCTGTAGTTTTACATCATAGGATAGAGATTTTAGACACTACCTGCACATACTTATGCACTTATTCAAACTTAATAACAATTTTCTATAGTATGTTTTACCTCTCAGTGAACAATTACACAACTTCACAAAAAATCTGAGTTGAGAAAGTTTCATGGGTATGCTGGTTTTTTATGGAATGATTCTAAGCGAGTTTTCACTGTTTAAAGAAGATTCCAAGCATGAGTGTAACATGGCTCGAGAAAATTTATTTGAAAATTTAAATTGAATAAAATTATGTATGGGGTTGAAATAAGGAACAGAGAAAGGGTGGGAGTATGTCGACCATGTCGGTCCTGATGGTAGTGGTTTCCTTGCCTCGTAAACCCAAGATTGCGGGTCCAATCCCGGCCAGGATCGATGGATTTTTTCAGGCGTAAAAATTCCAAGTACATTTTCCTTCGGAAAGGAAATAAAACCGTGGGCCCCATGTCGTAGATTTACGGCACGTAAAAGAATATCATGCCTGAAGGAAGAGGCCTCCGAATAAAACTTTATCGGCCGTTTCACACCCTGAATGGAACGGGACGCTATTGACCTGAGATTTTAAAGTGTGTCCATAATAATAAAAAAATAATAAAAGGGGGGGGAGAAGGAAAAGGGAAAAAATGAAAGACCATATCCACAGAACATTTTGTTTGAAGGTGCTCGGATTACTGATGGCAACTCCAAATGGGGTGCATTGGTGGAACTAGGAGGAATTGGCAGGAAAGGCAAGGTAGTTAAACGTATCTTGAAATATTGCTATAAGATAGCATGAAGGGAAAAAGGGGACATAGTACCTTTGTTTACGGATACAAGAAAAACTAAGACGGGTAAAGAAATTAGCTATTTTTTTTTTCGGACGCTCTTTAACATCTCAGGTCATCAGCGTCCCTTTCAACTCAGGGCGTGAAACGGCCAACAAATTTTGCTCAGAGGCCTCTCTTTCAGGCTTGAGGTTCTTTTTCGTGCCGTAAATGTACGACACGGGACCCACGGCTTTACTTCCCTTCCGAAGGAAGCCATACTTAGGATTTTTACTTCCGAAAAAATCCTTCGAGCCTGGTCGGGTTTGAACCCATGATCTTGAGTTTAGAAGGCAAGTATGGTTACCACTACACCACCAGGACCGACTAACTCAACTAAAGAGAATAGTCCAAGAGGTTGGAATAGCTGAAGTGGAGGAACAAAAGTTAGTGACTAGACGAGGGCTATGGAATAAAGTGAAGCAAGGATAGAATGGAGTAGTTTACAAGACAAAAGTACCTTAAAATATTATAGGAAATTTAAGAAAGAATGGGGGATGTTTGAAACAAAAGGAGGAGGGATTTGCTTGGAGCAGAAAAGATATATTAGGGTTAAGCGGATTAAAAATAAAAAAAAAAAAAGAAAGAGTATTCACTTTGTGGAGAAATAGAGAAGGATTTTATTTGTGTAGTTTAATATTCAAAAACTAAAGAATGGAGAGAAGATGTATGGATTTAGAAATAGGACAATTTACAGGTAGCAATTGTGATACTAAACATTTCGAAACTGGTAACAAGGCGTTTTTGATCAAATTTGGTGATTATGTAGGGAAGGTAAGAGAGCAATGGTGAAAAAGAGTAATTAAAGTTAAGGAAGAATTTACCTAGGAAGGTAAAGAACTAAGGAAAATAGGATCTAATACATATACAGCCAGGGTTTTTGATTCCAAAAATATGCACTCTAGGAACAAAGGCTAAAAAATGTATAAGATACCAAAAATATGTACTGTAGGAACAAAGACTAAAAAATGTATAAGATACCAAAAATATGTACTCTAGGAATAAAGGCTAAAAATGTATAAAATACCAAAAATATGTACTGTAGGAACAAAGGCTAAAAACAAAAACGGTAACAGCATTTGTTAAACTTTGTTTTTGTAATGATAGAGTGAAATAAATATTCTATTCTATTCTCCAAGCTAACATTCATTTCCTATAAAATAGACCACTTACCTTTTAATGCTATTCCTCTTGAGCTCATCTGGAACGAGAATTCCAACCTTCCAATTGCTGAAGAGAGGCTTGCCTTTCACCATGACCAGCTCTCTGCATCGACGAGGGGCAGTTAACAGTGCCCGACGAACTTTGGACATTTTTGTTTTCTTACGTGTCTTGCCTCGCATTTCATAATTGACTTCTAGCAACCATTCATCATGAAGGTAGCTATCGTATATGAAGGATGTGTGCACGATCCATTTACCTATAAAAATGGACAACATAAATAGCTATAACATTTACGTGTTCGGTGGAGTGCCTCCTCCCACAGGCTTGCCCTTCCGTTTACCAACTGGGTACAGCTGGAAATGCATTTTAAAATTATTGTGTATATTTAACTTCTCCTCTGTAATTCATCTGTAGTCACACTGTCAATTTTTTTTAAAAATAATACAGTCATAAGTAAAAATAAAGGACAATTAAATTTAAAATTAAGCCTCTTTATCAAGTTTTTCATGGCAATCATTGTAGATTTGATGAACATTGCTAACTTATCAGTAATTTTATAGCAACAAGTGATGAGATACGATATTGCAAAGAAGTATTAGTGTTGAATTCTCAGTCCATTGAGAACCCGAAGGATTTGGAATATGTAATGAGCATGGTGTATTCTGCAAGTGATGTTGATGACAGTGATCTAATTTCTGAAGCACCTGAAAACGAAGATTTTATTGAAGAAATTGATGTAGTGGATGATATGTTGACATGTGTTGGTGGTAATAACACTGAAAGCATCATTCTGCCGACATAGTGTGATGCTGATAGACCCATAAACATATCCAAGAGTGGAGCAATTTATAAGAGAACCAGCAGGCGGTGCAACCAGGACATGCTGAAAAATAAAAGTGACCTTACAGTTTCGTCTAAAATGCTATTACAATTAGTGAGGCATTATGTTATTCTATGAAACACAAAATCTAGAGCATTGTAAATTACATAAATCAAAAAGCAATTTATATTTATATTCATTTGGTGATGGTAAAAACCATGAATGGTTCCAACTAACATCACAACTGAGCTTTTGATTATGGATACTAAAGGCGAAGTGACAACTTCTGTCCATAATCTTCAAGAAATCGTTTTACTAAATTGCTTGCGTTCATCAGAATTGATGATTTGGAGACTTGTGCAGTACGAAAGAAAAGTGGCAAGTTGTGTGCTTTAGTGGTCACGATGTTTTCATTACAGAGTCAAAATCATTTAGCTGTTGATGAGCAACTCGTGGTTTTCGCAGAAGATGACCATTCTACGTATATATGAGATAAAAACCTGCAAATTACGAGGGGTGGTCATAAAGTTCGTATTGTCACCATGAATAAAGATACATATGGTCAAGAGTTTAATCCTTCTACACATATTAACCGCACAAATTGACACATTTCACTCAGAGATGGATGAGCTAGTTCATACTCTGACAGTAGAAATCCTCGCTTTGCCTACTGAGAATTGATCTCTTCTCCTATGTCGTATCACCTCTTTGTCGTCCTGGAAAGGCCTGAACGGAAGTCACTGTGAGTCAGTGGAGAATGGCGTAAACTTTAATACCCAAAGCCGCATGTATCGCTGTCTGGTGTGAAGAATGTGCTGGCGCGTTGTCGTGTAGTAAATGAACTTCCTTGGATCTAACCTAGGGCGTTTTTTAATGATAGCCTTCTATAATCTCGTCAAGAGGTCCTGTAATACTTTCCAGTTACTGTCTGGCCCTTTTAGGCATAGCCTATCAGCACACCTTGGGAGCTCTCAACCCCCTCCCCCCAAATTAAAGGTTCAACGTTCTGAGTGTTTTCACTGCCTGCTCTGCTGCTTCGTCTCGGGACCATTATGATACGACCAATATTCATCCATGGTGATCAGACGTTCAAAAATGTTATCATGATCAGCTTGGCCAAACGGCAGCAATTTGACTGCCGCTTCCTTCGACGGCACGTGAAAAAAAATGCGATTGCCTGCACCAATTTTCCTGAGCCATCATATGTTGTGAATAAGAAAGTTTATACAAGGAATCAAGGGACAGGTCGTATCATGACCTGAATTGAATGGGAAGCTGAAGACTTGAGCGTCCGCAAATAAAGCAAATAAAACAACAACAGGCCCTCATTAAACTCTTTCATAGTGACAGTCTTTAAGCGCTAGGCCCGCCACGTGTGCCGCAATTCCTGGTTCTTCACTGACAGCTTCCTGGATTTCGTACTTGAGCGGTTATTTCTTGGCCCATCTTCCAGGATCGCTTGTCCACATTGGAAACGTCTGCGTCACTTAACCACACTGTCATACCTTGGGGCAGTGTCTCCATACAAAGAAACCAACTCAGCATGGATTTCCTTGACATTTTTTTTTCTTTCAAAAGCAGGAAACGAATAACCCTTTGAACCACCGAGGTGTGGAGGATTGTGGCAGAACATCGTCGTCTTAATCTTGCTATAGCACTGGGTCCTACAGATGGAAGCAAAATTTCATAGAAGCATACTGTTCGTAACGAAGTGATTGCAAACATTCGCTCTTTGTAGGAATCCTTTACTAAGATGCATTAGCGCACGCGCTTCATATTTTTTTCCACCAATCATGTGAGATCTGTTCTTATGCCGAGACACTGTTTCACCACCGATTCAGTTTTAAATGTGCTATAATTTTAAATTTAAATATTAAATTAAAATACTAACTTTATATACTATAACTCTGTTTTCCATTTTCCGGTTGCAGGAGCTGCATTTCTCAAGAAAGCTGCCGTACTCAATGGGCCCGTAACTCAAACAATCTCACTGTATTATTCGAAGAACTAAAAGAGGAAAAATAGTTATTGAGTGTAATGTGGGATAAGGATCTATCTTATCAAGGAGAAAATACAGAATTGGGTGTACATTGGTCACTATATAAAGCAGATCCCATTGAGTTTCGAGTGTCTAGTGTTATCTTTTCGTCTAAACAGTAACATATTGTCAAAATATACTTCAACGTTGTCAATACCGCTTTTCGTACTGAAAGATTGACCAGAAATTACGAATATTTTCTGTTTCTTATATTATTAATTTACGCATGTAAAAGTACCTTAAGCCTGAGAGAGGATTCTGAGCAAAATTTATCGGCCGTTTTACGCTTTGAATTGAATCGGATGCTGGTGACCTGAGATGTCGTCTGTAAATAAAACAAATCAACAATTATATTATTAAGAATATGTGAGGGTGCCAAATAATAAATAACGAAACAAAAGAATAAATTATTTACTCTCACTTCCGCATCAACAAAGAAAGAGATTGCAGAGAAATGACTTTGTTTTCCAAAATGGACTCTGATACACTAGATCCCTCACGCGTACCATACCAATAAGATAAATAAAAAGTTGGAATGTCTGTAATTTCATTTCCAGCAAAAGTTACATATGCATATAGTACAGTGTTTCGGGGGGTTTTTCCCCCTTCCCCCCAAGAGTAAGGGTAAATCCTTCACAAAGGATTTCCCAAGATCATCTCCAAAAAGGTTCCGTTTAGCTTTCAAATAAAAACGATTAATGTAATGTGTCCATATGATAATTGTGTGGTATTGGCTGAAATTGTGATAACATACTTTTCAAATTATTTTTGGACGTCTTCTGGTTTGGCCGGAAACCCATGTTTGACTGCAAATCAAGAAGGTACAGTATTCATTAAAAAATATACCGTAAACATATTAACGTATTTTGTTTAAATTATGGACTTACCATGTTTCGGACGCAAGCTCCGCAAAATTTACAGGGAAACTTAATTTTCTACGACTGCATTAAAATGCTGAGCTCACCTGCAGCCATGGCGCCCAATGTTTGCTCATTGACGACGAACTTTGGCACCACAATGTGGGTCGCTTCAGGATCGTATAGTGCTGTTGTTTCACAAATTGTGGCGTTCATATTCAAGATCCTGTAGGTAAGCCTTTGCGCTTCTTTGGCGCTTATTTCGGCAAACAAAAACTTGTACGGTTTGCTGACCATTTTGGTTACGTTTTAGCTGTGATGACGTTAATCTGAAAACAAACAGAAAACACGTTTTATGTACAAGCAAAAGGAAATGCTCCATTTCCAAGCTAAGCAAAATTTATTCTAGAGGCGCTGTTCGGATTGTTAGTCCTTTCACTCTGTGGTTGAGATAGCAAGGAGTATTGCTGATGTACCAAAGTGGAGAAATAATAATAATGAACAGTATTTAACGCCCGTTTTTACTACTGAGGCACCATAGGCGTTGGACACTGACGATATATGAGACGAAATGATATATTGGGAAAGGCTTTATTTTTAAGGAAGGAAACGTCCCAGGCCTAAGTTTAGGGTGCCTCCCCGGCATTTGCCAATTATGAAGACTGAGGAAAACCAGGAAAAAAACTCAGCTAGGGACGACAGTCCTGGTGGGATTCAACCCTAGACCTCCCTCTCACGAGTCCCTGCCTTAACGACCTCGGCTTTATTTATTATAAGAATATTTACTAAAACACACATTGTAAGTTTGTAAAAATATTAGAATATGATTAACTAGGCACTTGATAGATTACAAATAAAATAACCAAAATACTTTACATTGCCGAATCCTAAGGGAATTTGATCCCTACCAAGAGCAGCTGAGAATGGGGGAAAATATGACCTGGGTTTCAAAATGAAGGAGTATGGAAAATATAGGAATAGGTAAAATTTGGATCGAAGAGAAGGATAACAGGAGGGCAGGTTTGGAGAAAAATTAAGAAACGCTTAAGGGACATTAATAGGCAAATGTCTCTTTCGGAGTGTGCAGAAAAAGTTTCGCTGGAGATACAATCGGAGCTGAAAATTGAATGGGGATGGAGCGTTACCTCCAAACAGAGGGCTCGCTTGGTTTAGGTTAGAAGCGTGGCGAATGACTAAAGTAACAGACACAGAAGATAAGAAAATCTGTCTTATGTGTGTGTGTGTGTGGAGAAAGAACCTTGGGAACATATTCTGGCGTACTGCAAGGGGAAGGAAGAATGCAGGAAAAGATATCTACCGGCCGGAGAGGGCAGTGGCAGTGCTGGACTTTGTTGGCAGATAGGAAGGAAGAGGAGGGAGTGCATAAATGTTTCAACAAAGTGAGACAGCTCAGATCGGAACAGGCAGACAACTGGAAAGAGGGGTAGGGAAACATGAGTGACAATATTTTTGGAATTAATTGTACACATATGTGTAGGAGTGTAAGTTAATTACTTTTGTACTGTTTTCTTTTATTTTAATTATGTATTTCAAAAAACAATTTACTGCGTATATTTTTTCATAAATTTCATTGTTGTTTATACTTTTTGTCTCTTAAGAGTTAAATGTTGGTAAAAAGAGTTAAACTAGACATTTAAAGTATTTCCTAGTGCACTGGAAAAGCACGTACGGACCCAGGACCCATGCGACATGGATGAGCTAGTTTTTAACAAATATATTTTGTAAATAAATAGATTACTACTACCATTACTATTACTGTTAGTACTACTACTACTAGTACTACTAGTGCTACTAGTACTACTACTAGTACTACTAGTACTACTACTAATACTACTAGTGCTACTATTACTATCACTACTGCTTTATAATAAAAATTATTATTTATGTTATACATCTTGTACATTTGTTCTTCGATTAAAGAAAATTTTCCTTGCACTATTCCACTATATAAATTATAAAACAAATAATGTGCCTGAAGTCTATGCAATTTTACAGGAGACCTATAATACTGCTCGAAGACAGTTTAAAATATTTAAAGAGAGGAGGAACATTATTTCTTTTATTATTTATATGAAAATTAAGGTTATTGCTACAAGAAATTAAAACACGTAGGCATAATAGGATTTTAACCTACAAAAAAGTGTAATTAATAATTATTATCCGGAAATTATTGAGAAATTAAACAGTGAATGTAAATTATGCATTAATAAGGAACAACACAAATAAATTATTAATTTTAAACATTGGTAATATTAAATATTTCAAATATAAATGTTAATTAAGTACAAATATGGATATTCAATGCAATATGTCAACATTTAAAATCAAATACAGATTGTTTGACAAAAAAAAGTCAACATAACGGATATTTTGGCAAACTTTTGAAGAACTGTTCTCGGCATTTATATATACCGAAATGTTAAAAAACAAAGTGGAAAATACCCTAGGATGTTAATAGGTATATACTTCGAAAGTACATTATTAGCAAGCTGCATTATTAGTGCTTCATAAAACAACCATAAAACGATACGCATGAGAAAAATAAAAAAGATGAATATAACTTCCCAGCAGAAGCAACCACTATGTGTTGGTCATGATGGAGTTTTGCTATTTACTCTCAGGATAGAAATGATACAGTCAAGTTTCATTATCAATGACTATCTTTGAAACAAACTACGCATTTTCCTGAAACATCATCTTCAACTTCATGCAAATGTTATCAGTCTTGGAACCCACAAACACGTCTTATGTGCAGCTCAGTTAAGAAATTCTGAAAGTGTTGAATGTTATTCGACGACTCTCTCATAACGACAGCAGCTGTGTTAATGTTTTCTTCCGTTAGAGCACAAACTGAGATCCGGGTCGCATTCCTTTGGAAGTGAGTGCCTCCTCTCTTTAAATATTTTAAACTGTCTTCGAGCAGTATTATAGGCATCTTGTAAATTTGCATAGACTTCAGCTAAATACTTTTTTAGAAGTAGAATTTTAGAACAGCATTTTTGTTTGTCGCGTTTCATCTTCATTTTACTGTAGGCGGAACTGAACATGCTTCAACTTGCACACCTATGACATGTGGCAACCGAAAATGACAACGAAGAAACACGTACATTACGCTTTAAGCTAACAAAATATTGTAAAGTTATATTTTGGCGCAAGAAATAATGTTCGTAAAAAATATCATTCTTTATTGAACAGGGTCGGTAAAAGTGAAAATTATTGATGATATCGAAACTAGACTTGCTTCAGCTCGAAATTCATCTAATCGACACTAGATAAAATTATTTTTAAATAATTATACCCTTTGTGAGTGTTGTAACACAAATTTGAAACTAAATTTCCTGAAAGTACTTGCGAACGCTGATTTGCCGAAGAAAATTGGTTAAAATTCTGTGAATTATAATTTAAAATGCCAACTAGTGGTATGAACAGGCGTTGTAGAATTCATAGACCAAATCTGCTATACAACTGTTATTCACTGAACAAACAGGAAGATGAATATCTAAGTCAAATTATTACCATCGCCTGCAGGAGTAAGAATTGTACAGAAATGTATGAGCTGACTGAATGGAAATGGAATTCAATTGTTAGGCTAGCCAACAGAACTCCCGACGTAATGCGATTGAGAAACTGAAGCCAGTATATCAGTCTTCCGACTACATTCCGAATTTGGGAATTAATTGAAAGATTAGCAGAAGTGAGGAATGGCATTGTCCCCCTAAGGATGCTTAAAACCCATATGTACATTCAGCGAATAGAACTACACTTTTGGCTGACGTACTTTCATAAGAGCCATTTTATTTATTTAATACTTTCATATGCAACAGCCCCACCCCTGCTTGGATTATTAGAGACAGAGAACGTATTTCTGTACTTCAACCTTGCTCAACGGCTGGCAGTTTGTGTTACGTTTCCAATAGGGAAGAAATGATAAACCGAACGGTGAGAAGCCCAGGGATCGCCTAACTTTTATGAAAAAGAGTCTCCCGAAACCGGCAGAGCTCTCCCTCTAAGAAGTTTGAGCCTCTCAGAGGGTGTGCTTCCAAAAACGCAAGCCACCGTCACATTACACTCAGCACCAGCACCATCCCATCTCTCCTGAGTTTTTCTATTCCGTAACATTTGGCAGTGCGTGAGTGAATGACTCGGCTGCGAGTCTAATTTATTTCGACCCCTTGTCATACAGTGACTATATCTCCTGGCTGCCTGACGTCTGTAAGCGTAGTCGGAAGGTTAAAGGTGCTGTGGATAGGATGTAAGTGCTTCCCCAAACACTTACGGGCGGTTGCTGACGCGCGCAGATTGACTTGCTCGCTTTCGCGTGATGGAAGGGCATCTGCGTCCCATGCAAGTGTCAACCACTCGCACGCTTAACTTAACAGTGGAGGTTAATTGTAAAATACATTGTTCATGGTCGTCAGACATCGGCTCTCTTCCCTAAAGTAAAGTAACCACTCAGAGAAAAGTGTTTCCAGCACTGCGATAATATTCAGCGCCTTCAAGAAGTGTGGCAAAGGAAAAATATAACAGAGAATTATACTGAAGAAATATTAACATCACACTGAGTCTAGAATTTTTTAAAGATGTGACTGTGTTGTCAGTACTTGTTTGAATTAATTTACATATTCCATAATTATATACATAATAATTATGGCTAAAAGAATTATAGGATGTAAAACACCTCCCATACGAGCACAAATGATAAAAAGCTTCAAGCGAAAATCCCATACGATATGCTGATTGAATTCTACCTCAGCTTTACACAGTCTGGTGGAGGTAATAAAAGTAGGCAGACTGGCGGAGAAAACAGGAAAAAATGAGGGTGGGGGAACAAGAGGCTGACAGGTCACAGTGGAGATGGAATGAGACTTTCTTCCTTTGTGCAAAATGCTAGTTAGAGAACCTCCAAGGAAATCCTTAGTAACAATGGTGTTGCAAAATCCATTTTCCCTTAGTTCCTATTATATCACGCTTCCTTGTAGAAATCACTCACGTAACGTCAACCTAATTAATGAAATTCGTAACGCGCATTCCCGCTAGCTTCCTTAGTGCGTTTCAAGGCTGAACGATCACGCATGGGTCTCTTGGAGGAGGGAAAAATTGTTAATATTTAAGGCTGTTTTTATTGCTATAAAAATTGTAAAAGTCACGTAATTTACAATAATTAGATTAATATTACTTTCTTTTTGGACATTTTTACATCCCCTGATAAGGAGCAAATAGAAAGCAGTTTAATTTTTTTTTTTTTTTTTTTTTTTACAAAAAGGAAAATAAACGACACTGTTATTTGTAAAATATCAAATTTATTTCTCAACATAACGAGCATAATCTGAAAAGTTCTCGATCTAACAATGAATCGGCGAGTTTTTAACATTTCTGTTTCAACATAATCTCCCTAAAGGTAAAAAAACATTTATTCTAGCAACGCTCAAATGCCAGTAACCCACATATCACTGATTTTTCGGAAAGTCTGCAAATACTCCTCTACAGCTGCAGTCACTTTCGATTTGACACAAAAAAAAAATTCGACCAAAGAAGAGTGTAAGTCTTGGAAACAGATGAAAATCAGAAGCCAAATCTGCGGATTAGGATAGATATTCAAACAATATTTACTTAAAATTCTCCAATCGCTAAAGTACTTGTGTGAGCAGGGCTTTGTCTTGATGAAAAAGAATATTTCTCTTCTTCAAACTGGATGCTTTCTAATAACGTTTCTTCTAATTGGTTTAAAAGATTGAAATGGTACTCCCCGGTTATAATTTCACTCTCCTGAAGGTAATTAACAACATTTTTAGCGTCCCAAAAGATTGATGTCATTCTTGCAGCTGGAACCAACTTTTGTCTTTAGCGTTGAACAACCGGCTTTTGTCTACTATTTGTTTGCTATTTCGATCCTGGTGTGTGATGGTGCAAAACCAATTATATTTACCAAACCTCAATGTAGGTATCAAATGTAGACAAAATGGTGCATGACTTTCATAATTTGGTTCGTTGCAGTTATTTGGCTTATTACAGTGGTTCATAGTTGGAAAAATAAATAAACAGTAGAGTGTTACTTCTTATCTCTTTTTTTTTTATATATTTTAATGTTATTTAGTGAAATCACACAGGCAACTTTTTTAATTGAAAGTGTTAGTACATCATGGGTTGCTCTTGCAAATATGGTATTATGGCAGTGCACCACATAATACCATATTTACAATTCCTAAATGCAGTAATTAAAGGATGAGTGAATAAAGAGTACACATTGCGCACTTTTTGTAGTTATTGATTAAACTGTAGGGTGTATTAAACGCTTCGTACCAAAATTTGTGGAGTTTTAATGAATATTGTGAGCGTGCTTATTTGCAAGTGAGGTTATGTTGCTGATATTAACATATGAGTTTGTTTGTTTGGTTTGTTGCAGTTACTGGATTATTAAAACGGTTCATAGTTAGAAATAAATACTGTTATTTTTATTGCTTTAATATTGATTTAATGAAAGCATACCAGAATTTTGTAATAGAAAGTGTTTAGTACAAAATGGGTTGCTCTTGTATGTCTCAATTATGACAGTGTACCACATAATACCACTTTTATAACAGTAACTAAAGGAGGAGTAATAAACAGAATACTCCAAGCAAAATTGAAGTTAATGATGAAGCTGCAGTGTTATATTAAACCTTTCGTAACACATTTTGTGGTTATGGAGGATTTTTCCTTGTTCATTGTCCCCCAATCTGGCGTACCGTTCGTCAGTTTCAAGTCGACACATCCAATCCGTTCGGTTGCTGTTAAAAGTTCCAAACACTGTCGCGATAATTTTATATGATTGAATTTTAATGCAGCGGCGCAAAACCTTTTCATATGCAATTGTTCATGAATAATCTATGCTTTCTTTGTAATGCCTAGTCTCATCGATTTTAAGTTCTTTAAATCGGAGGTTATCGACGAATTTTGCTGTTGTTGCATGGGCTATTTTGTGGATTGGTACATTTTCTTTGAATTCAATCGTTATGAAGAAGAATGCTCATAAACGTCTATAAATTTGGTATGCATTTTCTTTGTCACTTTTACACTGCATTGCACTTACTCGATGTTATCTATTTTATGGAATATTAAACATACAGCTTTAGAAAGCTGTATTAAATAAAATACTTGAAACAATAAATTGATATTTACCAACGTAAAAGACAATTATTGTGCCTATTGCATGGTCCCTATGGTCGAGAATTTTTAGATTAACCTCGTTGGGCATCTTCGGAAATTCTGGTGCGTTTTTAATTTGACATGCCTATAAAATGAGAAAATAGATCGACCTCAGCATAAAACAATTGCAAGAATGAACCACAGATCTCTAGGGGTACGTGCAACCCCAGTCATATCTCAGAAGCTGTCATCACGGAACTAAAAAGAAATAACGAAGCCAATATATTTTCATGCGGTATCACTCACTTCAGCGAACTTTTTCCGCTATTGATTTTAAGTGTGTCAAAAAAAGAAGAAGAAAAAGGAGTACTGCTACCAATTTCTTGTGGGAAGAGTGGATACCACGGCCATTTTCATGTCCGACTCTTGTCATACTTGAGTTGCGGGTCGGCATTTTTCTCTGACAAGCTGTTGCGTCAAAACTTTCCATCACGCACAATTTTATACAATTCCCTTAAACCTGTAGCGGAGCATTTTTTATCAGATGTTTAATGTTTCATGACAAATGCTAATTTTTATTATAAATTCCGATGAGTTTGTATGAATGGTACTTCTGGCCTATTTCAGAACCAAAAGATGGCTTTACAAGTTTATACATTTTCAAAAGTACTTACATAAATTTTAAAATCCTAAGACTTCAAATTGCCGACCGCTGAAATGGAGAAAAGTGAGTTAACTAAAACACAGGAGTGTAGATGCAGTTCCCTAAATGTACTCTCTGAGAACAAAACAACAGGAACATTTTTTAATTGCAGTTCATGGCATTTAGAATAATTTGGCAAGCTTCAATCAAAATTAAATATTTTTTTCTTTCTTTTTGAGAAACCCCTGGGTGAGTTCATTCTAAATCATAAAAGAAATCACTGTCGCTTATACAAAAATTATTAATAATTTCTATTTCAAGGCTAGAAAACTTTAATAGCTTTTCGCTATTATACAATAAGACATGACATTATTAAAAAGTGCATTCATAACCGCAATGCTTATAACTGAACTAACTCTCGCTTCCAAAGACTAACCTAACCAAACCATTTATTCGCTTTTACAATTAAATTCCAACACCAGTAATTGTAATAAAACATAATCTACTGCCTCCAAGAAACGCCTTTACAAATTACAATTACTCGAAACCCCCGGTTTCTGTAAAAGGTTCGTGCTACCTAAATATTTATAACTATTGCGTTATAACTTACTGCGTTTTTATGCATTAAAATGTTTGTAGGGGACTTCTGTGTTTGTAACAGCAGTGATTATCTGTAGGGGACTTTGGTTGCTGTGGCGAAGCTGAAGAGAGGAAGCGATAGGAGGAACCTCATTATGTGCATGCACCACCTGAAATGTCCTATCTCGTTATGTGCAGCTTTAGGAAAGCAGTTTTGTACGATTTTATTGCCTTATAAAATTGAATAAATTATTTAAAGGCATAAATTATTATAGTGAAATGGTGTATTATTGGTAGCACAGTCTATATTAAATGTGGGGAAAGCTGTAGTTATTTTAGTATCGAACAATATTACATTTGCAGTAACAATGTTCTCAAAACACTCTCCAGCAGCGATGATAATCGGCCGTTTCTTGTAAATTCGCGAAGTATTTGCTTTTTTCATTTTGCGTTAACTGAATGTAAAGAAAATGAGCACTGTAAAAGTTTTAATTCCAAGCATTTTTCTTTGTAACTACTTGAAGAGAAAATTGAACTTAAAAAAACTGGGTAGACCAACTCCAAGTACATATAAGTATTAATTTGAGTCAAATGTGATTTCAAAACATAGAAGTATATAATGTTTTCTATAGGGAGATAGATTTCATCCTACACATTTCAGACTTAAATCAATGGGTTATAAGCAAGTTTGCTGCTATGAAAATCAAAAGAATGATTTTTTTGTTTGTTTAAATTTGTTTTGTTGAACATTTTTATTTATTGTGTATGTTCAGTCATTCACGTATTCTAGTTATTAAGATTTTAGAAGCTTGCCAACTACATTCAGCAGTAACATTAGCAATAGAAAATTATGCACCCCAAAAGTATGCTGCTGCGGGCAACGAATCCTAAATGCCTTTTACCATAATTTTGTCAACGTGTTCCAGAACCGAAATTAAAAACCATATAACGTTCTCAGAGCACAAAAGGTCATATCAATTCAAGTGGCAATAAATACTAAGATTAAGCCAAAGGAAACCTAGAGAACCTTGACATACTGCTGACATCACACCACCTGCTTGTATCCTTACTATTAAGAGGCCATGTGGAATCACTGTATTAAAGCTCGCTCGCTCCATAAGGCTAATCTAACCATTCAAGAAAATAAACTTGCAATAAATATTATGAAATTAATTTTTCCATTTTGCATAACAATAGATAAAAAGTTATTTTAGTATTTTCTGTTTTATTTTTGTAATTAAAAGAGCACTATGTTCTAGTTACTTAATTAAGTAATTAATTATTTACAAATATCCGTGCTTTGCATTTTACATATTACGCCACAGTTAGAAATGCAGTAAGCGTTCACAATCGTAAACTTGGTCTTGTTATTTGGTAAATGTGGACAACAGACAGAAATCGTTACACATTTTCCAATTTAAGTCATATTGTTCACATTGAAAGGAAATTTGCACATTTACCGAGGTAGTGTCGTAAATACTTTGTTGGATCCGTTATTGACGGTATGGTACCACACATTACCTAGAAATTCCAAGTTAATTTTATTCAAATCAAAAACATTGTCGGTTAAATATTTGCGAGAAAACCAAGAAGCAATAAAATTAAATAAAAATTCACGAAGTTGTCTAGCGGAGTTCTGTGTTTTTAACCGAAAACTACATTATTTTGTCATTCAAATTCGTGAAATGTCATAAATTCTTAAACACTATCATCATGACGAGCAATGATTATTCATGATTAAACTCTTAATTGCACAAATTCACAAATACATAAACAATTTCATTGTCAGCTGTTCCCTCGTGCAGATATCAATTCAATAGCATCACTAAACTCTTTTGTTTATTGTAAACTAACAAACGCAACGATACATTTTCAACGTATCAAAGGCGAACCGTAATTGCCAATTGTTTACAACATGCTGTGTTTTTTCTACTTTGACCTTAACCTAGTCTTGATAACTTCCTATTTAACATTAACTGAATTTAAACAAGAAGAACGTCATTGTAGATGTTGAGGGGTAGGCTTAAAACCATTGTTGATCTACACCTGGCTGGCAGCCAAAGTAAATTTTGATACAATTTTACATTTCATCCTCACATTCCCAGCCACCCCCATTTGGAATTATCAAATGACATTCCTATTATTTGATGCTTAAATGTTAAAGAGGATGCAATTGTTATGGCATCTTTTGTCTTATTTATCATTGTGAACATAATAATAGTACAAAAACTACTTAGCACTTAGTTTTGCGTAATAGTGTGAGGTTATGTTCATGACCCCTAAACCCCATTATCATATTTATGTTAATTAATGTCATAAATCTTGTATTTAACAAAATTATTCACATCATGATTATTGTTAACATCATTATTATTACTCAACTATTATACTTTGTATTATTTTGATCATGGTGTTTTCTGTATCATGAACAATGTACCAACGTATATTTTCTATAGACAGGGTTTTTAACACAGAAAATGTTTGTCGCCGTTCGTCTTTTTAGCAAACTTTTGAAAATAGAGACGACTGTAAGAGGAAAGGTAGTAGCAAGGACCCTCTACTATTGTGAAGACTTTTAGAGAAGCTTCATATGTAGTTAAAATGCTACAGTTTTGGGAAAGTTCTTTGTGTAGGCGTTTAAAAAGCCTAGCCTGGATAAAGTATCTAACCTGCCGGAAGTTAAAAAGAAATGTCGAATGATAGAAGGTGTTCTTTTAGTGTAAAATGAGAACGAATCAGACCAAATGTCACAAGTTTGAAGTAGCCAGTCAGAAAGCTGGATTCGAACTAAAACTCTAGAAGCTACGATTAGTAAAGTTTACAGGGACCTAAAGCGTCCCAACTGCTCTCTGATTAAAAAATTGTATAAAGAAGCAGTTTTGAGCCCTCAGCTGCACTTTCAGTTTCGACTTCGACGACGGTAGGCTGCGTTATTCTAACGAAAAGTACTGACTTCGAGACTGATAGGCAGTATTTTTCTAAGTTTTAATTTAGAACCCGGCAGATTGTGTTTTTCTAAGTGTTAATATCATAGCTGTAGGCAGTGAAAATGCCAAGTTAAGATTTCGAAAACAACGGGAAGTGTATGTTTTAAGTGCGAAGCAGAAGTCAATAGGGAGTGTTAAATCATTCAAATTGTCGACATACCGCTTAGCTCGGCGTAACTACATAAACAGTGTATTCAAGTCTGATGGACTTAATATTGCGCCATATGCAAATTCAAAATCTTTACGATGAACGGTAAGGCATTGAATAACTTTGAAGTAACTAATAATTTGTGAATTAAGCCTACTTTTCAATGAATACTCATTCCACGCAGCAAATTCCATTCCTTCCCATTTGACCTGGTGTCAAGCAAACAGTCAAATTTTCCCTGAAATAACCTATTCCCCTTCCTTGGAACAAGAGCAGTAGGTGGACATCCGTAGCCGAGGCATCCCGACAAGATCGTCACCAGCGAGAGGCGTTAATTACCTTACGTCCCGCCTTAATTAAAAACAAAACCAGAGTGTGGCAACAATAATTAATCGACGCCACATCCACACCAACGTGGGGCCATAAGAATTCATGCTCCCGCATCACATGTTCGTTTCCAATTATTGTTTAAAATTGTATATCCTACAGGAAATGGCAGGATGTCAGCGAATAAATTAGGACTTGCAAAAAAGGCTACATTATACTAATATTGATAATTTTACGCAATATAAATTAATTTTTCATCCTAAAACTAATTAACTTCTTTTTAATTCTGTCAAATACAAAAAACAATAAAAACAATCCAAATTGTTAGACAACGATAGGGCACAAACGACATAATCACGATTGAATTCTTTTTAAAATTTAAGGATCAAACTGTCAAGGGTGTTTTTGAGGTGAATATGACTAGAGGTAGGGAGTGAAACCTACAATTTAATAAAATTGGTTCAAAATTTACCTCTCAATATACACTGACGTGTTTTGTTTCAATTAAATTCATGTTTAACAGGAGTTATTCAGAATAGTAAATTTTGAAATGAACAAATATATGTGTATAAACACGGTGTCCCAAATTCATAATAATGTTTTTGCAAGTTATTCTCCTTTACACTTTCATGGCACGAATGTTATATGTCGGTCCTGGTGGTGTAGTGGTAACCATACTGGCCTTCCAAACCCAAGGTAGCGGGTTCAAACCCGGCCAGGATCGATGGATTTTTTCGACCGTAAAAATCGTAAGTATGGCTTCCTTCGTAAGGGAAGTAAAGCCGTGGGTCCCGTGTCGTACATTTACGGCACGAAAAAGAACCTCAAGCCTGAAAGAAGAGGCCTCTGAGTAAAATTTGTCGGCCGTTTCACGCCTTGAATTGAATGGGACGTTGATGACCTGAGATGTTAAAGAGCGTCCTTAAATAAAACGAATTAAAAAAAAAAAAACCAATGTTATATTGTTTGTACCTTGCAGGGGTTTTAGAGATGCTAAAATTAGACGTTACGCACTTTCTTTCCCTTAAATTTCTCAAATTAATTTTAGGTGTTAGTGATTCTGTCCTGCTGAATTTAATGTCAGTTTAGGTGGGTTGTTAAATCAGCTGATACACTTACAACTAATTTAGGTTGTCTATTTACGAAATTTACAGCGATCCTCGGGATACCGTGTATATATAATCCTTGTATCAAATTACCATTTGCTATACATGTTTTTGTGCTGCTGTTGAAAAACCATTTATACAAAAATTGAAACAAACTGGGCAAAACCATAATTTCCCGTCCCACTTTGCAGACTTCGGACTGCCAGGCATATTACATACAACCTGCACCAAAAAGAGTTTGTAAAAAATTAAGACCTTCGTTAGTATAAAAGATTATTTTAATGACATTTTACAAATATTTGCTTTGACTGTATACACCTGGTGTGGTTAAAAATTATGGTTGTGCCAGTTTGCACTTTTGTTGGTTAAAATGCAAGCGCACTGTTTAAACTTGTTTAAGAGGCTAAACACCTAAGGACACTTGATAGAGATATAATGTCAATTTCTATGCTGAATCTCAAAATAATACAGTCTGGATTTTCTCTCTCTACATATATATTACAAACGTTTTAAAATTTTGGCTAATGTTAATTATTTTATAATTTTATAATTATTTTTACAAGCCTGATTAATTCTTTAACATTTTTTTCTGCTTTAGGAGCATTTTTCTAATAATTGTTATTCTCAACTTTCTTGAAATAAGGTTCAAAACATGCTACTAAACATTGTTATTGATATAATATATAATATAAAGCAATAGCACAGTTTTAAAAAAAATGTTTGCATAAAGTACATCATTGTAGGCAACTTTCTTTCTTTTTTTGTTTTCTTTTGGGGGGGGGTAAGAATTGTCATGCATGCGTTAAATGTGAACAAAAAATTCACAGCTGTATCTTATATATTTTTTGCAAAAAGTACACCTAAAGTTCATTATGCAAATTACGGCAAATGACAAAAGAAGATAAGAGTGTGTTCTATAACAGCATGGCGGCTATGTTTAAACTGTTATTTAAATACAGTTGAATGCCCCACCTATATAAAATTATATATGAGAGTAATCTAAACTGGTCAGGTTTATACTGTGCATAAAACCAAAAATCGATTTTTGACTTAAAATCTCTACCGAATGTCCTTAATACGGAGTATTTATTAAATATATGTTTATATATTCAGAGCTATTTTGTTTTATTTAAGTATATCCATTAACAAAATGAGAAGAAGAAGAAGAAGAAGAAGAAGAAGAAGAAGAAGAAGAAGAAGAAGAAGAAGAAGAAGAAGAAGGTAATTTTAGAACAAAATCTAGTTTCGATTTTATATTTTTAGAACATATTATATTTAATGATTAAAGCGTTTTTAATTATAAACCTTATCCCCTTATATGGTTTTATGCTTCCCCTTACATTCCGAAACCTCAAATTGTTCTAATTTTGAATGCGAATTTTAAAGATTTGCACCAATTCCGTATTGCTTTACCTCCGTTAAAACTACACGTTTTCGCTCGTCCTTTGTTTCGCATCGAACTTACTATCCGAATTGTGCAATGAATTGCAGTTGGGAGTAAATTTGCACTCACATGATGAGCTGATTTGTATGAAAAAATTACGTTTGCACAAAAAACGCTGGTCTACAGTCAGCTGTCGATCTATTTCAGGAATGAATGTATACTGCCGTGAGACCGGCATCAACCAGATTCAGAAAGCGACGTTCAAGGATATGAAATGAAGTTGTAAAGTAGCCGCCGGCTGTACGCCAAATAGCCGATACATGAAATATCTCCTGAACGGACAAGACTTACAACTAAAACCCTAATTTACTGATATACGAGCGCTGTCCGCTAAAGAATTACAATATTTATTAACAACATATCTTTACTCATTCCTCATAATTTATGAAATTTCCCAAAATAGTTTCCGTTGGATGAAATGCACCTGTCCCAGTCTGCCAGTCTTCAAAGGCATGTTGAAACCATTTTTCGGCAGGTTCCGCAATTCTGAATGTCGAAATTATGCGCTATTTGGGACTCAGAAATGCATGCTTCTTAAAAATTGAAATAAATCTAGTGGTTCATAACCAATAATCAGCGTTAAAATAATATGAAAACTTTCAGCCTAAGCACGTGATTGTATTAGTGTGCTAGTAGTAATTTAGTTGTTAGAAGCAATTTCCTACTCGAATTTTTCCCTAATGCTACGAGATACCTTTCAGTTAATTCAGACAGGAGTTGTTTGTTTTAAAACCAAAAGATATAAGATTATATAACTGATTTTATAAATTACAAATTAAAGAAACGTAGAATGTTAGTTTTTCTGAAATTGATCACATGCATTTAATTTAGGTGAAGCGAGAGCTGCTGAGATCTACAAAGAAAGATTCTCTAATACGTAGAGGACATTCACATTATATTGATAGACTTTACAATAATTAGGTATAAAACACATTATATACAGTAAGGATGACTTGGGCGATTCCCGGAATTGAATTTTGAGTGTCCATATCACGAAATTAGTAGTAGTAGTAGTAGTAGTAGTAGTAGTAGTAGTAGTAGTAGTAGTAGTAGTAGTAGTGGTAGTAGTAGTAGTAGTACTAATAATAATGTATTTGTTTACAAAATATATTTGTTACAAATCTAACTCATACATATTGCATGGGTCCTGGGACTGCAATGCATGCAATTGCAAACAAAAAAAAATTAATGCACAAATAAAATAAACAGAAAAGAAAACAGAAAAATAATAAATAACTTACACTCCTTTACATATATGTACAATTACTTAAAAAAATATCGTGACTAATATTCCCCTACCCCGCTTTCCGGTTGTCTGCCTCTTCCGAACTAAGCTGTCTCACTTTGTTTAAAAATTTACTTACTCCCTCCTCCTCCTTCCTATCTGCCACAAATGGGGCCGGTAGTTCTATCTTTCATCACTCTTCCGTCCCCTTGCAATACGCCGGAATATGTTCCCAAGGTTCTTTCTACGTAAATATAGGACAGATTTTCATAACTCTGTCTGTTATTTTAGTTATCCGCCTCGTGCCTAATATGAGCCAAGCGAGCCATTGATTGCAGCGTTTGGCCCTCTATGGATGTAACGCTACATCTCCACCCAATTTTCAGCTCCGATTGTATCTCCAGCGAAACTTTTTCTGCACACTCCGTCCATGTCCCTGAAACTTTTCTTAATTTTCCTCCAACCCCCCCCCCTCCTGTTATCCCTCTTTGCGATCCAAATGTTCCCCATTTCTATAGTTTCCAGACTTCTTAATTTTGAAACTCAGATTTTGTTTACCACCAGGTATCAGACCGCCGTAATTAACGTCTGATCCTCGTGAACAATTCATTGCTAATATTTCACTGCTCGGATTCTACATTCTATAATCTCGCTATAGCCCAAATTTCCTAAGGATTCCTCAATTTGTTATAACTCCCCCCCCCCCCAACTTTTAAAATACTTTTCAGAAAACCGGTCCTCGCCCGATCCAATTACCCTGTTCGTTTCCAACCCTAAATTTCGGCCCCATACGTCATTGTAGATCTTAACTGCATTACCTGCACTGTCTTTAGATGGTTCTGCATATAAATAAAGAGATGGAATAATTGAATACAAACAGATATTATTTACTGCTACTTTTTCAATTAAACAGCTGTCAGGTATGCGTATACCATCAAAACTTAATAATAATGTTGCTTTATGTACGTATTTCGAAATATTTACAGTTGAAGCTAAAGTTCAAGTCACCGGGTTGGCGGCGGTTGGCAATTATGTTGGCATTACCCGCTATTGTGAATTAAAGCCTGCCCATAATTATCTGGTTGTACACTTGCACAGGTCACGGCAATAATATAAATATTGATGCTGAGTCTAATTTCTCTGCATAATTCACACCAAATAATCCTAGAAGTTGCAAGTAATACGTTTGCACTACTGGAAAAAAAAAAGTTCTGAATTAGCAAATCAGAAAAATAATACAGAAAAATTAACAAATGCAGATGGTACTTGCGCAGTGAAATTTTCTCTTGGATTGACTTATTTTTATAATCATTTTGCAGAATACCACTAACACTTTTACGATTTTTTTCTTTCGTTCCCCCAGTTGATTGTCGAGTCATGGATACCATATGATAAAGCTGCTGTAAAGAACGGAAAATACAATATAAGCTTTACAGAGATCTGTCATTTACGGTAATTATAAAACTAAGCTACGCTCGCCAGCACCTTAATCTAATTTTTTATATCAGTAACGAAGTTATACTTTCTCAGTTAAATATTAAACAAGAATTTAGAAGACAAAATACAATAATAACAGCAATACTTAAAATTGCTTGATTGTCATTCAAAAATCAGCAATAAATAATCAAAGCCGAAAACAAGAGAGAGGGAGAAACCAGCTAGTCGTTAAACAACGACATCAGATGGATTTATTGAGAAGTACACCCAACTCCAGCCGGATTTAGAAGAAATAATATCAAAAGTGCCGACATAAACCTTTCCTATTGTACATACTGTGATTTAAACTGTAAATAAAAGTAAAAGTGAATGGCGTGCACTTGCAACTTTAAGCCTGGCTTCCCTATATCAAATTGCTTATCTGAGACCTCTCTAAGACCCCCTTTTCGGTTTTATTCATTAACATCCTGTATAATATTCGAAATTTCCGCCGTGGATGAATTATACCTAGATGTTAACACACTGAAATCCAAATGTACAAATCGCACTGCTTTTGTTTTAAATGTATAAAACAGAATAAGGCTTAACGTCCGTCCAAATGAACATGAATAGTAAATAGCTCAGAAATCAAGCTGGACAAAAGTAAAGTGTGCCGTAAATGTATACACCAAGAGCTTTCTAAAAAAGAGATTTATTTTAATAAAAACAGAACAATTTCACGATCAAATAAGAATATATAGAATGCAAGTTTAGGGTTTTATGGATCTATAATCAAGGAAAGTTCAAGAATGCTATTTTAAAGTATTTATTTGCATGTTGCATTATAGCAGTAAAATAATGGCTAAGATAGCATACGATAAAGGCTGTATTCCCCATCTCTGTAGCCAATATCCGTGCAGTTTATGGTTGACCAGCGGAAAACCTTTGAGATACGTCTCTCTTTACGGTGCTTTATGACAATGCAATTTGATTGCTAATGCTCCAATTATACAGGAGCAAAATCTAAAATAATGGGTTTATGAAAGTTGCATTTTATCTCTTTAGGACTAATTTGAGAAATCAAAATTTCCACGTGGGAACAACGGGAAAGAAAATTAAATCTATATTTGTTTACAGTACTGGGCCACAGTGTTTAGAGTATCTGAAGGTCAAGTCCGGGTTAAGATTGTTTTACTTCAACATGATATGTACTGCATTGTATTTCCGCAAGAACTAGAAGTGCAAATTGAAAAGCATCCACCATACAGTACAGATCTGATTCCCTGTGACGTTAGGTAGAAGCTGAGAACCACAATTCCTTCAAATGGTCTACTGCCAGCTCTTTGCGCTCTCCGGAGATGCTCTAGTACTGCTGATGTTAGCAGAAGTGCTTTCGAGCCCTTCCCTTTGGGAAGTCGTGGCAATCTGTCCGATACTTACGGGAGATTTAGTACGCCTCGGTGAAATGATGAGTTAGACAAACGCTTCGGCTATCCACCTGCAGGGAACCGTTGCTGGGAGCGAGGCCTGATGGCCAATGTACGCACAAGTTGGGGATCAACTTCCGTTTTCGTAAGGAGAATGGAAGTTATAGGGAACCGAACCTAAAGTAAAAGCTAAGGACAGTAGCCCAGCCATGCACCTATTGGCCGAGGAGACATCATTTTGGCAGTGTTGGGGCCTACAAAAGAACAGCGGGATTCCTACATGAACGGCTCCAGAGGAATATAAGGAATTATTCATTTGTTTTATTTACAGACGCTCTTTAACATCTCAGGTCATCAGCGTCCCATTCAATTCAGGGCGCGAAACGAGTGACAAATTTTACTCAGAGGCCTCTTCTTTCGAGCTTTAAGTTCGTTTTCGTGTCGTAAATGTACGACACGGGACCCAAGGCTTTACTTTCCTTCGAAGGAAGCCATACTTAAGATTTTTACGCCCGAAAAAATCCTGGCCGGGATTGAACCCGCGATCTTGGGCTTAGGAGGCAAGTATGGTTACCACTAGACCACCAGGACCGACAGAGTTTGAGGAAGACTGCTTAGGAAATAAATACGGAAAGGCGAAGAGTTACAATTTTTTATTTAATTATTATCCCTTGAAGTGCATTCTGTAGATGAGGTCTGTAGGGAAGAACAAAATTACTCAATAATGGCGCCTTAAATATATCCATCGACTTACGGTAAGGAAAAACTCTCACTCAGACAGCTTAATTTGACCGGGAGTCGAACCCAGGACCTCCCGAATGAGCACCAAGCACGGAGGCGATCAGTTATAATTTTTATCATTTAATAATAATCATAAATATAAATAGCAATATCTGTGCGGTTGTATTAATTGCGGTAATGCAAATTCATATTTTTATATGTTATTAGGCTATAAGTGACTAAATCAAATTTCCTAACCGTTCATAACAGTACAGTCTGCTCTTAGCTAAAGCAGACAGATCCCACTGAATAACTCAACGAAGAGGCAATGGCTGATGACGAACGTTCAATTTCGCAATAGCCTCTGCAAGTCCGAAAAGACGCGGAGCGGGAAGCGTGCTGTGGTTGAAATCGGCGGCCAAATGTGGCTTCCATTTGATGTAACCAATCATCCGGTAAGCAGTTACGTCATTGCGAAACCGAAGAGGCGGAAGAAACAACAATTGGTAAACAAAATTAGATGATGAGAACTTACGAAAGCATATAAAAGCCAATGAATATGCGAAAACACGGCAGTAGTTCTTCTGTTTTGCTGTAGAATTGATACCTTAGTGATGGTCTCTGTACGCCAGGTGAGCTTTCATAAGTTATCACCCACCAAGTCAATGATTTATTGTAACAAAGTTGTTTGATTTTAAATGATCTGCAAGTGATAAAAGATACATTTAAAGTTATTCAGTCTTCCATTTAGTGAGTAATTTTTCTCTATTTAAATGTTTAAATTTTTGTTCTACATTTCATTAATGACTTGTGCATGATGAAAGATGACATAATACTTCTTTTAAACTCCAAACGATTATTTTGAGGACTTTTTTCAACACTTTTCGCTATAGAACCATTCATTCCTAAGAAATTATCGACAGCATTTATGCTATTTACGCTCACCTTAAGTGTAGTATTCAAAATTGTGGTGCGCATTAGATTAGAGTACAAATCCGTTCCGTAGTTCGCCGGTATATTCATTCGATTTTATCGTCTATTACGTCATAATCTCGACTTCGTTACATTTGTTGTTGGCCTATTATTGCAAATAGCGTTTGAATAGTAGATAGTCACGAAATGGAGGGAAACAGAGAACATCTTATGATGCCACTTTCAAGCGTTAAGTAATTCTTTATGTTGAAAAAAAAAATGGGAACAGGAAGGCAGGAAGAGAGTTGAAAGTAACTGAGAGCAAAGTTCGTTGTGGCGCAAATAGAAATTGGCATTACTTGCAACTATAGCTAGTAGGAAGAAATTTACAGATCCTCGCAAAAGGAAGATATCCTGTCATTAAAAAAAAGTTTTGGAATTCGTGCATGAAAGCAGGAAGAATAGGCAACCTGTGACTAGTGACACCGTAAGAAATACCTAACTGTTTCTTATTTGACGTATGCCAACTGTCTTGGCAACAGCACGAGCGATGTATTTTGTCGTATGTGCTCCAAGATGTAACAATAGTACACTTATAAATTCTATGTTCTGATCATTTTTTAAGCGGATGCACTTATCTCTAAGATGCAGCCCAACAATGTACCATTTTTTTTTTTTTTTTTGTGGTTTTAAGTTTAAAATTTGGGGTGCGCATTACATTCGATGACGCATTAGATTCGCCTTAATCTAATTGCTAGCAACACAAAAACTTCAGCTTGAGCTCTTAATTCCTTAAGTTTTTGCTTTCATAATTTAATGCAACATTTCATAATGACCATAAAAATAACAGTTGAAAATGTTTACGTTAGTTCGAAACGTTACAGAATCTGCTATGAATGATAAGAATAAAAAAATAAGAAATTGTTGTATAATGACAAGTTTCTAAAATTATCTCGCTCTTACCATAAAAGCTTCCAAAATATCATAACTTCCATATAAATATATTTACGATACAAGATAGTACAGAAAAGTAACATTTTTTGCATTTTGTTAGTATGTTTTGCAAAATGTTATCATACATGCTCGTATTTTATACAGTCCTTAATATTTATAAACAAATTAGTAATTATAAATAAGTGTATTCCGAAACATTCCTTGTTTCAAAATAATAGTTGAAGCAATTTTTACTAGTAAGGAACACGGACCTAATGTTACCTAATTCTGTAGATAATATTACCAATAGATCAAAGAGGTAATTGGTAATTTTAAACGTTATGTAGGCCGGGTAAAAAAATACAAATTTAAAGTTTGTTTTGATTTTTACATTTTCTTTATATGTTACACTTAAAATTCAATTTTCTCGCGCTGAAAAGAAACTATAGTGTTCTCCTGAGCATGCGCAATGATAGAGTCAATTGTTCATTGTCTTCAGCCTGAAACGATTGCAACAGGGTCACTTATGCAAATATCTCTTAGAAGTCAGTTTCATTTTTATTATGTAATATCACTAGTTGCAGTATAGGCTGATTTCGAAGGCGCCATGAGGAATATAAAAGTTAAAAAATAAGCAATGCACTATAAAATATGTAATTTGTATTCTCTTAAGTAGATGAATACCGCCACGGGTGGCCGAGGTCGTTAAGGCACGGACTCGTGAGCGGGAGGTCTGCGGTTCGAATCCCGCCAGGACCGTCCTCCCTGACTGGGGTTTTTTCCAGGTTTTCCTCAGTCTTCATAACTGGCAAATGCCGGGGAGGTACCTAAACCTAGGCCTGGAACGCTTCCTTCCTTAAAAAAAAAAATATCCTTTCCCAATATATCATTTCATCTCATGTATCATCAGTGTCCACCGCCTGTGGTGCCTCAGTAGTAAAAACGGGCGTTAAACACTACTCAAAAAAAAAAAAAAAGTGGATGAATAATAGTCAAGCAAAATTCGAAACACTGAAGTGTTAAAATTTGCAGTTTCTAGTTTGAGTGCCTTGTGTTAAAATCTATTTGGTACAACTGTATAGAAATTCATATTCATTAAAAAAGTAAATTTCACCACAAATTATTAAAAAAGAGAAAAATAACACTAAAATGTGTTGTTAAATGTATCACAAAGAATTGTTCTGTATAAGGAAAACTAAGTTCCATTTTTATTCTGTTTAATACTTTAAATTTTATTTTAGCCATTTCACATACGCGAAACTTCCTAAAAATCGACCAATGATTTGAAACAAAATTTGAATTCTGACTAATCAAAGCCCGATATCGCAGTGTAATTGTGGTAACGTTAATCAAATCCCTTTATTACGCGAAGTTCATTTGTCTTCTGTTTGGTTAGTGTAGCCAATTCTATACCCGCACTATAATTCCTGATCACCATATAGATTATTGGAAAACATCATTTAGCAATATTAAATAAAGGGCTCCCACATCTTTCTCTACTAATTCGCTAATTTGTATCCATTGAAACTGCAGTCAGCCCATTCAAATTTGATAACTTTTTTTTTTCAATATAGTATATTAACTAACTTAATGTGTATTCACCCAAACAATTGTTTTTGCGTATTCAGCCAAACTGTCTGAAATAATTTTGTAAATTATGTAACAATATCTCCCTAAGCAAACATAAATTTTAATAAGCTGCTCTTCAGAATGGTAAAATGTTATTTCTGTTTTTTTTCTTTTAAGTTGGTATTAGTAAATCGAACGGAGCGATTGTAATAGTCGACTTTCATCTGTTTCAGTCTCACGGTTTCTGAATAGGTAACTGTTCATAAACATATATACCATTTGATATAATTGTTAATATTCTGTGCGCAATTTTCAAATATATATATTGCTTTTATTTTTATTCTAATGAAATAGCGCTAAACCCGTATTTGGCTCCTCTCTATTGGCATAATACAATAGATATTCGTCCGTTGCAAGATGGCCTGAAAAGTTATATTCATAATATTACAATTTTGTTAGGCAAGTTTAGCATAATTATATTTAAATTCTTATTTCTCACTACGCTCGTGAATTTATCGGTAATCTTAGACTCTCTTGTGATATCACTTGGGAAAATTCATTCTTATTTGCGCAAATTTCTGTTTTACGTAGCTTTAACAGAAAGCTTTGTGGGTATCTGCTGCCTTTTCTAGGAGACATAGTGGTGAAATTTGGTCATTTTTCATTAAAACTTAGAATTTTATACACAAAACGTTTATAGTTTAAAAAAAACGTATCCACCAATTTTTATGAATTGTGCCTCCTCAATTAACTGTTGCAATCGCAATTTTTAAAACGTTGCACCTCTGGTTGTCGGTCCTGGTTGTGTAGTGGTAACCATACTTGCCTCCTAAACCCAAGATTGTGGGTTCAATACCGGCCATGATCGATGAATTTTAGGGCGTAAAAATCCTAAATGTAGCTTCTTTCAGAAGGGAAGTAAAGCCATGGGACCCTGTCGTAGATTTACGGCACGTAAAAGAATCTCAAGTCTCAAAGAAGAGGCCTCTGAGCAAACTTTATTAGCTGTTTCACGCCCTGGATTGAATGGGACGTTGACCTGAGATGTTAAAGAGCGCCCCCCTCCCAAGTCGCTCTGGTTGGGCATTAAAATGTTCACTCTTCTCCTTGCTCCTCTCTGGACGCTGTAACAATTTGCTAATTAGACTGCACTTGATATACGGGTCTCCTAAGATGCAAGATTGAGTCGGTGTACAAGAGATGTCACTGCTGAACTGCGTTTAGTTTAATAGTTAAGCTACGATATTACAGAAGTGCTATAACAAGCAATCTAGTAGACATGTGTTATATCATAGCATTCCTACAGATCACCATAAATGTTCCCCTGGAATAACATCATGACCATCCTATAATAGAGTACTTGCTGAGGGGAAGAAACGCAAAGTGTGGGCATATCTCAACAACCTCAAAATTCTACCGAGTCTTTCTTTAGACAGTTTTGGGGAAAACTCAGAGAGTCTGCACAACACGATATGAAGTCTTCATCTCAAAGGAGAGGTGCGGATTAAACAGTTTGTGACTTCAACTATGGAAGTAATTACAGTTGCAGCAGCAAAAGCTACAGTTGCAACGAAGTCAGTGAAAAGACATACAGCTGGAACCTTCCAGGTAGTTCGAAGAAAGGTTAAGAATGAAGCTGCAAAAAAAAGAAGGACCTTCCTGCAAGGTTCGTTGACTTTAAATGTGAGTTGAAAAACAATCGATATGTTTACATTAAATCATATAGCCTTAAACTCCCAAAATAAAATTTGTGCACATTTTGCTACGATGAAAATGTAGTCATCCTGCAGATATAATCCTATATGCATGAAATTTTATGTGGACTTGATTTCCCGCGATTCATGGGCATTTGAACATGAAGCTGGACAGTGCTGAAGTGCAAAGTTGAGTAGGCTGATGCTGGATTAGGCCGCCCTACCAGTGCCAGGTAGTACTGGTAACCTACCGGAGAGCAAAGGCGGGGGTAAGCAACATAACTGCTTTCACTCTGAAAGGGAGGGGGCAGGTGATTTGTAATATAGGTGCCGTCCTATAGAAAATCCCAGCAGGGGGTGCATCCGGCGAGACGGGGAGAGAATATATTTATATTTTAATAATGACCAGCTGTTTTTTAAACTGCTTTTCCACTTCACACTAAAAGGATTTATTTTAATTCTTCAGTTCACATACACAAAAATTAATAGCACGCTTTGTTTCTGAATGCCTGCTGACTATATTGACAAACATTCAGATATAATTTCTGAACTTTGTAGGAGTAACGATTTAACAAGTACCTAACAAATGGAAATTTTAAAATAATAATATGAATAATTTATATCTTTTTGAAACAATTTGATAATAATACTATTTATACACAACAAAATCTTGTCTAATGGGCATGGTGTAGGAGTCGCTAATCCTCAACCTTAATTAGATATGATCCAATCGTGTACATTTCTACACCTTGCTGAATATTCTGCAATTAAATATTAATCACTATTTTCACAAAGTACATCTTTGTAATCGATTGCTCACTGCTTTGCCGCAAGGGAAAATGTCATTAAATTGATGCATGCGATAAAGCTTAAATGAATGTCATTCATTGTAATAATAACACTTTACTGCATGTGTGCAATACAATTGAACAAATGTGGCAACAGCGAGAGTTGCCAAGGCAACGGCAAGCTTGTGACTGGCCAACGAGTGAGCCAGCGAGGCTTGACGGCAGGGAACTATTATTCCCTTACTCGCACTTCCCCCCTCCTTAATGGGAGCTGCCGATGCTAAAGTAATTTGAAACCTGGTATGATTTAAAAAACGGAAATTTTACCTCCGTGTCTGTCCACTACGAATAAACAGCCAATTAAATCAGTTCGGCGGTTCATCGATTATTTAGTTGCAGCAACACACAAGCGTGGGATTAGAAGCAGCAAATGTCCTCCTCCAGTTGAAGTGGTTTCTATGAAGCAGCTCTATTGTAGGAGCCCCACGATGGGCAGCAAATGTTTGAAGCGGTTATTGCATGCGGATAGCCGGCTTTGACGTAGACGGCACGCTGGACGCCAAATTTGTGAAACACTGCTCCACGAGAATGAGCCAAATTAATGAAGTAACTTCTCGACTGCTGGACATTGTCACCAACGCTTCGGTGGTAACAGTTTCTCGGGGCAATTTCGCTTTTTTGTTGAGTGGGGCTCAAAGGGACTGCAGGAAAATTCGAAGGGATAAATGAACACACATACGACATAACATGTTTCCCTGGTTTATTGATTTCAAGATCTGTATAGTCCTTTGGTGTTCTTTCGTCTGGTAGGCTGGTCTATTCTGAGTATGCATTTAGTTGTCGCGCGTAACATTTTCAAACAAGTACTGTTAACTACATTGTGCTCAAATAAACTAAATATGTAGTACGTTACGGATTTCTTAAGCTCCTTAGCGATGATAATTCGAAAAACTGTTAGATAACTGCTTGAATTAGAACACTGTAAACTGTTGAGTGACTTCACCATGGCTGCGCGTCCTGTGTAAACTGAATGACGAGAAGTGAGACGAGACGAGTGCTAGAATTGTCTCAGCGCAGTGACCGCTTCTTTATATATGAATTCGAATTGGAATTCGTTAACTGGAAAATGTCGCATATCTTCGCGTCTTTTCTTAAAAGTTCGAATAAATACTTTTCGTTGAATGGTTCAATATTATTTAGCTCACATTTCATTTGCTAATTTTGAACGCGTGTGAGACAGATCTGATCACTGGATCCCTTTAAATGTTTTAAGGGACCGTCAGCCGGTAGACGTCAGCGCCCCTTCCCCCTGGTCAGTTAAAATCTCGCGCTTCTTTTCCTTGCTAGTGAAAGTTTTTTTTCCCCCCTTTAAACTTGAGTAAGACCGGATTGACCTTCATAAAATCTTTTGAAAAGGATTTACTACTCTGTTACGAGACCAACTGTTTAGACCAAAAAGACACCAAAGAAAAATTTTACTTAAAAATAGATTATGAACAAACATCGATAGTATTTATATTATTAGTTATAATGATAAAGGCTGATTTTATGGCTGCTAAGAAAAACATACATAATTATATTACATACAGATTAACTACATTTTCTTGGGTGGGATTAGAGGAAAGGTTTTACAATATATCATTCATTTCTCTACCAGATGCGTAAATTTATGAAAAGATATTATCATCATCATCATCACGAGCTATTGTCGCTCCATAGGAAGTCAGGTTTGGTTATTAGATGTGCTTAATTATTAACTATCCTTATCATTTAATTTGTGAAAGCGAATCGCTGTTTATTTGGTCGCTGTCAATAGGGACCACTCCTTTATTCATGTAACAATGTTAGAGTGTAATACCTTTATTCAGAATTCAAATACGAGGATAAACCAAAAATGCTGTGTCCAATTTTGAGAGAAAAAACATTTTAACTGCAAAAGTCCTTTTTTTACTTTTCCACAAAATGTTCGTCTTTGTCCAAAAAATCCTGGCACCGTGATACAACCTTTTACATTGTCTTGTCTATATCATGAAATGTTCTTATAAGGCAGCAACCTGTTCACTTTGGATTTCACTTCATCACTTTCTAATCGCTGGCCGCGCAGATGCACCTTGAGTTGCACATGAAGGTGAAAATGACTCGAAGCAGAATGTGGTGAATAAGGGGGATGGCAAAAACAACGTTCCATTTCAATTTTCTCAGCTAATATTGAGTACCTTACGGGAGAGTGATGAACAGAATTTGTCAAGTCAAAAGTCCAGGGTATTTTGGATTGCAGTTTGAAATTTCTCAAGACCTCGCAAAGAGTCCCAGAACGCCGTCGTAAGGCGTTTGCCTCATGTGTTGAATGATGCACTCAGCTTCTTCCATGTAAAAACACATCAGTGAGTAAATTTCACTCTTTCTGGTACCTTTGCAAAACACTTTGGCTGCTGAATTTATCCTTATAAACATGGCATCCATGTCGCACACTCTGACAATGTTTTCAATTTTTGAGCGTTCAGGAGATATCAATTTCAGCAGTAGTACCATGAGGATACTTTGTACTGCAGGTTCCTAGTTGAATTCTGCTGCGTTCTACATTTTCATGCCTTTCCAGATCCATGAACACTAACAGTTTAGTTCACGATGAATATTCACAACAATTTAATTTTTTTTTTTTTTTCCTTGTTCAAAAATTGTGTGTATGATGGCACATAATTCACAGTCAGGCATGCTTGTGATCAGAACATGAAATCTCTTGAGTGCTGACAATACACCCCAATTCACTGACTTAACTACTGCACATTGCTTTTTAAAGATAAAACATATGGGCACTACTTTTTTGGATCATTCTCGTAGAATATATTTGAAAGGTTCAATAGAATTATATTCAGGCAACATTAAAAGAGTTCATGAATAGTCTCAATAACAAATTCCAAGCAAACAGAGAAGCCCCTTAACAAAATACAAGCGGTTAAAAAAAAAAACAAACTAAATTATTTAAATAAAAAGTATTGCAAAAAGAAAGACCATAAAAGGATAGCAAAAACGACTAATACAATTAGACACACATAAATTTACATTTGGCACAAATATGAACGATATACTGGCGGAAGAAAGTTAGTAGTTACCATACAAACAGCATTCAAGACGATTGATAAACTTTTCCCATTCGTGCACATGTGCGTCGCGTAAGCGTCTCTTCCATGCTCCAACTCACAGAAAGACAGTTTTAACACACACGTCTCCCTGTTAGTTAGAACTCGAGGACAAGAGCAGTTCCTCTTCTTGGCAAGATCTGTAACACGATGTTAAAATATAATATCGTTTTCAACACAAAACTTGTGGCTTGAACTGCGCACCTAGCAATGACTTACTTCAACGTTTCTCCTTGACTGCATCTTGTTATTTAAGTTTGCACAATAATGCCCTGGTACTGCGGCTCTTCTAGGGTAAATAAATAAAAAATAAATAAATAACTTTAACTTATGAATGAATGAATTTTATTACTGCAAACATTACAATTACATTTACCACAAACTTTTACAAAGTGTACAATTCATCCTGGAGTACTTGTTGATCTTATACAGTTAACACCCTGGTGGTATATGTAATGGATCTTACTTTCCACTGACTACCCCTTTCAATACTAACTCATAAATATTCTCTTTCTTAATTATTCCTTTTCTTCCACCACTTCTCTCTTGCTTTCCCTACACAGTTAAAGAGTTTTATTAAAAACTTCTTACTGCCATTTCCAAAAAATTGTAATATCATGTCAAAATTGCTAACATAAATTATCCCATTTTCTCATCCATTCTTCTTCTCTACGTGTTTTTTTTTTCAATTATACACTGTAAACCCTTACCATTTTCCATATATTGGACACTTTATTTTTCACTTTTAACCCATTTAGCCCTATTTTACTGCTCTACCTGGAGCATATCCCTTCCTTACCCTTCTGTTATTTCGTAACTCTTCTATATAAGACGCTCTAATTTCGCCTTTGCCCTTGTAATCCTGTCTATTCCTGACTTTTGACCCCCTCTGTTTAAAAAATACTCCCCAAAGGCGATGTCGTCATGTTCCATCCTCCTGTATCTTCCCAAACACTCAGACTGCCCCCTTTCCCTGCTCCTCACCACAGCATCTTCCTTACTAAGCACTTTAACTTATGAAAAAGTGATGTGGGGCCTCAAGAGCGAACTATCATCTGAAGCAAGCTGCTCTTCCTGGCAGAGGTCATTCTCAGTTTCCGTTCTTCTGATTCCAAGTGCTCGGTTCAATAACCAAATTGCACAGATATCCACTGACGATACACAGAGATGTCGCTGCAAGAGGATAAAATATATACCAGTTATTTCTTGCCACTGCTTCGAAAAGGACAGGTTGAGGGAGACATATAGCTTGAAGTCTTAATTCTGATTATTAGTTCAAATCCCGGTTTATAACGGTGATCGTAGTCGAACGTGAAATCCTCAGTTTCAATAAATGACTCCCTCTAATGCTGGAATCAGACCAAAGACAAACTTTAACATTCAAAATATCCCGAGGGGTAGGTTGGTAGCTGGTGATGGATTTGCCTGTTTCTTGCCCTCAGAAATAAGTTCAAATCTGACCTTAAGCAAATATAAGATGCCTTTCAAGAAACTGTTGAAACCGCACTTCTTAAGAATACGGTGCTTAATAATCTCGGAATAATTTGCATCGAAAGCGGCAATGATGTCATCTTCGCAGAGTTGTTCTATTTTCGCCCCCATTTTAAGGGGTAGCCATATTGCTTACACTGCCGGAGTCCGATTTGTTTCCGTGGATTTAAATGTGACTCTACAGTGAGCTTCATAACCTGTTACCATAGATCCCAGACAATCATCTACAACAAACCATAATAAAACAAAGGACGATACATTTCTTCGCGGAGGAGACTCTGCATGTTTCCATTTCTTACTATACGCTTTGGTTTCAGCACGTGAATGATGAAGCCAGGCTCGTTTATAGTACAAACCTGTTAAAACATGGCCGCATAAAATGTCTTAGCTGTTGCTTAAAAATGTTGAATTTCCACAATTTTTGTGTCAACATTCGACGAACAGCCTTAAGTGTTTTGGGCACACTTACTTTGCTTTCTGTGACCGATATGCAATCCAGGACGTAGTACCTGATAAATACCCATCATCTAAAATATCAGAGTATTTTGGAAACAAAAACTTTGTTCTTCTTCATAGTACAAGTTCTGATACCATGTAACCAACACACGTTGACATTTACCATGTGAATCAGAAGCCTTCTCTATGTGATGAATGAAAAGAAAGAACATTGTACAAAAGCGACTATAGAATGCCTCATTGTTAAATTCATTCGTACAGGCGTGTGCAATACTGGAAACATGTTATGTACAGAGGTTAAAAAAAGTGTGAAGAAAATTGTTGAACTGGTTTCTATCTTCCAGATATGAAGTTCTATGTAGTTCTCCTCTAGTCCACTCATACAGAACAGAAGTTGAACGCACACGATCTCTTCTGCATAAGATGACCGGTAGAAAAGTACGTGTGCTCTCAACAACAATGTCATAATGAACATTGCTGTGAAATCATTACGGCACACTCAAAATAAAGAAATATTCTAATTACATTAGTAATAATCAGACACCGCAAGTTTAAGCATCGTAAATGTGTGCTATTTTACTTTGTTGCTATCAATAGCTCCCCATCGCCTCTAACTAAAAAGGTCAGTGATGCGTGTTCAGGAATTACATAGTGGAGGTACACAGTTGGCTACACTTACGACAAGACAAATGCACGTCGTGTGATAAAATGGTTTTGATAAAGTTTTTCTTAATAATTTCACTCCTTAATCCGGCTGTGATTGGTCAAAATTGAAAAGTTTGGTTCGTTTCATTGGTCGATTTTAAGATGACGTCACATGAGTGAAATAGTCAACGCAATACTTTTGCATGTGTGGAAAGAATAGTCTTATATATTGAATACATGCAAGCGTACTGGAATGTTCTTGGTTCGTGCCAATTATCCAGTTTTTAATTATATTCTTCCTATTTTACTGGAATGGTCATAAGTTCTCTAAAACTTTATTGTCTATTGTTATACAAGTAACTTCTTGTTTCCCATTATTATGGTTTATTTACAAATATTTGTATAGGGTTTTAGCATTGTGGATTTAGTACTATCGCTTAAGAAGAAAAATATTATGAAAATAGTACACCTTTCTTGGATTTTTTTCGGGCATAAATATCCTAAGTATGGCTTCCTTCGGAAGGGAAGTAAGCCGTGGGTCCCGTGTCGTAAACGAAAAAGAACCTCAAACCTGAAAGAAGAGGCATCTGAGCAAAATTTGTCGGCCGTTTCACGTCCTGAATTGAATGGGACGCTGATGACCCGAGATGTTAAAGAGCGTCCGTAAATAAATAAAATCAAACAAACCTTTCTTAAGTACTGAAATGTTTTAGTATTTTGACTATTGTATGATATATCAGATAAGTTGTAACTTGTGGAACGATATTTTGTTAGAGTATCTTTTAGTTTTGTGTTCATTTGTGAATGACAGTGGATATATTGTGATATTCACAAAGCATATTATTATTATTATTATTATTATTATTATTATTATTATTATTATTATTATTCATACAACAATAAACGGAATCGTGTAAATTTGTAGATAACAGTAGATACTTGGTATTATGCAGTAATGTAATTTTTAAAATTAAATTTATATAATTATTATTTAGGTATTTTTTATTCTTGTGTCATAAATATTGCAAATCAATAATTTCATCTGTTGCATTGATGTTAAATGTTTTAAATGAAGTATTTTGTTGCATAATAGGTAGTTTTAAGGCAACGAAATCAAAGCTTTTTCAACCGTATAATCTGCAATATTTAATGAAAGCTCTGAAATATCTACAAAGAATTCATGCTTAAAAAAAAAAAAAAAAAAAAAAAAAAAAAAAAAAACATATACACCTGCGATAAATTTGTCATGTATGTGAATAGCCTCATGAACTGTACTTTTTTTTTTTTTGAAGTGGCGGCCCCACTCCTGCCGCCCCCGATGGCGATCAACCGCATGAGTTTCATCGCCTCCCCATGTTTGTAGCGTTCATGCTAGTGTTGCGTATGTCAGTGGGATTACGCTTTAGCACGCAGTTAGTGGCAAGACCTATTACTTTTACTAGACCCAAATACGGGGAGGAAAAATGGCGACCGAAGTAGCCATACTACTGCCAGTAGGAAATACGAAACTTTTACGCAGTATTATGTTTACAACATGACATTATTTATCATCAGAAAAATATTTTGATGGTTTTTAAGAATGTTTTCTTTTTCAAACAATAGCTCTCGTATGCAAACGAAATATAAAATAATACTTATTATAAACTTCTCAACAGGTAGAAACAAATCTTTAGAAAATCAATTATTTCCAAATTACTAGACACGTTAAAGTTAATCGACAAAGACGGGGCAGCATCATAATTATCATCGTCTGTTTCAATAAAAAGAACATATTCTTCCTTGGCAATAGTTATAAATGAGTGTACCTGTCTTGTCTTAATCTCATGTGCAAAGCTGGAAAAGCATAATATCATGCTCACACCATTCATTAAAACTCTTCATTTCGCTCCAAAATTCGCTTCATGCAATCTTCTGGACCTTTCCTTTTATTGCTAACGCATACGATACTAGATTACAGAAATTTTCACAATGAAAATGTATCCCTAACCACAAATTTTGGTACGAAACGTTATTCATTAACAGCAAATTTTGCATGATGTATACTCTCTATGCACTCCGCCTTTAATTAAAAAATGTAAATATGGTATTATGAAGTGTACTGCCATAATTAAGACATACGAGAGCAACCCATGTTATACTAACACTTTCTATTAAACAAATTCCTGATGTGATTTCACGAAATCAATGTTAACTTAATAAAAAAAAAAGAAGTAACAAGCTATTGTTGATTTATTTCCAAATATAAACCGCTGTCATAAACCAGGTAACTGCGACAAACCAAATAAATAAACCAAAGTGTTAATAACAGAAACATAACCTCACCTGCAAACTAGTCGAAACATGTTATAACATCGCACTCACAACACTCATTAAAACTCTTGTTATCTTGATTCAAACTGCGCTTCATACATTCTTTCGGATGTGTCCTTTCTTTTACATACAATGGTAGATTTCAGAAATTTGCACAAGAAAAATTAATGTCCTTTCTAGCCACAAATTTGGGTAGGAAACGTTTAATACACATTACAATTTCATCATTAACTGCAAAATTTGCACGATGTATACTCTTTATCCACTCCGCCTTTAATTATTGCTATTTAGGAAATGTAAATATGGTATTATGAGTACACTGCCATAATTGGCACATACAAGAGCAACCCATGTTGTACTAACAGTTTCTATTGGACACATTCCTGATGTGATTTCACTAACTTAATAAAAAAAACCCACTGTAGTAAACCAGGCAATTGCAACGAACCAACTTAATAAAGCATGTAATTATAAGCACGTGCCACATTTTCCACCATCTTATCTACTACAGATACTTATATTGGGATCTGGTAAATATAAACGGTCTTGTTGGAGATCACGCAGGCACGCGATGTTTGCGAGCGCGTCCGTGTACCGCCTCAGACGCCTGTTTCGTGAATGCTCCGCAACCCGAGGTGCCCTAAACTTGCGTTCCTTATATCGCGGGGCATTAAACCCCCAAATGCTCAGTTGGCGGACATTGAGCTAGGCGATATATGAAACTTTTATAGACCAGGGAGAATTATATGCCAAGTTAACTTGTAGTTCTGAAAAAAGAGAACTTACTGAATTAGCGTTCTTTTACCCTCAAACCAGCTTCATCAACTACTGTAGTTATCAGCAAGTCTCGAAAACATTAAAGGTCTCAAGAGAGAGAGAATTCCACGTCACTCTTAGGAAAGAAAACAGCCTTGACATTTTGTGTGAAAAGAGGATAATGCTGAATAAAATTCATACTTTTTATCGTATAAATGAACATTTTGATTAGGTCATTTACATCCATTATAATTTGGAGGGTATCTCAAAGCGACTAAATTACTGAGAGTAGGTTCAGTCAACTCTCAGCAGTAGGCTATTTGAATTGTCTGAATGTTCCAACAAACAATCAAACGAGATAATAAAGTAACGAATATATAAAAAAACAAACAAAACTACAGTAAAATTTCTTAAAGCGGTAGAAATGCCTCGGGAAAAGAAAATTGCATAAAATTGCGCAAGTCTTATGCCAGAGTGTATATTAATGTTGAGTGTGTTCGTAAAAAGAGTATGTGCTACAATATGGGTAACACATTACACACATCAACGTGTGAATAAAATAACTGAGCTGGTTTCCATCCTCCAGATATGCTGTTCAGTATAGCCCTCCTCTCACCATTCTGCTATTGAATAGAACATTTAATTCAGTCTCCCCAAAAGCAGAAGGGCGGGAGGAAAACAATACGTGTCCTTGAACAATAATATCATAATGAACATGGTTTTGGAAATGATGATGCCATATTCACTGCTTTAAAGTAAAACCTTATCCTAGTTACATTAGTAAATACAGTACATATAAACACCAACAAAACATTCAAGTAGAGCAAAAAATAAACAAAGCTTTGTCTAATTCTGCCGTGCTATTTAGGCAACTTCTCTGCCTTGCCTTCGTGAAATACAGCTTATGTTTCAGTCATTATGACAGACTGCGGCTGTGCAGGAGTAGCAGTTGATCGATTGTAGCAAACACAGCATTGAGTCAGGTACATTTCGAATTCATTCCTCTTAATAAAGAGACGTATATTGCCTTTCTTAGGCGTTTTCGTGGTTCTCGTTTGTGGCAAGGAAAGAACTGGGTTTTAGATAACAATAACAACTCTCCAGCACATCGGTCGCTATAGCTGGTCAAATTTCTCGCAAAGTGTACTATACCTGTCCTTCCTCATCCTCTGTACTCTCCAGATCGTGCTCCAGCTGATTACTATCTGTTTCCGAAAGATAAAAACTTGCTCAAGGATTGAAAGTTCGCTTCGAAACGCAACTTAATTTTTGCATCACATTCATAAAATCTGGAACAGAGAAGTGAAACCAAAGACTTATGGCAATGAAATAATTAGTCGTGCATAGCCTTTTCAGCACCACTCACGCATCCAAAACAGGAAGACGACGAGAGATCAGGTTGACCAAAGTAGTTCAAGTACAAATCGTTTCATTTTTTCCACAATGTTGGTGTTTGTGGTATAGGTCGGTCAAAATAAGAATATCAGCAAACACGGCACTGCAGAAAGTAAAAATTTCCATACAATTTTGCATAAGTTGAGGTCAGCATTTCATAGTCTCACATGTCGATCAGTGTAAACCTGCATTCTTTATTTCACGCATCCAAAATAGCACATCACTGGAAGACAACGAGAGATTGGCATGACCGAACATCTTTAAGTGCAAGCAGTTTCATTTTTTTTGGTGTTCCAGCTCTAGATCGGGCAAAATAATTTCAGTAAACATGGAACTGCAGGAAGTGCAAATTCCCATGGATGCATTTTGATAGCCTCACATGTCTAATAGAGTAAATCTGCATTCTATTCTTCGCGCATTCAAATAGCACATCACTGGAAGACGACGAAAGGTCAGCATGACTGGAAGATCTTCATGTTCAGGCGTTTCATTATTTCCACATTTTTGGTGTTTGTGCTCTAGATCGGTCCAAATAAGAATATCAACAAGCATGAAGCTGCAGGAAAGACAAATTCCCATGGTTAGAGCATTTTTGAAATGTTGCATAAGTTGAATTCAGCATTTGATTGTCGTCGATTAGCGTAAACCTGCACTCTCTTCACTCGTCTCACATCACTGGAAGACGATGGGAGATCAGGATGGCCGACCTAGGGCACAAACACCAAAAATGTGGAAAAGAGATTATTTTGAAGGCGGCAGTGTGTGTGGGGGGGTCATTTCATTTTCTCTCAAAACACCCCACACACTGTAGATGAGCTGAAAGATAATTTAAGAGCAGAAACTAGAAGGATTACAAAAGAAGAACTTTTGAGCACTTCATCAAAAAATATCGGGAATGCACGAATAGGCAAAAGGCTGAAATGCGGAGCAAGGTAAACTATGTGCTTTATTACGATAATGCACCCGCTCACAGAGCATGACTAACCCCGAACGTCATTTCTATAGTTTAAAATGTCAGAAATGACCTACATGGTGAAGAAGTGTGCGGCGTAAGGAACGCCCTGTAGCCAGTCTTGGGCCCCTGAGATTTCTTCCTCTTTCAGAGAACAAAGAAAAGCTTAGGGATCACGTTTTAATGCATGAATGAGACCGCAGAGGTGCTTGATACGCCTTGAAAATAAGATTTCGATGTAGCTTTCACAAAGTGAAAAAGGCACTGGGAGCGACATGTCGCTGCACAAGTGAAATGGGTGTTAAGTTTTAAACCCGATTATATAGGGCTGGTCTTAGGAACTTCTTTATAACACCCAGTGTTTTATTCAACAACTGTTGTGCTGCAACAGTTAGCTATACATTCTGCAATTAGAATAGCAGTATTTTGCTAACAAAAGCTAATGACTAAATAAATAAATAAAACGAAAAGACTGCATATATAATGAGCTTGCTCGCTTACAACTGCTGACAGGAACCTTTGTTTATAGCCCTCTTGCACAGACTGCAGTGTGCTAGCATATTGAATATAAAACCGTCAAGGCACAAAGATCTCTCTGGTCCTGTAGGACCAAGATGGGGGCCTTACATCCCTATTATCAGGCCTCTTTTTGTATGCTTCCTTGGTTTGGTGGATACAAAGGCTGCCCGATACGGGTATGTTTACATCTCCAATTGGGAACTGCTTTTGTGTCTTCCATCTTTGCATTTACAAGTTCAATAACTGGCAAAGCATGAGCGTTAGCATTTGGATGTTGGAAGGATGGTCATTTTTGCCTTGGCATAGAGGGCATTCTATCCTCCATATCTAACCAGGTTTCAGGAAAACTTGCTTTCATGTAAGGCGAAAATCTTCAGTAGTTTTGCTTGCCAGGGAGGATTGGACCCAGAAGAACTGGGGCCTTATATGGTTCACGTATGGCTCTATAATGGAGGCAGAGTTCATTGTTGGAATCTTCTACAAAGCTCTCCTCCTCTTTGACACATATGTTACAGCTTTCCAGGAGAGGTGTATGTATGCTTTACTGGCCTGCGCAGTTTACATGTTAGAACATCTTGCTAGTTAAAGAGCTAAAATTACTACATGCTCTGGTAGCTAGGCTGCAATAAAAGCTTTAAAAGTACAAAGAACTACGTCTAAGTTTGTGTAGCAATATTAGAGGTCGTTAGATAGCCTTTGCGACCGAGATATTATATATACTCTAATGTGCGTACCGAAACACTTGGGTATAAAGAGGAATGAATTAGAAGATAAATTTGCAAAAACAGATGCAACAGGATAAAAAGTCACTTTTGGAGTATATTTTCAAGGAGTCAGGCTATTCCTTGCTGAGCAGACCACAGTCAACATCTGGTACTGTTGAACAATCAGACTTAGCCCCTGATATAAGAGACATTATTACCTATAAGTCGAACGCGAATGCGGCCGGTTGTCGGCTCTCTTACTGGCCACAACCCACTTATCGCTATCAGTAAAGCCGATCAAACGCCGGGTTATTCTGATAAGCGAAAGCGGCTTTGCGGGAGTGCTGCTACAAGAATCTCATACCTCGAGAGCGGCCTCTCGATAACGAGACGATTGGAGAATTTTCGCAGCCAGTACACGCGCTACAAAAGCATGAGTTTTGCACTATACATAAAACTAAATATGAAGGAAACTTGCATGCAGCAACGAAAGAGTATGAACACGAACGTCGTTTCTCAACATGCCTCTTATTTGTGACCGAACTTTGCTGCTTACGAGAACGAGTAATTCTCGGAATCAAACGCGCTCTCGTGAGCTACCGTTGGTCTCCCCTCTGTCGCCGCTACTTCATGCGATGTCCTCTCTGCGGCAACAATGAGAATATCAGGCCGCCAAGATACGAGCGAGATTGAAAGGTTATCTTGCCGGCTAATTTGTTGTTAGCGCACCATGAGTATCTCCCATTATTCAAATTGTAGGAAACGTGGAGGGGATCTTCAAAGCTCTTCACATATACTATGCAGATGTGCAGATTTTTGCACAAACTACATATTTAACTCATTTAACACTGGGGTCTCTGCTTTTCAGAGGATATTAGAACATCATACATCAATATACTTTGAACAGGCCAGTATATTGCGGCACAATGGGTCTCTTAAAATGTCTAAGCGCAGGGCCCAACTTTTACCACCACTACCACCACCACCACGACCCCTACTACTACCATAGTCCATCTGCAACGATAATGAATCACGTATATTATGTGATGGGCAAATTTTTAAAAAAATGGAGAAGGGGAGAAAGGTTGAAAGTTTACTTTGGAATAAAAAAAACATTGACAGAAGGGGACTATACATGAAAAAAAAAAGTTTGTGTACATTTTCAAAATAGGTGATGTCTAATTTAAAAGTTAGATCATTTATGTATACGTGAGGCAGTGTTAAGTCGGCCAGCAAGCCCATTTTGCCTACCCAACTCATCGAAAAGGGGAGTGAGCTAAAGAGTTTAGTCTTCTGACCAGATTAAATAACCTGCTCCAAATTCCTCCAAAAACTCTGCTCATATTGAGCCTAAATGTTCACACAAGATTCTCGAACAACCAAAAAATAGGTAGTTCGCAGAAATCCCGTATACTCTGAAATGGCGTCACCTATTCCAAAGGCTACCCATGTGCCATACGCATTCAGCACAGGTGTGGGGGCTCGGAAATGCCCCCGGGTTAGTAGCTCAGGTACCTCGGGGTCGCTACTCCCCGTACCCATAAATGGGCCCCTGAGGGGTTAAAATGAATAACTGAAACTCGCCCGGTCGCCATTGCTCGTTCAGTTGCGCGTATCAATCAGCGGTGGTATAGATTGGATAAAGAGGCAACTATATAGATCATCATACCCAGGTAGCGAATGCAGTTGGCTTGCATTGTTTGGCTGTATGGGCGCTGAGCGACTATGGTGGCGATTATGAATCCGTCCAAAATGGATCAACGTGCAGTGATTTAATTTTTGACAGCGGAGTGAAATTTATTGTCCCTTCAATGCCTTGCACCGAAAACAGTGAACAATTGGGCAAGTGTATTTAGGACGGGACGTCAGCAAACGGCCGACCTTCAATACCCTGGATAGACGTATGTGGCTGCAACTGATAAAGTGATTACCACGATAGACTACGCTGTACACGAAGATAGGCCTTGTAATAGAGTTTGTTGTAATTCATAACATTGTGAAAAATAAAATGTATCGAAAAGTCCATCCGCATACTTGCAGACTGAGGCCCATTAGAAACAGGTCAGAGTGACGATTTAGTTCCTAAAGTCCTGACCTATTACTTCGCCATTTTAATTTGTTTGGACATCTGAAGGAATTTATGAAGGACAAAGCTTCCACAACGATGAAAAACTAGTTCACAAAGCAACCAAGATACTTCTTTTCGGACAGTGTCGAAGCTTCGTGCTTTCAAAAGTAACTGGCTAACTTCGATGAAAATGTGTTTAGAATTTACGGACATCGTCGATAACATTTTAAATTCAACCGTCGAAGCTTCGTGCTTTCAAAAATAACTGGCTAACTTCGATGAAAATGTGTTTAGAATTTACGGACATCGTCGATAACATTTTAAATTCAACCACTCATAAGAGAGTGTTTTGGGCCAATTACATTTAATACCTGATTGATTAACTTTTCTTAACATCTGTGAATAAATCAGGTTATTTTGAACAATGAACATTGAAAATATTAATTCTTAATAAGTAAAGTAATTATAAAAATTAAACACTATACAAATAAAATTGTTGATATAAGGGTCAAAGAATTACATTTAAGTTTATTTTCCTTGTGATAATGATTGATAAAAACTAAGAATACTGGTTTACCTTCCCCGTAATAATTTCAAGTTTTAATTATGGTGACGAATGATGCTTACCCCTCCCCCCGCATGGCCGTGCCGCATGTGAATTTAGTTAGTACTATTACATCTTTGGTACAAACCACCAAACGAGAAAGTTGCAGTCAAGAATGTATTCAAAAACAAAAATAACTGCGATGATAATTGGACGCAAACACGTTTGGGCCAATGTACGGTTTCGTTGATTACTTTTTCACCAATCAGAATAGGATTTAATCAATAGTGTTTAGCATTCTGCTCAAAAAGTAATAATTGATAGATTCTCTCTTATGTACATTTTTTTTTTATTTTCTCCCCTAAAACTCTTCTTCGATTCGAGTAGGTAACTACGAGGTTAGGTCCATAAGTTTCCGGCCTTGCCGATAAGAATTATTGCCTTCACAAAACCATTATCTGGTGTCCTATCTTATCTTTTAAGTAAATGGCAGCGCTCCGTTGTGTTCAGTTGATCAGATATATAATTGCATAAAGAAGGATATGTGTAGAAGATTGTGACATGTTCAAAATAGAGTATCGAGCTGTAAGTAAGTTCTTCACTAAAGATGGATTTATTCCAAATGAAATTAAACAGCTTTTGGATGGTATATATGGGGAATAATCCCCCCCCCCATGTTCTATAGTAAAAGAATGGGCCCAACTTTTTCGAATGCATGGGTCGAGAAAGCATTGAAGACGAAGAGCGTTCAGGTCGGCCCTTGGAGTGTTCACTCCTGAAAACATCGCTCTTGTGGAAGGAGAAAGTATGGAAGAACGGCTCAAAGTTACAGAAATAGCAGCAAGGTTGGGACTTTCTAAAACAACAGTCCTTCCAATTATTCATTTAAACGTGAATAAAGTTAGTGTCTAGTCTTCTTTCTTCAGCCCAAAAGCAGCAATGAGTAATTTGTTGTCAGGCATTTTCGGAGTCTGCCGTGGGAACGAGAGAGCAGCTGTGCAAACCATTGTTACAGGAGATGAAACTATGGTCCTCTATGACCCCTTGTCCAAAAGATAACCATTGGAGTGGTGTAAACCTGGAGAAGCACGGCCGCTAAAGTCACTCAGTAAACCAAGAAGACCATGCCCACAATCTTTTGGAACTGAAGGAATACTTCAAGGAGCTTCAAGGAGAGCAACAACACAGTAAATGGGGAGTACTATGCTGGCCTACTGCACAAACTACGTGCTTCCATCAAAGAGAAAAGGCGAAAAAAGCTGAGTGGTGGTGTACGCCTTTTTCACGGCAACGCTCCTGCGCACACAGCTCTTGTTGCAAAGGAAGCTGTGAAGAAACGTGGCTTCAAGGAAATCGACCATCCACCCTACATCCCAGATTTAGGTTTCAGTGACTATTTCTTCTTCTTATCAAAACTCAAGAAGGACCTTCGAGGAAGGAAATTTAAGATTGACGGAGAAGTGATGGATGCTGTTTATGTCCATTTTGCAGACAAGACTTCTGTGTATTTTTGAAATGTTAATTCCAAGACGTGGGAAGTGTGTTGCTATAAAGAGTAACAATACTGAAAAGTGAAATATAGTTTTTGTATTTATCATACGTAGAAAATGGTTAGTCCGGAAACTTATGGACCTACCCTCGTAGGAAGGCTTTTTTCGTGCATTTTGCTGTTCATTATTACAATTTAAATATTAAATAACACGATTTAAATGAAATAATACATAAAATACATAAAATTACATAAAAATACATAAAATACATAAAAACTCTAATTTAACTTTAAATTTACCGTTAAAATAAATAAATTTAATATGAACTGTTATAACCTCAAAAGTTCGTTCGTTTTTAATTATTCATTTCCAGATATCCTCGTAGTCCTTCTTGAAACAAAAGAAAAAAACTAGTAACAATGTATTCTATCATCTCTGTTTGAATTCGATTATCTTACTGCCTCCCAAAGGCAGTTCTCATCACAACACGAAACATGACATAATTGATACAAAAACAGTAGTAAATTATAATTGTTATAATAGTGTTCAGTTGTATTTTATTTAATTTAGATCTCTGCGTGGTTCTGCTTGCATAAAAGTTCATAAAATAAGTGTATGTTTTCAGAAAGTTCAAACAAGGCATTATATCAATAATTATATTAAATATACACATAAAAGACATCGTTCTGGCGTTACAATTATCTTACCGAACCCCCTTCTAGCTTATACTATTTCTTAGATAATTTAATTCAGCTTTCAAACTCAACTTGCATGATAACAAACATACCTTAACCTCAATTAAATTACCGAAAAATTATCAACACTCGTAGTATTACTGAAAATAATAATTAAAGGTGTATTCCTCAGGAAAAGACAATTTTGCAAAGGAACTGTAAATGTAATGCCAAAGTGTATCAAACTGTTAAATTTGATTACAATATCATAAACATATGCACAGGGTATGAAGAAAAATATGGCGTTTTTATATACTTCGCCTGTCTCTCAACCCATTGTGAAAGGAAAGATTAACTCACATTCATTTCAACAGAAGATGTGTTGGAGGTAAAGAACAGTGTCTAGAACAACAATGTTGCAATTAGCACTGTTTTGAAATGTTGACACGTTCACTAGTTACATGACTAATGGCCTCCGTTAGGACACTGAGAAGTTCCAAGCACCCAGCAATAGTGTGACAGCGCATGGAGTTGAGGGAGTTATTGGTGTGGGTGGCGTGGGTGGTGATTTAAAATGTTTTGAGCCTGCCCCACGTTGGTAGGCCAAGTTTGAAGGGGTTATGGGTGGCGGGAGGAAATATGAGGAAGTTTCATTATATGCAGATACAGCTCACCATTCAATAACTCTTCTAGTCGATCTACAGGGGTGTTGTTGGTTTTTGGGACCTCATAGTGCCGGGAATTAAAGGTGATGTGTTGAAGAAGAGCGCTCTGTTATCTGCCAGTTGACGTCGTTAATGAAACGTTTGGGAGACACACAGAGCTATATGCTTATCTGAAGTATGTTTCCTGACTGCTGAGAAGACGCGCCGAGCAGAAGTGAAGCTCGAACATTGACGTCCCAATGCGTACATTGACTTCTCAATGCTGAATACTCGCCTGTTGAAAGACCAGAAAGACCAAAAAAAAAGGGAGATTTCACGTCCTTAAATACTTAATAAGGTTCGCTTGACCACGTGATACAGGGACGCTCTATTTTCCCGCCACTGTTGATTTAGATATCCTCATAGGCTATCGGTGACTTCAGGCCACTCTCATATTATTGGCTAGTCAGATTATTTATCTGAACGTAACCACTTGGCGATTTGTCCAGTGTTCAATTTCAACTTCTGCTGTATGTTATAGTTCAACGTACCTTAACGGTAGCACAGTATTAACAGCGTGCGTCTTTGCCAACATACCTGCCCGGGGGAGAGCAACCCTCCTTGCAGAGAACAAAAGAAAGGATTTGCTCCATTGTCTACCAAAACTAACCCTTTGCAGTCCGAGCGAGAATTACGGCTTTTCGCGACATTTTTACAAACTTAAAACCCGTCACTTACAACTAGCTGAAATAAAATGTTACACATATTCTAATCAATTTCTCACAATTGATGGAGTGCCCAAAAACGATCTCAGAGTGTTGCGCCGTAACCCATTTCATACCGCTCACCTGCAGGTAGTAGAGGGGAGGCACTTTCATTGTTGACCGCCATAGGTGGCCGAGGTCGCTAAGGCGCGGACTGGTGTTCGAATCCCGCCAGGACCGTCCTCATTGACTGAGGTTTTTTCTAGGTTTTCCTCAGTCCTCATACATGGCAAATGCCAGGGTGGTACCCTAGATTTACGCCTGGAACGTTTCCTTCCTTAAAAATAAATCCTTTCTCAATACATCATTTCATCTCATGCATCATCAGTGTTCACCGCCTGTCGTGCCTCTAGTAAAAACGGGCGTTAAACGCAATTTTTTTGTTTACCTTCGCTGTTGCTTGAGCCGTTTTGACTCATCGTGCTCTCCGTTGAAAGCGAAGGTTATGATTGACGTGTACCTAAAGTGACCAAAGGCAGGGTACTTGCAATGACTACATACAAAATCTAAGCGAGAGTTTATATTAAAAAATTAATAATAACGAAGCAAATAAATGTGCGCTAGATTAACCGGTCAACATATGAGACTTTCAAGTGCAAAGCTCGATTTTTTCCAACATTTTCAAATAATGAGTTGACCATTGCTGATATTCTTGGTTTAAGCAGAAATTATACGATCCTGCCTCCATAGAACAAATAATTGTCCCTTGTTAAATATAAACTCTCCAGATCGATTGCACAATGCCAAAATCGCCTGATTTATTTAAAGAATACTGCTAACTTTAGGTTTCAGATATAGAAAGATGAACAACAGATGGAAATTTTTAATGGACACAGGTGAAATGTGACAGGATGGTTAAAATTCCTACGTACAATACACAAAATTAAAAAAAAAAAAAAACGGCGAAAACAGCCTTCGTACCAGAGGGCGCCGGGGGGTAACCATCCGATTACCACGAGGTTATCTTCTACATTTAAGAAGCGATATCTGAACAGATTTCTAAATTATTTAGAAGAATGAAGCATAAATTTTGCTCTTCTCTATTGGCATTACTAACAAATGGCGTTCTTATTTGGCAAGATTGCTTGAAAAGGTTATGTAAAAATATGCAATTATTAAAATTTTGCAAGTGAAGTTTAGGGAATTATTTAAATTCTTAGTTTATTCGTGAAATATCCTAATAAATATCACTCGAGGGTCTAAGATTTCCACATAAATTCACTCACTACGTTCGTAAATTTATTGATAATGTCAGACCCCCTCGTGATAATTTTTTTTGTCGCGATGGATTTTGGTCGTCCGTTGCGAGTCATCTTCCAAGTTTTCACGGCCGCGTTTAAACTCCGTGGTCCCACTTGGAAACGATGGTGCAGAGTCCCATAGAGCGTATGTCATAACTGTATGGATTTATGCTCTTTTTAACCGACACGATGTTCGATATTTGTCATACACGGTCTGCACAGCAAAACAAAGATTCTACTACGATTCTTGACCAATCTTTTCATGATTATTACACAATGATTTTATGGAAGATGGTCGATTGTGATATCAAAACTGCTTCGGAACGATACTGCACTCTGCAGCTCATTCTGAGAACTTTTCAAACGATCTTCATATATCATATATTACATAATCGTGATGTACATGGATTTTCCCCCAGTTTAAACAATGAAGAATAACCTCACGCTTTATATTGTAAAGCGATCACGCGCCGCTGTAGTTGTTCGCTACTTAAATTTTACAGTGCTATTATTACGTTGAACGCCACTATGGTGCAAAATTCAAGATGGCGAACTCTCTTGAGAAGACGGAAGCTCATGCGGTTATCAGTTTTTGAAAGATAAAAGCCAAGGAAATTCATGCCTAGCTGGTTATGTATGGAGACGCTGCCCCAAAGTATTACGCTGTGGTTAAGAGGCGCAGGCGTTTCCATTAAGGACAAACTGGTCTGGAAGATGAACTAACAATTTGCCGCCCATCTGTCTGCGAGGAACCGGGAATTGCGACGCAAGTGGAGGTCCTAGTGCTTGAAAACCGCCGCATTCTGTCGAGGCAACTTAGTGGAGAAGGTGTGCATTAGTCATGGATCAGTGATAAACTTCATTCACAACGGTTTACATGACAAAGGTCGCCGCACGGTGGATACAACGCTTGCTCACACCTGTGCAATAACAGCGCATAAGGTTGCAGCTTTGCCGAGTAGATCATGATGTCTGTTTTTGTGCGCCTGATCACCATGGATGAATGTTCGGGGTGTATCTTTATGACTCATAGACTATGCATATATTGAAACACGCAGCGGGTATTGTAATGTCGAGTGTGTTCTTTTTATGGATCTCGGTGTGTGGTTGACAGAGACGTAAAGGCCAGACAATAACTGAAAAATATTACCAGGACTTCCCGACGAGATTGCGGAAGTCCATCATAAAAAAAAAATGCCGCTGGAAGCTGTCCAGTGGATTTCGTTTGCTGCAAGACAGCGCGCCAGCACATTCTTCACATCAGACAATGATGCTTTGGGGGCATTAAAGTTGTTTACCCCATCCTCCATATTCACCCGATCAGACATCAGCGACTCTTTTCCCTCTTTCCTAGCATCCCACTACATAGCAGGCGTTTCCAGGACGACGAGGTGATAAAGAGGCACAGCATTCTTCAATAATCAAACTGAGCAGATCTACCATCAGGGTATGCACCGGCTCGTCCATCGTTGGGAGAATTGTGTCAGTTTGTGTGGTGCATATGTGGTAATAATATGAACCTTTGTTTATCATGTTTAATAGTAATAATAAAATTATCTGATGAAATCTGCTGCGCTTCTATAACTAATTTTTGGCATATTTTTGTTTGTTGTTTGTTTGTAGTCCTCTCGGCTTGATCGATATGGTTTTGTATCATTCTTTGATATGCTAATTCTTCTTCTTCTTCGTTTTCTTCTTCTTCTTCCTCTTCTATTTTAATTGCATTGGATGTCCTCATCCTATATATTAATTTTTTTCCTCCTGTGATTTTACGTGTTTTATTTTTCCCTAAAGCTTCGTTTGCTGCGGTTTTGATTATCTGCTGTATTATGGCTCTCCACTCAATATCCCTTGGTATTTTTAGACTGATTTGTTGAAGGCAGTCTTGATAAAGTTTTGCGATATTTTCAATTCTTAATATGTGGATTTTAAAAATGTATCTTCCGTCGACTTTTATAAATATAAGTATATATACACGTGTATGTCACATACAAAGATACTCACAACAAATGTTGCTGTTCTTATACCTTTTATTGTTAGACGAACGGTCTCAAGGAGCAGAGCCAGTAGTAATAATGTTTGTGTAGATGTAAATTTGTCACAATTAAAGTTAACATCTGCGTTTCTGTGACAGGTGTTGGCAGTGCTGCTGCTGCTGGTCGCTTCAGCGAGGGCTCAACATGGCTACAGTTACAGCACATTCTCGGGGCCTGTATCCGGGGTTATCACTCCAGTGCAGGTGCCCCATGTAGTAGCTCATCCATACCAACCCTCAGGGGCCACTACAATCGACTTCGTGGTAAGATATCAGAGACGAATGAATTCATGTCTCAATTAAAATTTCTGTTGCAATCTTTCGGAAATTCATTTCCGACAGAATTTTTCACTGGAAATGGACAAGTAGCGTTTTTTATTGGTAAATATAAGGAACTCACCTAAGAAACGTACTAAATACATTTATTTAATCGTTCCTGAAACCCTTTAATTAATTAAGGTGGCATTAACATATGGCACTACAAAAATCACACGTTTTCTTTAAACCATCTTTTTAAAAAATATTTCTACATGCACAAAATTTGGTACAAACGCGGATTTTTTTAACTCTATGTGAGAAAGTATCCCTTTTTCTATTATTGTAAACACATGTGCACACATTGTTATAATTAATTTAACACTTTACCAAATTTAAGGTACCTTTTTAAATTTTTTTGGCTACATATTTTATGGTCACTATTTTTTTAAAATAATAAGTTATCCAATATTGCATTTCTAAATGATTCAAATTTATTTCATGCATATAGAAATAGAAGCATAAAAATTAGCATCATTAAGTTGAAGAGTTTATGAAAAAATATATATAAAAGGTAAGTTTGCAGAAAATGGAGAGAATGCATTTTGAAACAGTTTCTGAAATATTTTCTGGTACCCTGCTATATAATTATGCTTTTTTTTAATCCTCTTTGCTACTAACTGGTCTTCTTCTCTTTCTTCTTTCTTGCTGGGCAGTTTTTATTACTCTGAATTATGTTATCTCGTTAACAGCTGTTTCTACTATTGACTTGAATGCAACATTTTTCTTAGGGCATGTATTCTAAATCACGGGACTCGTTTATATTTTTTTGGTTTCCCAGCTTTTTCAGAAGTTCACGGTTAAAAGTTAAAAGTTTAAACGCCTAAAAGAAAGTTTATACGAAAAAAATGCAAAAATGTTCAATTAAATAATATTAACTAATAAATAATAATTTTATTATTTTGTTTTTTCGTGTCAAATACTCCCTTAAGAGTTTTGGACAAAGCAGAAGTCGTATAGGGATTGCGCATCATGTTAAACTTAGAAAACAGGATAAAAATAATAAATAAAATAAAAAGAGGGCATTCATATGCAACAATACAATGCACAAAGAGGTGCCTCTATAATAGGTATTGCTGCTGCCTCTACGATTACTCGCGTAGGTATTCAAAACTGATCCCTGAAGAAAGCAGTAAAATTTATGTGACGTTTGCGCATAAAAGTGCTCAAGAACTGCATGTGAAAACAAGAGAACTCATTTCCAGTAAGAATAGTCTATTGCGTGACATTAAGTTATTCATGCAGGTACGACACAGAAAGTGACCCAGTCCTCCCGAACGCTAGCAACAATAGGGGAGAGATAGGGAGCAAATTGACGGCAAAGTCATACTACACATTTTTAACGCTATAGAATACAATAACTTACAGTTTGAACAATACTCTCATCCTCCATACCTAAACTATAAAGCTATGCTAAATTTGCCTCGATCCGATAATTGTATTGTGGAGTATTTCAGTCACGTCAAGTTAGAATTACCAATACTTTCAAATCTTCAAGCTTGTTACTAAACAACCGAGTGTTTTGCTCAAGTCTAACCTGCTCGCTAATATTTAGGTGTTAGGATATATATTTATCCAAAAAGCTCCGTAACTATTGATTGCAGAGGAACACTTGATATTTTGAATTTTATCAGTTGGCTACCTTCTATCACAAATTGTAACTCTTGAACGCACCTTCCACATTCTGTATATTTTAATTGCATTATGTAAATTAATGTGAATAGGTTATACAGTTTCTTGCTATTGTGTTTATTTCTTTTGCAATTTTCCTCTAAATCGATTTAACATTTAAAAGTGTATTACTGCTTCCATTGTTACGATTTACTAATTTTGTTCAGAATATTTGCAACATTGACAGTCCAACGGTGAATGTTTGTACAGTCTGCAAATTGACTTTTATCCGCTAGAGCGCGGGCTAACCGATTCCTCTGACCTTCAGTGTCGCCGCCTAAAACAGGTGGAGCGTTGTCTTTGTGCCGTTTGATGATAAGTGTGAAACAAAGTATTTATTATTCTATTTGTGAGTTGTTGCCAATAGTGCCTAAAAGTCAGTAAACTTTAGTACACAAAGTTTTCATGTCTAATTCATGTGTGAAAACGAACTCTCGCAGAAATGTAAGGCGGCAATTTATAATAAAATTCTCCTATGTTTCTGCACTTAACTGTTCATATTCTTCTGAATAGTTTTAGAGAAACGGGACCTGCTCTTGATAAGAAACCGGAATTGCTTATCACCCAGTTCTCTATAAATCCAAAGAAAATTCTGAGGTTTGGAAGCAAACATGAAAATCGCAAAATTCGAGTTGAAATACCATCTAAATTTTAAAATTAAAACTTGGGCACAGATTTTCATGCAGAACATTCTAAATTGTTGTGTGGCGCATTCTTTCTCAAATGCAATTTCTGAGGGGTTTTCGCCCACGTTAAGAAGAACTCGTTCCTGAAGCTCAGGTTCGTACCTATCTTGGTATCCCAGCATCCAAACTCTCCTCTAAAATAAACCTGTCTCTCTCGCAAGCATTGTTAAATTTGTGTGAATGTTCTTACACAAGTCGGAGTACTTTTCTGTATGAAGTCAAGGTGTTTCTAATGTACTCCCATTCTAAAGATTATAGATTGTTTATCTACCATTTCACTCACCAAATGTTTTCTTGCTATTTCTTTACTCACTAAGCCATAAGACATTCAAACAAAGAAAAATGTCAAACCCTATGTTAAGTTGATTACTATTTGGGGGCAAATGTACAGAAAAATCCTCAATAATTCCGAAATTAAGATTTTCAGGCCCATGTTTATATAGATTCTTTTAAATGCCTATTGTTAGGGACATGCCCATATAATATCCGAAGCCAATTTACACGCCCTCAAAGGAGATACTTTCAAATTTCTTTTAGACTGCATCCTTGGTTTATTGGTTAACGTTGCTGGGTGCTGTCTGGGAAGTCTCGAGTTCGATCCCCGGTGCTTGCTTAGACATGTTCTAGGTTAGGAAGTTCTGGAACGGGGCCACCTAGCCTCGTGATACAACTGGAAAGTAGCAATTGTATATTCCTCCCTACTACTATCCTCTTTTAACTCTCGACATAGCGTCATTAATATAGAGAACTGTTGGTCTACATTGAAAGTGTATAAGTCTTTACATATATGTAATAACTGCAATCACGGTCAAGGTGTAACGAGCAGGAAAACTGTACTCACAGTGTCGCGAGGAAAAGTAACCCATATGCGGCTAAAAAACATTCCCAAAATAGGCTTCTGATATTTGTGCTTCAAACACCGAAATCACTTCACTCAAAAAGTACATGTCCCTGCTCATACAGCTAAAGGAGAGCTTATTCCCATTAGAATCTGTTTGCATGGTTCCTTATGTATGTTCAATTACTGTGCACTATTACATTATTATATAGAGTAAATAAATTATCTAGAACATTTCTTAGAAGACGTTATATATTTTGTAAGTATCTATTAATATTTCCGTGTCTTTTGCAAAACGCAATCACAGCGATTTTCTGAATTCTAAATACTTCGTTCATAAACCCTTTGCTTAGCAACATTTGGAAGCCTAATGATTTATACCGAGGGTGCCAAAAATGTATACACACTTTCACCGCAGATATCTATTTAATAAATTTCGTACTTGAAGCGAAAAAAAATAGTAATGTGTAGTATGGTGTTCTGTAAACAGATGTGACTCACATGCATTATGATAGCGTTGCTACATGATGACAGGTAAATCAACAATGAATAAATGAAGTCAAGATTATCTGTAAACAGGTGTGACTCACATTACTTTATGCTAGCGTTGCTACAAGAAAATGGATCCAAGATTATCGTTTGAACAGCGGAAAGCAATTTTGAAGTGGTATTGGAAAATCAAGAATGTTGTTGAAGTTCAAAGGCAATGAAGACGTGTGTACAGAACAGAACCGCCAACGCAAGTAGCAGTTGCGCGCATTCGAGACAAATTTAAGATTCGTGATACCGTACGCGATGTTCACAAGAACAGATCTGGGTGACTTCGCACGCTTTTGGAAGAAATTGAAATGGCTTGTGCTGCAATCGCACAGGACATTTTCGCAAACGTTACTTAATGAACAGTTCAACGTACTCAGAAGTGTATCGACGCCGATGGTGGGCATTTTGAGCAACTGTTGTAACTGCAAAAGTGTTAGATGATTAGTGCTCATTATTTTCTGAATTCAGTTTTGTTATGTTAAACAGTTTTTTCTTTGCTTGAAGTGCGTATACTCCGTATATAAAATCCCTAAGCCACAACGATTAAGTCGGTCCTGGTGGTATAGTATTACCGTACTTGCCTCGGCCGCCACTATCGTTAAGGCGCGGTCTCGTGAGCGGGAGGTCTGGGGTTCGAATCCCGCCAGGACCGTCCTCCCTGACTGAGGCTTTTTCCACGTTTTCCTTAGTCCTCATAAATGGCAAATGCCGGGGAGGTACTCTAAACTTGGCCTGGAACGTTTCCTTCCTTAAAAAATCCTTTCCCAATATATCATTTCATCTCATGTATCATCTGTGTCCACCGCCTATGGTGGCCTCAGTAGTAAAAACGGATGTTAAACACTATTCAAAAAAAAAAATACTTGCCTCGTAGACCCAAGATCGTTGAAAAGCTCCGTGGCCTCACTCGGGGTATTAATTGTGCTACAATGACCATTGGTATGTGACTGTTAAAAGCGTTTTATCGTTTATTTAATTTAATATAAAGCATTTCTTAAAAAAAAAAAAAACCTAGTTATAACCCTGTAAGAATATTTTTCTTATTTGACAATTTGTACAAATATTCCTATTCATTAGTAAGGACGTTGATACCTGCCCCAGAAACTAAGGCACCATCACCTTAAAGCAGTTCGTGTTATGCCAGGCTCACACGGCAAAACATCGCTCCCTGCGGTTTCAGAGTCAACAGCGTGCGGAATTTTATTACGTGTCTAAATGGCATTAAAACCGACAAAAACATGAGTGTTTCACAATGCAATATTGAGAGAAATGCCCAGTGGACCGCTAAGCGCCTTGCCGCTTCGCTGCCTTTGCTGGTTTCACACATTCAATACATTGCTTCCTAAGCTTGCGAAACACTTAAGAGTTCCAATATTCCGTCCTTCGCTTTTTGTTTGGTTCAACGGTTCGCGAATTCGGTCAGTTTCACATTCTAGAACTCTGTCGGCTTCATCGTAAAGTGGTCGTGTAAGAGGAAAAGCATTTCCTGACACCTGTTAAAAGGTGGAGAGATTTGTTCCAGGGACACTAAGGTAAGACAGCGAATGTCACTTTTTACATTTAATTGATTAGGGACACCCAAAAAGTTTCCGGATACGGGCCAGATATAAATACTAATTTGTTACACATTATATACTTAGTGAGCTTTCGGAATGAAGACTGGAAGCACCAGCACCAAGAGGCTAAGCTCTCTTTGTATGCTGTTGCAACGTCTTCTGGGCTTGAAAATTGCTTTAAAGTCCCATAGTCTGCAAGGGGAATGGTGACAAGCTTAACAGAGGTACTCCCCAAAAAGTTAATTGTGGCATCACAGGAATAGGCATAGGTTCTAACTCCGGTATCACAACTTTCGGGAGACAACTGTTGTGTAAACCCTCTGCGGCAACAGCCCTCCCATCTCCCGAGGTAATTTTACCACGTGACTCCAAATGGAGAAGCATATATCCATTATTTTCTTCCCCAAACTCTTTTCTCTCTTGACTTTTGTTACAGATGTGTCGTTTGTGATGATAAGTAACTGAAGCGTTGTTTCCAGTTCATGTTTATAAATCCAAAAACAGGGCGAAAGTCCCCGTTATTGTATTTTCTTAAGTATTTCACAGCGCCATCATATTCGAGCGATTTTCTACCTTTTGAAAGCATAACTTGATATATTATTTAAAACTGATAATGATAAGCACTAAACTGCGTTATAAGAGATTGTGAAAATGATGCCCCTCCGTGGCAATACATTGCTAGCATCTGTATAGGAAAACCTCTATATTTAATCAAAATTTTCTTCCGTAAGAATAATTAATAAATTATATATAATTTCAAAATACGTGTATACTATATTTGTTAATAGTGACTGGTGAATGTGAGAAGAATTGAAACAGAATAGCAGTTTAAAAGACAGCAATAATGAGGAAGATAAACAAAGAAAAGAATAGATAATTAATCCTCTAAAGATGGGAAAGAATTATTTGAAGTGGTAGAAGAATCCCAGATAATTACTACTGACGAACCGAAAACGGAGGTTAGTAAGGTTTGTAAATGATAGATAGGGGGTACTTTAATAATACTTACTTTGTCGTCATTTTATTTTGAATTGTTTCATGAATTGAAATAAGACTAATTATGCTCAATTTATAATTTAGCAAAGAAATTTGTTACTAGTATTGAAATTTCAGTTTCAAAAACATTGTGGTTCAGAAGCCTTTTTTTTTTTTTTCATTGAGAGATCCTATTTCTAGTAACTTTTTAACAAGTTGGTGAACAGTTTCTCTACCTGAAACACGATTACCAGGATAATTTCTTGCGAATCACTTCACAACTTTTCTAAGCAACCGTTCTTCCAAGACTGTAACTAAGAACAATTAGCACACAATACACAGTGAAAGCACCGAATGAATGAATGAATGGTGTTTAACGCCCGTGTTTGCTACAGAGGTACCACAGGCGATGGACAATAATACACGAGATGAAAAGATAAATTGGGAAATGATTTATTTTTAATGAAGGAATCCTTCCAGGCCTAAGTTTAGGGTACGTCCCCGGCATTTGCCATTATGAGGACGGAGGAAATCCTGGAAGAAACCTCAGTCAGGGAGGACGGTCCTGGCGGTATTCGAATCCAGACCTCCCGATCACGAGATCTTAACGACCTCGGCCACCTGTGGCGGTGAAAGCGTAACACATGAACTCACAACTACTTCTCTTAACGTTACTACCTACTACTTGCAAATGCATTTTACGGCTTTGATGACTGGCTTTACCCAGTATACGAGTCGCACTCTAGCCCGTTACAGAAATAACCTCACTGTACACGCTATATCATCACAAGGGAACGAAACCGGTATTTACAAAGAAGGTCCATGTATGGATAGACTTACTTACGTGAACAGCCCTTGAAGCACACCAAATCAAAATGGCCGTCAAAAAAAAAAACTAATATCCATCTTGAAAACTGATTACCCGTTGCCATATCACCAGCAAAAATAAACTCTAATGCGACTATTACTGCCGAGAAATTCTGGTTTCGCATTAACCTTTAAATTTTGTATGTTTGTGTATAATTTACATAATAAGGTGATACCACGGTGTTTTTTCTCGTTTTTTGTATATTACATGTACTAGACATTGGAAAGAATAACAAAGAAACATAATGGTTGCACATACAAAGCTTAGATGTATAATAGTTTGGTCTGCGAATTGACAGACATCCTTAACTTTTTAAATGCTAGCCGTGGCCTAAAAGAACTTGCTATCTATGCTTTAAACTAAAAAGCTGGTAATTATTATTGTCATTTAGAAACAATAAAAGTCAAACTGTAATTATTCCAAAATCATTTCATATATTATTCTGCAAATGCACATGTACAATTCAAATATGTATTTACCGCCACGGGTGGCCGAGGTCGTTAAGGCGCGGACTCGTGAACGAGAGGTCTGGGGTTCGATTCCCACCAGGACTGTCCTCCCTGACAGGTTTTTTCCAGGTTTTCCTCAGTCCTCATAAATGGCAAATGTCGGAGAGGTACCCAAAGATAGGCCTGGAACGGTTCATTCCTTAAAAAAATATCCTTTCTCAATTTATCATTTCATCTCATGTATCATCAGTGTCCGTTGCCTGTGGTGCCTCAGTAACAAAAACGGGCGTGAAACACCATGCAATATATATATGAAATGCTTTATTTTAATTCCTATTTTTATTTTTGCAAAGATTTTTTCTCATTAGTGGCGTCATTGCTTGTGATGAGGCTGTTTATTAATATTCACACTCAATGTTGTATTTTTACAGTGCTCCAGGTAAAGTCAATTAAATCCTGACAAATGAATGGCAATTTAATACGAGAAATTTTCGGTTAAGAATGAAAAATGATATTTTAACCCGCTGTTAATAGTCCATAAACAATATATTTGAAACCATTAAACACAATACGAGAAAACTGGCAACCCTATTTGATAGACATTGCAAACCTTGTGTTTTGTATAGGTATAATTCTTACCAACATCGCTGCCTGCAGTCGCTAGCATACTACGCGTGGATAGCTTCTGCAAGTAGGAAAGATGCGTTGCGCTACTGTTTAACACGAACCTTCACAAACAACTGAAGGAATGGAGAACAGAACTACGGTTTATAAATTGGATTGCAATTTATAAAAGAAAAAAAATGCTAAAAGTTGAAGCGGAACGCAAGAAACTAATGGATTTGTTTGCCAAAGATTAAGGCATTAATATACGAGATTTTATGATGGTCGTAAAATTCGAATATCTTGTTAGTGAATATTATATGTCGGTTAACTGCAAGAATTGCAAGCTTGAAAGCTGAACTCCTAACAAAGAGAGGTCAAAAAACATGAGGGTGTAGGCAGAAGTCGTGATGAACGTTAACAACGCAATTAATTTTTATTATACCATCAAATATACATAAAAAATGCTTTAACAGAAATAAAAGAAATTAGTTTTTAAAACGATTTTCGTTTTTTAAAAAAAATCTAAATATCTAACCATCTGCATTTATAACAAGTTTCAAACAAGAAAAGAAAGGGAAAAAAAACAAAAAACAATTGATTGGGCTTATGCTACACTTCCAAAAGACGTGTATCCGTTTCCTCGTATCCCCCCCCCCTCTTATTTTTACTCTGTTGCCTTTCAGTTCCTCTCACTGAACTAAAAGCATTCCTTTTCATTATCTTCTTATGCTTAATTCATACCTCATCGTCTTCTCAAGCAACCATTGTAAACATCACGTACTAGGGGGTAAATCAGCCATACAAGGCTTTGAAAAGTTATTTCAAATTTAGGCACACATCTCATTAATATTATATTCCTAGGTGTAATAATTTTCATACAAAAACGTATCAAAGTAACTGCATTTGATTGAAATTGCCCTTTTTATAGAGAGACATACCTCTTAAAATAAATGTGAGTAATAGTTAATCTAATTATAAAGATTTGTAACACACATTCATTAATTTAAAGGATAAGGGTAAACATTTTATGTACCAATGTATTTTAACGATTTCTCTACAAAAGTATAGAAAAATTATAGTTCAGATTTGTACTCCAAGATAAACGAATACAGAACAAAAAATATTTTCATGTCTACAAGTAAAGTACTTATACCTGTCTTGCACACCGATAGTTATCATTTCGCGCTAGCCTGCATAACTATTGAACACAACTAGCAAAACCCTGAAGCTTCAAATATAGTATTAAAATTATTTCTATGCTAGTTTAACTTGATGGAACATTAACAAACATTGATACAGTTTCTGTCACGCACACAGAGAGAGAGAGAGAGGGGGGGGGGGAGAAGTGAGAGCAATAAGCCGATATTTTTGTTTTTACTGTTTTCCGTGAGGAAATAGTGAAGTATTAATTTATTCATGTCCCTATTAAATGAAATGTTAAACAGCGTCAGTAAATAAACCAAATAAAATAAAATTATCGTTGGCCAAATACGGCCCCCAGGGCTCTTTTCTCCTGGCCTAAAAGAGAATAGTTTGTTACGTTCTTTAAACACACACACACACACACACACACAAGTTAACCAAATCCAGTACCCACGTATTAAGTTGAAGAATTGAGCACGAAACATAAAGGCTGGGTTCATGTCAAATCACTTCATTCGTCCATTCTGCCTATGTTGTTTCAGATTCCAATAAAACCGTCAAGCTCTGCATTCTATGAAAAAGGTGCCTTCAGCACCTAGGCGAAAGCTTGACTATTCAGAGATTACAGTTATTTTCAACTTCTTTTGTTTTTGGTTCTTTAGCACGTGTCAGTCAGAGGTTAAAACAGCGTTTGTGTACCTTAAGGGTGTAACAGTCATCAGTTTAAGTACTTTGAACATGTATATTATACAAGATATGTATAATATATATATATATATTTTTTTTTTATTTAACGCTATGGTTGTATTTTGAAGATCGAATTAATAGCTTACAGAGTAATAATAGCAATAATAATAATAATAATAATAATAATAATAATAATAATAGTTCAAAAACTTAAGAATGGCCCGGAATCTTCGGCAAAAAATCGATACGTTACTGAACAGTTGGGCCTCATTGGGCTATATAATGAACATTTTTTTAAATGTCTAGCATTAGCCCTTTGGGGTTTATATCCTTCGAAACTTTGATTTCAAACACAAACACAAACACATACGTGATATATATAGATATATATATATAAAAGAAAAATAAAGTAACACTATTAGCAATGTAACAAATGAACAGAAATTATAGAAGCTTTAAAAGGATAAAACACTTAAGATAAAGTCACACTTGAAATCGCTGTATTTCGAACTCGTTGAGTCTTCTATGACAAGAAGACAACTGACGGTGATAAAAGTAAATAATGAGTATCGAAGGTAACGCTATGCATGGAAACAGATGAAACTAGAAATGAGAGTGTGGGGGGAAAGAAAATGAATACGTAAGATTTAAACCAGGTGGTATACGCGCTTTATGTAAAAATATAGCTGTCATTTCTCTATCTCTGAGTAAACTTTCAGAGCATTATGTAGGTAACGCATCAATAAGTGTTAGATTAAAAACATCATCAAAATCCTTACAGTGAGATAAGGCATGTTGGACAACCGGCAAGGGAAACTTGGTTTTAACAGAACGTCTATGATTGTTCATACGTAGCGAAACAATAGTAGAAGTTAAACCAATATAAAATGCTTTGCAATGTTTACAAGATAACATATATAGGACGTTCTTAGAAGACAGGTAGCAAATGAAGAAATGTTAAATTCTCTGGATAATTTAGGGCTGTGGAATGAATGGCACGGCATAATTAGCGCACAGGTTATACATTTAGGATATGAGCCAGCAACGGGACGAGGTAAATTCGGAGGAGATAAGTTTCGGCGAAATATACTTTTAAGGTTAGGGGGTGTTCTAAAAGTAAGGCAGGGTACAAATTTAGAAAAATCATTTAAAGATGGGTGCATTAACAAAGTACCGTGACATTCTTTCAAAATAGGTCAGATGCTTTCAATTCCAGGCACGAAAGTAGTAACAAGGTTAATGAAGTTCTTATTAGAAGTTTTAGGTTTGCATTGGAAAGTTTTGTGTGATGGGATTATACGGGATTTTAAAAGAGAGGAAGGATAATTTTGGTCTTGGAACTTTTGAGCTAGGTTTTTAATATACTTGTCAAGAGAAGAAAAGTTGTTACAAAGACGATGACCACGGATTGAAAGCGAAAAAGGAACAGATCTTTTGATATGAAAGGGATGACAGCTATCAAAATGGAAGACACTGTTGTAAATTGATAGGCTTAATGTGCACAGACATAAGAAAAGAGCCGTTACATAAAGAAATATCAATATCTAGGAACGTAACAGCATTGGGAGAGACAGAAGAAGTGAACTTAACTGAAAATTTGGAGTTGAAAATTTGGAATTGAAAGCATCAGACCTATTTTGAAAGAATGTCACGATACTTTGTTAATGCATCCATCTTTAAATGATTTTTCTAAATTTGTATCCCGCCTTACTTTTAGAACACCCCCTAACCTTAAAAGTATATTTCGCCGAAACCTATCTCCTCTGAATTTACCTCGGCCCGTTGCTGGCTCATATCCTTGCAAACGTCCTAAATGTAAAACCTGTGCACTTATTATGCCGTGTCATGCATTCTGCAGCCCCAATTTATCCAGAGAATTTAACATTTCTTCATTTGCTACCTGTTCTTCCAAGAACGTCGTATATATGTTATCTTGTAAGCCTTGCAAAACATTTTATATTGGTTTAACTTCTACTGTTGTTTCGCTACGTATGAACAATCATAGACGTTCTGTTAAAACCAAGTCTCCCTTGCCGGTTGTCCAACATGCCTTATCTCACTGTAAGGATTTTGATGATGCTTTTAATCCAACACATTGATGCGTTACCTACACAATGCTCTGAAAGTTTACTCAAACCACTTCATTTATAACACTACACAATCATGATTCCTGTAATAAGAAAAATAAATTCATTAGCTAATGTAATTTTAATGGTGAATTCAAGTATCGGGTGTTAATTAGGCATGAAACATAACTTTTATGTTTTAGTTTTAATTAAAAAAAAAAGTTACGAACAAAAGTTATTCCTTAGAAATTAAATGTATTTGGAGTAAGCTATGAAACTAACAAAAGATGATAAATAACAATAGATATTAGAAATGGAAATATTTTACGACCAAGCTTTGTCCCAGTTTATCGTCTTATGCAAGTGCCAACATTGATCCTTAATTTTTTTTTTAGGACTTTAATACTCTTTGGTTTAAAATACTCCGAGAGGAAGAAATTTATGGTCAGGTGATCTAGGTAGCTATTTAATTTGTCTTCTTTTAATCCATTTACCAAAGAGGAATATTTGATTCAAGAAATCACTTTATCTTCTACAATAACGCGGAGCATCATCTTAGTGAAACCAGATGTTCTCTTGAAATACAGCAGAGAGTACGAGTATATACATATTAGAATTTAAATTACCTAATGTGAAGATCGGAACACACATTCTTCCCTCACACTGACTTTGTGAAGATACTGTTGCGCGCTGTTGCCGTTGTAAGATTGACGAACGACTATCAGGGATCTCATGCCACTTGGACTTACCCGGAGAAAATTTCCCAGAGCTGTTAGAGTTGCAGTCCCGAGCGACAGCGGAGAGAGGCGAACTCCTCAGTTCCGACCGGGAGATAAACGGAACAGATATTTTTCTCTATTTGTATGGTCGCTTGTTAAAGTGTAATACTTTTTTGTTAAAGGTAATGTAACCTATGCGTTACCCCCATAACATTCTGACTGCAATATTACAACACAGAGTTTTTCACTTTTTTACCACGCGTTGTCTTATTGAAATCCGTAATTAATTCATACACACACACACACACACACACACACACACACACACACCACCTTAACACTAACCTCGGGTAAATCCTAGACACCGGTGGAGCCAGTAGTTTGCTGCGACTCGCTACTGCCTAACAGCCTACGCTCGTCTCCTTTTCGTAAATGCAGTTAATAGGAACAAATAAGTCACTGTAATTTTTACCTAATTTTTATCACGCGTTGCCTTACTGGAATTCGCAATTAATACACATACACACGCGCGCGCGCTAATCTTAACGCTAACCTCGGGTATTTAGCCTCCTTTTCATAAATATAAATTGATAGGGGCGGATAAATCACTGTAAAGTGGCAAATATCCTTTGATTCCCGCAGGAAAAATCGTAAATATTAATTTATAGCGCACTGTGTGCATGGTGCTATGTTAGGGAGTAAATTATTGCAATGGTGGCAAATCTCCTTTAATTTCGGCAGAAAAAGAGAGAGAGGAAAAAAAAAACATTAGTATATGAGCACTCGAAACCACAACTATAGCATGACGCTGTAACCGCCTGAGCTATCATGCCGATGTGCTTGAGAGCCTTATTATGTAGCTATATCTCTGAACGTTACACTACCTTCAGCTTCCTCCGCTATCGCTAGGGAGTGGCCTTAATGTTAATACAAAAACCAGTCTGTACAAAACTTCAAGCAAACTTTTCCGGAAACGCAAATGACGAGAAGTGACGTTTCAGGTGACGCATACACATAATGGTACTGCTTCCTCTCAGATAACTCGATCAAAATACTCCACAAACTTACCGAGACATGGTTTGCGACTGCAAACATAAACATAAGCGCACCAGACTTTATTTCGCTCATAAAAACGCATTAAACGGACACTTTTGGGAGCAGGGAAAACCGCAACCACCTAGAGAAGCTGCTTTGATGTGTCTCTGAACCATTCCAACCCAATATTAGTATTAGTTTCCAGAGCAGATCTCTCACAACCGTAACAACAAATACAATTGTATTTGCGCAGAAATTACTCACAGAGCATTCCCACAGCACTGCTCTGAGACCCAGAGTACCCTTGGCACAGATCAACAGGCATCAGGTACGAATACCTTCAACAAATGAAGTGTTGCTCTCGCTAGGTGCCAAATTCTCTAACAAAAGAGCAAAAAAGCAGTTTGCGTTTCATGCTAGAGAAGTTCGACAACGGAAGATACAGCGACACCTATCATACAGAAGATGAACCATGAAAATACCACTCTGATTCCGCACTGTGGTGCTTTCCAATAGACAAAGTGCGAAAAGGTAGAAAGACTGGAAGGTGAGTCAACTAATGCCTGGACATCAGGGCACAAAAAGCTATGAAGTGACAGGTAAACTGGCACTGCTAGAGCCACAGTATCAATGAGCCAAGAAAGAACGTCAGTTAGAAGTTCAGACTGGATAAATTTTTTATTAAAACATCCGATAGTAGTGTGGAAAGCAAATCAGGAAATACCATTCCGGAAACACTTAGAGAGTTAAGATTCTACTAAGGAAATTCCACGTGTCTTCTAAGTAAACAGTTTGCAGAGACTGCAAAGCACATCTTGATAGGGTATAGAACTCTGAGAACACAAGGAACTTCTCAATTAGGATACAGTCCTTTAGAAGATGCATTTCCTAAGCTTGTAGGAAAGATTCTAGAGCTAACTAAAGAGTAGATCTGAAACTACAAATTTAGGATTAAGCCAGAAGTAGAAGCTGGAAAGGAACTTCTTAAAAACTGGTCATTAAGCACTGTCACACTGGGTAGTCAAAAATCTATAACTGCAGAATGGTATCTGTCTGCTATTTATCATTGCAGCATAAACAGTAAAGCGTTCAAGATCAGACAGTTCACCTGCGGCTTCTGCACGTACAGTTGAACGAACACTCGATTTTTTGGCGAACTAAATGTTAAGATTGTTTCATAAATTCCTGAGCTTCCCCTGTAACGTTTTACTTTTCCCTAAAAATAAAGAGACAATTTCTCTGGCTTCCGCTGAAATCTTTCGAAGTGATCCTTTGTATGATGCAAGAAGAATAGAGAGATTGGTCAGTTCAAACCTCATGGCTATGGTAATATAAATGCGGTTCAGTGCTAGTTTGGCGCTCTATGAGTGTCAGGAGTAGTGGATTCACTTTATTGATAAAATTGTTTATTTTTTTTAAAATTATGAACGCTCTTTAACAGCTCAGGTCATCAGCGTTGCATTCAATCCCGGGCGTGAAACGGCCGATAAATTTTGCTCAGAGGCCTTTTCTTTCAGACTCCAGGTTCTTTTTCGTGCCGTAAATGTACGACACGGGACCCACGCTTTACTTCCCTTCCGAAGGAAGCCATTTTTAGGATTTTTACGCCCGAAAAAAATCCATCGACCCTGGTCGAGATTGAACCCGCGATCTTGGGTCTACGAGGCAAGTATGGTAACCACTACACCACCAGAACCGAAATTGATGAAATGAAGAAGCACATACTGTATATGAGCATTTGAAGCAACACCTTTTTAAGCTCCACTCAGCCCCCTTCAGGTTAGTCCAAATAGTATCTACAGTTCATCCTGGAGAAGGAAATCAAAAATTAAGAACCTTTCTAATAAAACAATTCTAAAAATAACTCTTAAAAAGAATAGGATTTCATTCATTATAAAACTGACAATGATGGTAAAATTAATAATATGGAACATAAACTTTTTTTTTAAAAAAAAACTGCAAAGTACAAAGTATTAAAATGAAGGATTATGCTTGAAAAAAAAAAGGCAGGTTTACAACGACTTTGGTGTGTACAGACCAGTTGTTGGTAAATTTATCAGAAACTACAATATTTACTCTTCCTAGTTACAGTTCTGTTACTCATACGTTTCTAACAATCCGTTCCCATTCAACAGTAGATTTCATATATTGGCAATATTTCACCCGACGTATGTATACATTTAAAATAAATGCTCAGTAAAGTTACTGGAGCATTGCACGTATAATCGTCTAAAAGAAATCTTCTTGAAATGACAAATCCGCTTCGATCATTGCTCCCGTCTCCAACCCATTACGCAACAATTATTTTCTTCCTGATGACTTCCTTCATCACACCTACAGTTGTTTCTTCATCCCTGACTGAACATCCTCTAAAGTTGTATTTCTATTTCCACTCTGTGGTCAGCAACCAGCGTGGTTCATTTGTCACTTCAGCGGGCCACGTCATTAGCATTAAGTAACATCGCTAACTTGGCCGTGCAAAATCCTTTGGTATGTTATCGCTCCGGAAGAACTTGCCTAGTCACCATATATTTATGCAATATCGACAGTGTTGTCAATTTAGGAGAAAAGTCGCTATATTTAGGGGATTTAAAGGTCTATGCTATACCAGGGGCGGTTCTCTGTAACATAAACCCGTGGGGCACGATTTTAGTACTGTTACTGCTAAATATAGGGACTGCAAATTGGAAGAACTGACATTCATATGCGTGTCTGAACATTCACAATGGAGATTTAGAGAGAGAGAGAGAGAGAGAGAGAGAGAGAGCAATAAAAATGTTATAGTAACGCACTTATTAAAATATATATTTCACTGATTTTTCTTCAACCTTCTGCAGGATGACTCCTATTTCTATTGAAACCACAGTTTGACTCAAATTAGGTAATATCTGCAGTTGGTCTACGAAATTTGTAATTTCATTTTCTCTTGCAATTGTTGCAAAGAAAAAGGCTTAGGATGTAAGCTTTGTACAGCGTTCATTTTCTGTACATTCACTTAATACAAAACGAAATAAAGCAAATACTGCACGAAGTCATATGAAATGCACTAGCTCGCCATTTAGTAATAACTTACCATTAATCAAACCACAGTAAAAGGAAATATTCTTATACGAGAGGGATCAAATATAAAATAAACTATTTTTTAAATTCTTTAGTTGTGTTACAAAATAATCAAGCACATATCGCTTTTCTACACAATCTCCTGTTTAAGAAATGAGCTTAGGCCTGCGTATTGGGAGCTTTTAGATGCCTAGTCGTAAAAAGATAGGGATTTGTCATCAGCCAATTGAGCATGAAGCCTTCCACGCCCGCGTTATCCTCGAAAAGTTTGCCTAATACCTCCTAGTGCTTCTTTAAGTGGCTCAAAGAGATGAACATTGCAGAGCGTTAGGTCAGGGCTATAGAGAGGGTGGTCGAGTGGTGTCAATCTCATTTCTCGAGTGATTGCATGTATAACCTCACTCAAAAGGTTGCAGTAATACGCCGCGATGTTCGTGCAAAGTGCCGGTCATCTGACAGCAGTTTTGGCTTTCGCCGCGTGTTTTGACTCGGGCGTGTAATGCTTTACTGGTGACGATGCGATTAAAAATTAACTCCCTGCAAATCTTGCCTGCCTCTCACAAACGTGCCAACTTCTGTTGCGCAGTCAAAAGCCGAGGGTTCCACGGCCGCACATTTTACGATGAAGACTTGGCAGGTCCCATAACCTATTCTAATTTGAGAAGCAATTTCAGAAACCATCAAACGTCGATCGCCTTCAAGAAGTTCATGAATGTTGGCTTCGTAATACCACAATCGTTCTAATTTTCAACCCGTTCACAATTTTCCTTTAACTCTTTATGTTTAAACAAATACACTAACCCTTAACTGTGTTTGATCCCCAAACTGTGCTATCAATCTCCATAAAATTTCTGCATGTTTCACGCCTTTACGATAAGAAATTTGATTGTGATGCGTTGCGCAGGTAAGGGGTGAACTTCTTGCTCAGACATCGTGAGCTATACTAACGACGGCCCGCCCTACCGACCCTCAACCCATGTAGACGCAGCCGCTTGCTCTGTTCAATATTACGCGCTCAGAACAAAAAGTATCGTTTATATTTGAGCCAAGCTGATATTGTGACAAAACTACTGATATGGCTACATTGTCAAAAGACATTTAAAACATTTTACTTTACTTTTTAACGTAACAACAATCAGTTGTATAAAACTGGAGGAGTTCCTGAGAAGCAATGAACAGAGGTGACTTTTCTGGTGGTGCATACACATAATAGCTCGTTTTCTCTTACCTTCTACTGTCAAAATACTCCAAAAAGTCACCGAGACATTAGTTTGCAGCGCGTATGCGATTCAAGTCTTTTATAAATAATTATTCCAAGTACAAACATCAGGCATAAATAGAAGTTCCTTATAGACATTGCTGTTTACGCATAAAAACGCACTAAACAAGTTATATGAAATTAAACATTGAAATTTATTGGGGTAACCTCCTATCGGAGCCACCCCTGTGCTATACACGGTGAGGGTGTGAGATAATAATTATTATTGTTATTTAATGCAACTTTTTCTAGTTTTGGCTGCCTCGTCACGCCCGTAAAAGGGGGGGGGGGAGATAAGTTAAAAAAAAAAAGGAAGAAGTATTAACAGCCGTAATTGTAGAAACAGATTTGCATGCAAGAGTGGGGTAAAGCTGAAAACACAGAATAATACTTTACTCACAAGTTTTTATGAACTGAATTTATTAAGATACCAATTTTTAATCGAAATGTTCAGAAAATGTATCGTTTATTCGATAGTATTTCTTGCAAAGTTAATTAAACAGACAAAAAATTATTCTTTTTGCAGCAAACGATACCGGTTCGTTGTTGAAGTAAATACATCATGTTTGTGAAACTCAGAATGTGGAAACACATATGTAACTGTCGTACTCAATAATAAAGAAGTTTATGATACCCTATTTAAAAAACGTAAAAACAACCAAGAAATATTTTCAACATATAAAAAAATGCTTTTTTTTAATAAGAGCGAAAAATAAAAAGAAATGACTTGTAAAATGTGAATTTCTGTAATACAGGGCTACAGTAATTTTGTTATTTTTACATTTGACGCCATTTTATAATAATTTGCATGTGTCATTCCAAAAAAAAGTCAATTTAATATCATATACCATTTCTTTGGAGCATTATATTCTCAATTAGTAATTGTAAGTATTTACTTATTAATATTAAGTACATTACAGTTTCATTCAATTCAGTGTGTGGAAAGGTCAATTAATTTTACTCACAGGTTCTCTAATGATCGAGGTTCTTTTATGTGCCGTAAATCCACGACTTTACTTCTCTTCCGAAGGAAGTCGTACTTAGAATTTTTACACCCTAAAACTCCATCGCTGGCCAGGTTAACCCGCGATACAAGTATGGTTACCACAAAGATCACTAGGACCCTGTTCCACAAAAGTACAGTCTAATATATTATACTTATATTAGTGCAAGTTCTTGTAAAGAATGGAGTTGTAACTTTCAATTACACAAAATAATTTACAACACCTTATGAACACAAAGCAATAAATTGGAACAATTTGTCAAGAGATTAGAACACAAAAATTCGGCTTCAAGATATTTCATTCATTGAGAAAAGATATAAACTGGTCTAATAACTAAAGAAGAATGGTCTATTAATACAAAAGGAAAAGAAATACGAGATGGATACGGATATAATAGAAAAATATAATGCTATTACTATGAGAGATTTAGAAAAAATCTTGAAGAAAAAATCAAAAAGTGGAAAGGCTTCGGGTGTAGAAAATACATATAGTGAATTTAAAAAATATGCCAGTTTAAAATGAAAAAGAAACTTTATACAGCTGTTAAAATATACCTGGAGTAATGGTAAAATACCAGAAAAATGGAAGATAGGCGAATATAATTAATATGCATAAAAAAGGGGAAAAAAAAGAGCAGATTATTCTAATTATACAGGAATATCGTTACTAAACTCAGCTTACAGAATCTATGCAGCGATAATAAAATCCAAGCTAAAACCAATAGCAAAAAATTCCTATATAAGGAACAATGTGGGTTTAGGAAAGGCAGATCATATACAGATGAAGTTTTTGTTATAAAATAACTCATGGAAAAAACAAAAATAGTTTAATCTACCGCTTTTTAATATGTTTTTAGATCATGAAATTGCATACGACCGAGAAAATAGACAGAAGTTATGGAAATATTAAACTATTATAAGTTCCCCATAGTATGATTAATACAATTAATTCACTATATGATAAAACCAAATATTACTAAAAACCTTTAAAGTTAATCAAGGCGTTAAGACAGAGATGTGACCTATTTCCACTCTATTTTATATATAATTACTAACAGTAATTATAACACCAGAAAAGGATAAAACACTAAGAAAAAGTCACACTTGAGTTCGAAATATAGCGATCTCAAATGTGACTTTTTCTTAGTGTTTTGTCCTTTTCTGCTGTTATAGTTACTGTTAATTTGTTACATTGTTAATAGTGTTACGTTATTTTTATTTTTCTTTTATATATATAAAAAGTTGTTCAGAAACAAAAAACATTAAATCCTAAAAGTATTAGATTGAGTCCAAATAAGTCAATAAATACCCTACTACTATTGCTAATGACCAAGTATTGCTGGCCGAATCTGAGAACGATCTGCAAGAGAACGTAACAAAGTTAAATAAGTTTTAGAAACCTTCAGTATGAAAATCTTGATTAATAAAACTAAAGTGGTGTCTCTAGAAAGAAAGTGCAAAGAGCTAAACCGTATTAAAAGATTCAATCTATAATTTGAACCAAAATATTAATAAAATACAACTCAATAAATGGATACAGCAATAGATACTTGGTAAATTCAACGAGAAAGTATGTCAAATTTAGATCACATAATATTGTATCGAAATCATACTACGTTATATAGGGTAATGACTTAATGGGAAATAAAATTGAAAGCTCAGAAATGAGATTTATGGGATGGTTATAAGGAGTATCTCTAAGAGATAGAATCAGTCCTAGTGTCCTAGTGGTAACCATATTTGTCTCGTAGACACAAGAACGCGGATTTAATCCCGTGCAGGGTCGATGGACAATTTCGGGCGTATGGTTTCCTTCGGAAGAAAAGTAAAGCCGTGGGTCCCATGTCGTAGATTTACGGCATGTAAAATAACTTCAAGTCTGAAAGAAGAGGCCTCTGAGCAAAATTTATCGGCTGCCCTGAATTGAATGAGACTGATGGCCTGAGATGCTAAAGAGCGTCCATAAATAAACCAAATCAACAACACAAAAGAAATACACTGAGAAGCACAGACATAAGAATGGAACTGGGTGTAAGAATAGTATAGTACAAGAGAACTGGAGACAGCATATCAATCGGATGTCCCCTGACAGAGTACCACAACAAGTTGTTCTTAATAAACCAAATGGAAGACGGGATTTAAGACAACAGAGAACAAGGCGGAAAGATTTAAAGAATAAAATATCTTTGTAACACGAGATATACTCGATCATAGGAAAGAGAAGAAGAAGAAGAAGAAGAAGAAGAAGAAGAGAAAGAAGAAGCAGAGGAAGAAAAAGAAGAAGAGGAGGAAGAAGAAGAAGAGGAGGAGGAGGAGGGGGAAGAGGAGGAGGAAGAAGAAGAAGAAGAAGAAGAAGAAGAAGAAGAAGAAGAAGAAGAAGAAGAATGTACAACATTTGTAAAGTATTATTAATAAAAATGTACAAGTGATGTCCTGTAAGAGCAAGATGGAGAAACAGTTGTTTACCACAGGTACCCGCCGCCACGGGTGGCCGAGGTCGTTAAGGCGCGAACTCGTGAGCGGGAGGTCTGGGGTTCGAATCCCGCCAGGACCGTCCTCCCTGACTGGGGTTTTTTCCAGGTTTTCCTCAGTCCTCATAACTGGCAAACACCCTAAAATTAGGTCTGGAACATTTCCATCCTTAAACAATCCTTTCCCAATATATCATTTCATCTCATGTATCGTCAGTGTTCACCGCCTGTGGTGCCTCAGTAGTAAATACGGGCGTTAAACAACATTCAGTTCAGTTACCACAGGCACCCGCTGTCATTCCTTAGTAATAAACTCGTAATTTCGAAGCAAATTATTGTCATTTCTGCTAAATGGGTGTTGTATTTTTTCTCAGAAATAAGTTAAATACTTTATTATGCATTTATCAATATTCAAGCGTAATACGCGTATGAATACATAGCAACATCAATTTCAATAATGCACAAATGTCACAAGAACCGATCTTCCTTATTGCGCTCGGTCATTTATTTTGTTATGCTTTGATTGCATTGGTCTTCTGCCGACGTCTGTAGATTATGGACCGGATACTATAGGTTGAGGTCTGTAGGGAAGAATGAAATGAATTAATGATGGTGCAAATGAGCTCGCAGTCCTTGACGCCTTAAAGCTATTTGGCATTCATTTTCTCAGGGTACGAAAAAACTTCGAAAAAATCCATCCCAGACAGCTTGACCCGGCCGGGATGCGAACTTAGCACTTCCGGATTAATAATAGCAAGCGTTACCACTAGACCCCGGAAGCGGTTGATCTACCATTTTGTTAGTCCGTTTTATCAGCATATTCATATAAATTTGTTTATATTGTTTGGCAGTCACATTCTCATTATAAGGAAAAGATTGGGAAAATGCTGTTAAAAGAGATTATTTTAAAAGAGAGTGAGGAATTGGCCCAAAAAAAAAAGTAGAATGTAGCAAAAATCTTAAAAAAACCTAAACTAAGATGCTGGACTGAAATATATTTGAAAAGGTTCTTGTTGATTTGATTTGTTTGATGACCTTCTTTAACATCTCAGGTCATCAGCGCCCCATTCAATACAGGGCGTGAAATGGCCGATAAATTTTGCTCAGAGGCCTCTTATTTCAGTGTTGAGGTTCTTTTACATGCCGTAAATCTGCGACATGGGACCAACGGCTTTACTTCCCGTCAGAAGGAAGGCTTACTTAGGATTTTTGCGCCCGAAAAATCCATTGACCCTGGGTGGAATTGAACCCGTGATCTTGGGTCTACGAAACAAGTATAACAGGCTGGGGCAATATTAATCATAAGCCGTACTTTAATTGCACTTAACCTAACTTTTTCATTACACTTAAATATTGAATTATTCTTTATGTATATCCACAATTTTAAGAGATGCATAGCTTTGCCGCCCTTCTTCGTGTTACTAAAGGCAACCCGTAAACGTTTTAGTCTTCCGTTTCGCTCTTATGTTTCAAAAAGAAGGCGGCCGGTCCAGCGAGGCAATAAAAGTTAAGCGTTTGAAATACGTGCAGAAAAGGGATTTACGCTTGTTGTAAAACCATTAAGGAAGGCTGGGTCAAAGAAATATACCGAACTGCACTTTCATTGAGCCGCGGTGCACAGGGATATTGTTTGGCAACCACGTTCATGAGAACATTTAGAAAATAACCTGAAAACATTTTATAACTCGATAAAGGCGAGTGGAGTCCTGCACCGCGGTACGCTAGTGGTACGAAAACAGTAAAATCTGACCTTGCGGAGCAGTCAGATACGGAGGGAGAGCAGCGAAAAATAAACACGCTCCATGTAAGCGGACAAGAAAGGAAATTTAAGTGTGACGAAAAAGTGACGGATACTATTTATGCCCATTTTGCAGACAAGACTTCTGACTATTTTTGGGGGGGTTGATATGTTAATTCAAAGGTGTGAGAGTCGTATTGCAATAAAGGGTAACTATAATGAAAGTAAAATATAAGTTTTGTCTTTATTATACCTAGAAAATGGTTAGGCCGGAAACTTATGGACCTACCCTCGTAACAAAATAACTCCGTGCTGAAATTGTTTGAAAATATGGCTCAAAACATGTATACAATAACATATCGCTTTTCTTCACTTATATGCACCAAACAATATTAGTGCGCATAAAAATATATACAAAAATTAATAACACTGGTTTACATAATTTTTGCTGAATGCAAAATGTTCATATATTCTGATTCCTTATCAATGGAATCTCTCAAACCAGCCTTAGTTTTGTTTTGTCGCGCTGCAGTTTTTCAGAACTAGGTATTATAGAAATGTTTTTGTTATTATTTGCACATTGGCAGATACATAAAATAAATATTCTGAGAGATTTAAACAAGATAATAAATAGTTCATTTTGTGGGTGAAACAGTAGGGCTGAATCAGATCATTGGACCAGAAAAAATTGACCACAAATGAGCAATTTAGTTCCTGCAGAAGCAAAATGTGAAGTATGAACCATTGGTTTCTCATTCTAATGTACTTATTCCGCCACTTACATTAAGTTAGGTCTGATGAAGCAATTTGTTATTACTCTCAATAAGGATAGTGATTGTTTCAACTTTCTTGTTACAAAGTTCCCTCATAAAACTGAAGCTAAGATAGCAGCAGGTATTTTCGAAGGACCCCCAGATTCATGAGCTTATGCAGGATGAGACCTTTACTCAGTTACAGAAAAGTGAAAAAAAACTTTCTTGGCAACAAGAAATCTGACAACTATAAAGAAATTATGGAGGAAATGTTACATTATAGAAATCTTGGGTGAATGAGTGTGAAAGTGCATTTTCTCAACAGCCACATTGATTACTTCCCTGCGAATCTTGGTGCAATGATTAAAAAACTACGTGAGCGGTTCCATAAAGACATGAAAACAATGGAAAGCAGTTATCAAGACCACGGGGATGCGTGTAAATGATGGCTGATTACTATTGGTGTTTGAAAAGGGACACTAGTGAACATTAGAGCTTCGAAAATAATGAAGTTTTCTTCTCCCTAATAAAGAAAAAAATTGGAAATAATTATTGACACATAACTCGCTTTTTTCAATATATTCTTTAACACTTAAGCTAAAATGAAACCTACAAAAAGTTTTGTCTTAGCTATATGTTTTAAAGCTTAATTTTATTTCATCAAAAATATAAGCACATTATTACATTTGGAGTGATTTTGTTTAAAAACCTAGCCCGATAAAGTAACACTGAAAACAGATTTGAATTTAGGCATTTATATTAAATATATCGAGGTGTAAAAATAAACAAAAAGCAAGAACAAATCATTTTTTGTAGACTAGTGTAATAATTGTTGTAGTAATTCTTACGAAAGATTTTAATAATCATATAGGAAAACTTCAGAGATTCTGTCGATTCTATTCTGAATTATACTCAAATTTTTAATTCTAAACCTTTCAAAATGTGATAGGTTTCATTAGTTTTCTGCCTAATTTACTATTACAGGTAAGAGAAAAAGAGAGAAGAGGAATAATGCCACTTTTTAACATACTCTCCGTTATTTCTTCACACTTTTCAGTTTTTAAATTACTATTTTTCTGCTGTTGAAAAAAAAATCTAAAATTTGATTGCAAAATATTCTAAAATAGCTTCATTTACCTGACTGACATCATGAATTTTTCTTAAGCGTAGGTTTTTCTTCAATTATGAGGAAAGATAATAATTGCTGAGGGTGGATCTGGGCCGTAGGGTGGTGGTACATGTCGTTGAATTAAAATCACAGTAGATCTTACAACCTGTGCAGTGTGTACTGGTACAATGCGATGCAGAAAGCGAATACCATCGCTGATCATATTGTATTTCTGTTCTTTAATTGCAGCTCACAGTTTATTTATGGACGCTCTTTAACAGCTCAGGTCATCAGCATCCCATTTAATTCAGGGCGTGAAACCTATTTCATATACAATTAAACACTTTTATGCTTTTTATTTGGCACTATTTTACCAATACTGATCATCACCATGGCGAATTGGTTGACGATATTTTAGAGAAACCTTCGAAATGTTCACTGTAGGCTGTTTCGTTATTCTACTGTCTTATCAAATGTAATAGGTGTATATGCTCTTAAATGTTCTAATTCCAAACACAGATTTTCTACAAAATACATGTTTAATTTAGTAATAAGTAAAAATTATTTCATTTAAAAGAATAATTTGAGATTGTGACAGATAAGCAGCACTAGAACTCCAGTTCTAAAAGTGTAGATAGTTAATCGTGTTGCAAATAAGGTTCTCGGCATCAATCATAGGTGGCCAGGCAGTTGACAAGACAATTGTTTTTTCTACCTTGGTCTTAAGCGTTTATTTGAAATATCAAGTCCTTGTATCAAATAGTTTAAATACAGCTCTCTAATGTGTTGAGGGTCTTCCATAAAAAAGCAAAATTAAATATATTTAAGTGATAAGATAGTTTAATACCAACGGAAATCCATAGCAATTTATATAAAAGTTTGCAGAAGCTTTTCTTCATTTTCAAAGATTAAAAATGGGTTGCCATGTTTAAAGATTTTATCGGGCAAATAGTCTTAGGAAATACGATTCATGATTTCTTTTATTCGGCTAACTATCCTTGCTAAGATGAAACTCACTGGCAGTAGTACTTAAAAGCGTTCAAGCATACTAATGACCTTGACTACATAAACTCAATGATAATGTTTATCTTTATTATAGCGCTACAATTCTTGGATAACATTTGGCAAGTATAAAAAGCGTTTTATATGATCATACGATAAAGAAACAATAACGCAGTTTTTACACCGAAAAACTGTTTAGGCTTCAAGGACACCATATTATTTTTTGTCGTATCAGTTCTTTTATGGAATACTATCAACACGTCTTCTTTAGCAATTGAAACTATTTGAAACAAGAATTTTATATTTTAAATGAATACTTAAGACCAAAGAAGAAAAAAAAATAGTTATTTTTTCAGCTGCCTGGCTACCTATGATTGATGCCAAGCACTTTTCAAACCGCCTCTATCTGCAACACGATTAACTATATGCAGATCTTCAGTTCTAGTCCTGCATATCTGTCACAATCTCAAATTATTCTTTTAAATGAAACACTTTATTACATATTACTAAATTCAACATGTTTTTCTAGAAAATGCGTTTTTGGAATTAGAACATTCAAGAGCATACAAACCTGTTACATTTGGCAAGACAGTAGAATAACGAAATAATCACAACAGTCTACAGTGAACATTTCGAGGGTTTTTCTAACATATGGTCAACAATTCGCCATGGTGATGCTCATTATTGGTAAAATAGTGCCAAATAAAAAGTATAAAAATGTTTAATTGTATATAAAATAGGATATATATTTATATTAACACCCCTGCCCTTGAAGGTTCCATGGCAGTTTAGCAATATTCTGTATCCGACAGCCTTTTTAAGGAGAGCGGAGTTATTCAAATATCTACCACATCTACCATAATTACCACATCTACCAAATATCTACCACATTCGGCAAAGCTATCGCCCTCATTGTTAATTAAGTTCAAATGCATTACTTGAAGTTTAACCATGGAGCTTGCGGATATTGCTGTGATAGGCTTTCATGGGGGTGAGATTTTCCAGACCCTCAAGAACTGGATATCATTGGATCATTAGGATCCAACACTTCAGTGAGAATGGTACTGTTGATGATCTGTAAAGACTGCGATCTGTAACGATCAAAGCTGTTGTCAAAGCAGAGGCGGACCTTGAGATGAACATATCCAGTTCAGAGTACTTAGAAATGGCCTTGGAGTGAGCTTTTCATTGCAATACAGAACTTTTTTTTTCAGCTGCGGAAACGGATTTTGAGATGTAAATGAATTACCATTAATAATGACAAATGGAAAATTATTTTTATTGAGAAAGATTCAATATTGATGAAAGCTGCAATTGTCAAAATCACGAGAAGTTTGTGAAGGATGAACCCCATGAAGCCACCAACCTATCTCAGTAATGGTCTTATGAATTATAATGGTGCTACCAAGCTCCTTTTCTGTTAAAAGGGATTGAAGAAAACCGCCAAATTGTATGAAGTCATCCGTTGGAATCTCTGATGAAGAACCTAAAAATGAGTTTGTTTACAAACAGGCATTGAGCTTCCAGAAATATTTAACTCCAGCCCACAAGGCAGTCAGTGTTCATTCAGTATTGACTGGAGGGAAATGTTCCAGATTACTTTACTGGCCTTCCAGAAGTCTTGGTCTGAATTCAGTGGTCAATGTTTAAGTGTATGGTTTACAAGGAAAGAATTTGCCAGTGGAGGAAGAGATCATTTTTGATAACTTATTGGTGTCTACGTAAATACATGAGAGAACCGCATATCATACTCAATAAATACTTAAAATGGTTCTTGTAACAGTATTTAGGGAAAGACTAGGTACAAATTTCCGGCCTGACAAAGTTGGAGAGAATATTTTGAACGGGAAACAAGCGCACAACGCTTATGTCTGTCAGTGTCTGAGAGGGGTTCTTGAGTAACTAGAGGTGTGTGAATATCCATAATGTCCAAAATTAAGTGTTGTTGTGGGTGTATTTACTCCCGATGAAATTAAAATCTTTAGCTTAGTTTGACTATATGTTAAAGCTTTACCTTCACATTCAATGGTAAAAGAATAGGCTAAATGGTTTCGATTAAATAGGAGGAGTATGAAATTGAAGATGAAGTGCGTGATGGCAGCCCAGTAAAACTGCTGACACCAAAACATTTGTGTCCAGAAGTTATTCAAGTTAGCAGCTCTAGATTGTAAGGTAAAATCTATTCCTGGGGAACATAACACTAAGTTTGTTCCTGTTACATCATGTGATGTACAACACAACTCTCGCTTGTATAAAAACATTCTCACTGACAGACAGTTTACTCTCTTGCCAGAAAACATGGATAAAGTGCCTGTAATGTACTAACAAAATAATGTACTACACTCATATTAATATAATGTACATATACATGAAAACATACTTAATGTTATTTTCTAAATTTGGATATATTTTTCACAAACTTTTCATAGTGTGGATTTTATATTTCGTCTACATTTTCTTGAAATGCTTTAGTTCTCTCTAGTGACAGCCATTTGAATTTTCGGAAAATCTAAAAAATTGTGATCACGTATTTACGCCTTTTATATCATTCTACAACTGCCTTATGATGACGCATGCGCACTGGAAATGTGCAGACTTTATCATCGTTATATTTGTAATTCTAACATTACACTAATTGAATTAAAAATTAAAATAAGGGAAAATATAGAAGTGCAATAATAATAATAATAATAATAATAATAATAATAATAATAATATGCAGAAAAACTCTGTACCGTTATTTTAAATAATGATCATCTTGGCCTAATCGCTTAAAACAGAATGGTAACGATTAAGTGCTCTCTGACGCTTCCACGTTGTCATATGTGATGTACATATTACATAAGTAAATTATAATTAGTTTTATTTAAGAACTTTCTATAACATCTCAGGTCTTTGGGTCCCTTCAATTCAGGACGCGAAACAGCCGATAAATTTTGCTCACAGGCCTCCTCTTTCAGGTTTAAGGTTATTTTACGTGCCGTAAATCTACAACATGAAATAAACGGCTTTACTTCCTATCTGAAGGAAGACATACTTAGAATTTTTATTTTGACATGGGACCTAGGGCTTTACTTCCCTTCCGAAGAATGCCGTGCTTAAGGTTTTTACGCCGAAAAAATCCTTCGACCCTGGCCGGGATTAAACTCGCAATCTTAGGTCTACGAGGAAGTATGATTAGCAATAGACCACCAGGACCGACAAATTTAAGCTAAATAGGTAGTTATTCAGACTGAGAAATTCTGAAATGAAAGCCCTATAAGAGCACTGAGAAAGAACGCAATTTACCTTGAGAAATCAAAGAAATTATTGAACAGAGTCTGTAATGTTTAACCGGAAGGAATAATAAAATTTTGTTTCTATTTGTACCAAGCATATCTTTAGTACATACGATGACTAGACAATAGAAGTTAAGGCATAAGGAATTTAACGCATTGTAAATAGGCTAGAAAATAACACTAAAATTTCTTTTTAATGCCCTACAACTCCTCAAGATTTACTTTTAGGAAATAAAAGGAAAACTAACGTTGCTTAATATATGGACTAACTAAATATGTAAAAATTATACCTTCGTTTTAATTAAAATTCAAGTTCCCCCTCTCCCTCGGGAGCCTACTTAAGTTTTGCCAATTATTATGAAGATTCTGAATAACAAATTTAAAAAAAAATCAAAATTTGGATTTATTGTTTCATTTAAGGGACGTTGGCTTTTTAATACTTTATATGGGCAAACCTGTGTACACAATTATTTTTTTCAGGAAAGTTCACATTCGATAATGCACTCAATAAAGACCATCTACAATATAGCACACCTTAATGCAACTATCGATACTAAACAAAATAGCGCTGTTTTTAGTATGCAAACATGTTGCGTTCAGTAATCAAGTGTGAAGTAGTTTTTGCTGAATATGATTGTAATTAGGATAAACTCATATAGCTCTACCTTTTTAAACTTGGCTTGTATATTTTTAAAATAAGTGTGCATTATAAGAATGGGTCGTTTGTGTTCTGTTCCTGCAAATAAGCTATTGATACTAAGGCATTTAGATTTAATAAGAAAAAAGCACGAGGAAAATATGAACTAGAATAAACATACATATCTAATAGCCTGTAACAATGCATTCGCTGAAATAATTTTAACATTGTTTCAATAATGTGTCTGGGAACAGCTAAAGCTAGAATATCAAAACAGGTATAGTTGATTAAACTAACTTTTCTTCAGTACATAGCATACTGTGATTTAACATATTTTCAGCACACTTCCCATTGGTTCTACTTACATCTATACACAAACAAATAATACAACTATATACATAATCTTATCCAATAGATATAAGTATACACACATGATCTTGCATAAGAGTTCACGTTATGTTGCTAAGCTGGTATTTAGTTACAATTTATTTGTCCATTTCCTTTGTAGAAAATACGATTTTTAACATTTATACACATTTACTGATAGGAAAAAAATAATGCATACACAAAAAGTTTACATAAGCGCCCACGTTATCATATAATATATTTCACTTAAATCTGTGGACCTTACAGTGAGCTTAGCCAGCACTAAAATGGTTGGTCTAAGTTCAGGATGTACATTTGAAGAAATTGTCACACTCCTCATATTTACAATTTTTTTTTTCTGGTATAGAGTTTGTCAGGGATGGTCTTTTTTTACATAGTTTACATTAAAATGTCATCTTAATATTTACAAAATAGTAACTTAAAGAATTTGCATTTAGTATATTTACAAAGTGAATTAATTCAATAGAAAAAAAAAATAATATACTTATTTTTTGATTATATGAATGGTTATGTTTGCCTAAGCTGGTATTTGGTTTTAAAAATGTTTATATAGTTGTTCATTTTTAAAAAAAAAATTAAATGTAGTTCCTTTGTAGAAAATGCAATTTTCAACATTTATGCCTATTTACTGATAGGAAATGAATAACACACAAACAAAATCTTGCATAAGGGCCCAGGTTATGTTTGCCTAAAGCTGATATTTAGTTACAAAAAGTTTGCTGTTTTTAGACAGATTTTTTACAAATAAGATTTTTAATAATCTCTTCTGAATCGGATGTTTAAAATACTCTTTATGGTTTCACTTAAATGAGATTTATTCAGGACATATGTTTCGTGGAATTGTCGTCTACATCATCAGCTGTTAAACGATAGTTGGATCATTCGTAGAAGCTGGGTAGGTATTCGAGTTGACTCTGGTGGTCTAGTGATAAACTTAAATAAAGTGTTGTGTGCTTCCGGGATGTCAAAATTCATAAAGTTATGCTCATGTATTTTTATATAAATCCTTTCCCATATGTTTAGTTCTTTTGGTTGTTGAACAGTTTTTAATAACTTGATGCCTTTTTCTATTACATGGTTTTCATTCCAAAAATGTGCTGTTATAGCTGATTTATCTATTCATTTGTACCGAATGTTTCTCCAATGTTCCTTCAATCTAATTCTATTTGTCTTCCCTGAGTAGATTTTTTCACAATTCTTACAATTAATCTGGTAAATACCAGATTTTTTGAGGCTTGGAATCTGTTTTGTTTAATTTCAATAACTTTTTTTACACTGTATCGGTTTTGAGGTGCTAAGATGATGTTGTACTGCTTGAAATATTTTTGAAATTTCTTATTTGCTGATGGATGAAATTTCAAAAATATTTCAAGCAGTACAACATCATCTTAGCACCTCAAAACCGATACAGTGTAAAAAAATGTATTGAAATTAAACAAAACAGATTCTACCCCCCCCCCCCCCCAGTCTGGTATTTACCAGATTAATTGCAAAGAGTGTGAAAAAATCCACATAATGAAGACAAAGAGAAATGTATGCATTAGGTTGAAGGAAATGGGAGAAACAAACAATTAGATAAATCAGCTGTGGCAGCACATTTTTGAAATGAAAACCATGAAATAGAAAAAAGCATCAAGTTTGAGCATAACCTTATTAGTTTGACATCCCGGAAGCAGACAGCACTTTATTTAAGTTTATCACTAGACCACCAGAGTCAACCTGGATACCTACCTACCCCTACGAACGAACTCGTTAAACATATGTTAAAATATGTGGACGATAGTTGTACGAAACATGTGTCTTGATTAATTCTCATTTAAGTGAAACCATAAATAATGTTTTAAACATCCCCCTCAGAAGAGATTATTAATGGGTGTTTCACTGTGTTCGATTCCAAATTGAATTATTATTAAAAAAAGATGTTTAATATTTATACTTTAACTGATAGGAAATAAGCAATGCACACTCACAAAATCTTGCATTGGGCCCCAGGGTATATTTGCTTTAAGCTAGTATTAGTTACAAATCGTTTAGATATGTGTTTATCTTTTAATAGGTTTTTTTGTATTTCTTTAATAGAAAATACAATTTGTAATATTCATGCAAATTTATCTTACATAAAAGCTTAGGTTATGTTTGCCTAAAGCTTAATTAGAAAAAATACATATATATTTTAAATATGTTTTTATGAATTTATTTTTAGAAAATAATATTTTAATGTGTTTGCAAATTTATTAATAAAAGTAATAACGTGAGGATGAATTTAAAAATATATATAATACAGTGCATAGTGGCTGACATCCAATCTATATGAAGACCAAATTTGTTTTGAAATTGTAGATGGTCTTGAACCAACTGCCTAACAGAGTTCTTTTTTTTTTTTTTTTTTTCCTTTCATATAATTTCAAATTAGGAATCAAATACTTAACGTGCACATATGTGCAATTAATTAGATCATTTTGCCTCCAAGAGGAATGGAAAACAGAAAGGACTGAAATGTTAATTAATAATCATTAATAAGTTTTATGCCTCAGAATTCTTGTTAAACTATTTTCCATTTGATATAAAGTGGCTGTATTTGTAAATTGTTTGCAGTTCACCAAATACCACAAATTATGTAAACAATATAAATATATAATATTTTAATGAGAAAATGATGTTTTCGTTTTCAAATGTTTGTGTCATTTTTGAAACATTTTTAGATCATCAAAATACCCGCTTACAAATGTTTCATTGTTTCGCTCCCCAGAAGCCATGCTCTATCAATTTTACAGATTTCTCTATAAGTGTAGGATTACTGATAGCTTCAAATATCTGTGTAATGATCAACACATTTTAAATAATTTAGCGAAGCATCTAGTCTAAGTATGTAATCTAGTAGCAGTGAAAGACGTGTGTAACAGAACAAATAATAATTCAGTGTGTAAGCACAGTGAACGTTTTAGGTCCTATGACCAGGAGAACAATTACACAGGTATCAGGGTAGAGTTTACCCTCCCTTCCCTTGGGCCCTCCATACTTTCAAAGTGAATGTTAGTTTCTATTTAATTTCATTTTAAAATTGTGATTTGTAGCATTTTGCATGATTGAAATGAGGAATATATAACACTGATAAATATGCTGAACTATGTGAACAGCAATTTGTTTATGTACGAATAGTAACTATATACTGAAATATTTAAACTTGTTTAAAGTATAAAGGCTATTCCTGATTTCTGTGCTTGCAATATTCAATTGCAAAATTTATAAAATTAATAAGCAAGTAGCTTTTTATTTAATTTTGTTAAATTGTATTTTTATCCTCTAGTTATTCCAAAAACAAAGTTGAAACACTCCCTTTAGAAAATTCTGACTACGCCCTACCTGTGATAGACTATATACTTATTTCAGTATTATCTTAATTACGTTGTTTTGCTAAATGTCAAGAAAACAATTTCCTTCTTTGCCCCTATTTTCTTTTAAAATAATCTCTTTTGAAACTATTTTCAACGATTTTTGTTTGTGATGTAAATTTGATTGCCAAACAATGTAAATAAGTAAATGTAAATGATAAAGCTGACTAATAAAGAATCGATTCTTACGCCATCTCTCGAGTAAAATTGGTGTTGCATGAAAATTTGCAAGTCACCTCACAATGAAAGAGCGCGCTTGAATATTAACATATGCAGGTTATAGATTTTAAATTGTTGTTATTTTTAAAAAAATAAAACAAACAAATATCAGAGCAATGTGTAGGAGTGATAATACTCCGTTTTTTATCATTTAAATGCCAATTTATACTAAAGAGTGGACATAAGGTGTGGCAAACGACTGTTCCTCCATCTTGTTTTTATGACGTCACCTCTAACTCTTTATTAATACTTATACTCTACACTTTATAAAGACTTGTGCTAATACTTAGTAATGTACAAGACAATATTTGCGGAACAAGGCCCTGGTTACATTCGTTAGCATTCCCGGTCATATAAAAATTTCCAGATGCCTTAACTTTTTGCAATGTTTTAATGTGCAATTCATAGCACGTACTCAGGTATGATATGATACTGTACCAAGGATTACACTTATTAAACATAGCACCTTGTACCTGGAAACACACACATTCCGCTGATCGACCGTGAACATCAGCGTATCATCTCACGTGAAACTGACCCATACGCAGTTCCTGCCTACGTGCCATTAAGTATGAGGAAGACCAGATTGTGCAAACGACAGCAACATGTTTCACTGCTATAACGTCTAACTTGTAATAAAACAGTTATATACATTAAACAAATGATCCAGTTCATCCAATTTCGATTGACACTTTACAAGCACGCATTTTTGCTCTGCACTATAGAATTCAAACCGCAATACATCCTACAATCTCAAATATATAAGTACAAGCTAACTGAAGACAAAAAGTGATGAAGTATTTGGTTTAATGCCTGCAAAATTACAAGTACTGTGATAAATGTTCCGAAATAATCACGCCAAGTTGTAGACACCGAAACTCCTGCGCAAATTCGGCGAAAACTCAAGTTTGTTGTGATCCTAAAGGCATTTACTTAAAACTACAGCTTCTTGTTTATAAAACTGGAACTAAATGATACACAAATGAGAAAGAATACAAATATTTCTCAAGAAACTTACCCTCAACTGCTGCCTGGACTGCGGCGTCATCAACTCTCCATCACCTCACTCCGACTGCATTGCTAGCGCTGAGCCGGCCTCAGTCGGTCAGTCCTTCAACAAGAGAGACGATAGGATTGACTGTTGCCATCCATCACCCCTTCGCCCGCCTTCCAAGACTTTACGACTTTTGTGCTCGGTAGTGGGGGAACACTTCTGCCATTTGCATCGCACAGATGGCTTTGAACGCAATGTCACACCCTGAAAAATGCATTACATAATTAAAACATTAACATTATTCTAAAAATAGTTTATTAGAGAAAGTATTAAATAAAAAAGAGATGTTTTCCGATCTGAGGTTTCAAATGCTACCTCAATGGGGGTAAAGAAGAGTGCACACTGGGGTGTCTGAATTGTTGCTATCCTTATCGATTACGCTCCCCATGTATTAGCTTTAGAGTTCAGGCTAGGAATAATTTTAGAAAACCAGAATTCCTTGTGAGCCCTCTTTCTGAGTCCGCGGTTGCCATCCAGGCTTCACTACCGTCTCGTTTTCCCAGGTAAGCCTCCTTCGTGTCCGTTTCTCCCTTCCTGAAGAAGCGTGGCGGCATTATATCGCCCTCATTCGTAGTGACAGTAAGATGGGTTGTTCCTCCGATTCACCAAGGCATCCATAGAGAAAAGCTTCTTATCAGAGAAACATCTGAGGTGGACATCAGCTTTTTTCTTAAACGAGCATAAGGTAGGTTTCTTGGCCTTGGCGGCCTCAAAGTGCAGCTGTTGCAATTTGATGGCGTGTCAGGTCCTCTTGAGCGATCCAACGATGATCGCCAGTTTCCTCGATGTTCCTAGGTCTTTTGAAATGATCTCTTTCTTTAAACAAGTGCCTTGTCAGTTTATCTCTTGGACATATTTCCGTTTCAATGTCTTATACGATCGACTGGGGTACCCGAACCTTGTAATTTCAGCCAGCGTCCTTTCAGTGCGAGGACTTCTTACCTACATGATGGTCTTTCTTACCATCCACTAGCGTTACAGCTGAAGTCTAACATAGAGGAAAAGTTCAAACTGAAACATGTCCAGATTTCAGTGAACCACCTTGTTTACTTACTACAAAAGCAATATAAGAATTGATAAAACGGTTAAACACAGAGTGTTTTTATTTATTTTAATTAGATAATTGAATTATGTTCAAATGTTTTGTTTATTTTAATTTATTTGTTGTTCAAAAGAACAAAATATAAGGCTGAAAAGAAATAATGAGACAACATTCATATGTAGCAAACCATTTATTCTAGAACTTGGAGATTACTGGCTTTCCTTCATATTTCTATGCAGTTGTACTACTTTGACTTGAGAGTGCTGGCTTATTACTTAAAAATTTTACATAATCGTTTAACTTAGAGCCAACTTTTATTAGTCTTAAATGCTTGCAGTATTATGTTTTTATTTTTCTTTGGTTTTCTGGGGAAAACGTTCAATTTTTTTTTTCAATTATGTAAATTAATGACGATGTTTTACCAATAATTTTGCTTGGCAATATGTGAGCTTTATAATTAGCGATTGTACATATTTTGTTTTAAAGGATTCGAAGCCTATGACAATATTATATTGTTAAAAAAGTTTAATATTATTTGCTGATGTTAGCGAATTTTTGCATGAAAACTATTAAATTTAGGTATATCTTATTTTACAAAATCGTCCGTTTTCACATGTATAAAATATTTAAATGTAAGACATTGTCAATTTTTCTAGTTTTTCCTTCGATTTTAAATGTAATAGCCCCTTGCACAGTCCTACTGTCAATTGTCAATTGTGAGTACCTCTGTTAGTATGGAACACGTCAAACTACACTTTGACTGCGTCGTGTTCACACCCAACATGCATAAATGGGAGCAATTCTTTCAATAAATGCCATTAAAACGCCAAAATAATATTATGCTGGTATTGTAACGCAAGGAAAATCACAATATAAAACAAATGTTTTTAATAACTTCCTCGATGAGTACGTTCGTTTTGGAAAGATTTCAGGTAAAAATTCTTGCAGATTTCGCTAATCTACACCCTCAAAGTGCAGATTTGAGCTTTGAAAACAAGCATACAGTTCTCGGCGGTACGGTAAATAATCCAGCTGATTGAAGTCACGGGTGAACTGTGTGCATTGTCGTGCAGCAGACATGCTCTTCAGCACATTCCCACCCCTCTTTACCTTGAGGGCGATGTGCAATGGATGCAGTAGCTCAGCACAGTACTTTCTAGTCACCGCTGTGCTCCATTCTTTGAAATCAATCATTAGAATTCCTTTACTGTACCATAAAATTGCCGTCATGCATTTCATCATGGAGTGTGTAACCTTCGCATTCTTGGGAGTGCTTTACTCATCTTCCGCCATCCCATTTGTTCTCTTTTTGCACGAGGGACACAGTAGAGAACCATAGTTTCCTCCCCTATGACGAAGGGTTCCAATATTGCCCTCCTGCAACTATGGCACAAGTTCTAAAATTTCTAAAATTCTCAGAACTTCTTGGTCGACAAGGGGGATGTTTCCTTGTGTCAACACATTCACGGTCTACTCTCATGTGGATCATTTTCAAGGCTCTTTCTGCTAACGTGAAATTATTTAACCGCTCCTTCACAGTGGCCATCAAGGCGTTGTTCAATATCATTGGTTGAAAAACTTTCTTTAGTTAAAAACTTAATCACTGCTCTTTATTCAATTTTGAATATCAAGCATAGCATTTGCAATAGGTCTGCCTTAAACGATCTCCAAGCATATGAATGCTGTGAGATGTAGAGTTTGTAGTAATGAAATGTAAATATCAGATAGCATGGACATCGCAACAATGAAGCATAGGCCTTCTATGTTAGGCTGGAAAAGTATGAACCGTACCTCGTAAATGCAAAGTGATAATACACCATTTGGTAATCGTAGTCCTTTATAGAAATCTACTGATTATGCTTTGGAACACCCAACATCAATTAGTCTTAATTCTGAATTATTTATTTCACCTCTTTGTTACGAAAGTCTAATATAAACCCGTTTTTTTAATTTAACTCCTAAATTATTTATTCCTGGTTTATTATTAAATGCGGCCTAGAAAATGGTTGAAAGATCATATTGCGATGACCAAGTATTTTAATACAAAACTTCTAATAATACAATTTGAAATGGATACTAAAATGTAAATGTTTTTTATTTTACACTATGTCGAAATTCCCTTGTTCCCAAAATGAAACAGCGCGGAAAAGATAAGACTAACACATTTACTTCTTTATTTATTTTAAAACGAAAGATGTTAGCCACAACTTATTACACCTCAAATGAGAATATCTTTGGAGATTATTAACCTCTATAGAAAATGTTGAAATTATCCTCCCTCCTGCATAAGGCATACATAACACGTCGTTTCATGTTACTGGCCTCTCGTTGGAGGACTGTGTTGTCAATACCATTAATCTCCTGCTTCAGATCGTCCAATGTCTGCGGGTGTTCGACGTATTATAAATAATACCATAGGAAAAAGTCCAGTATTGTCTAATCAGGAGATATGGCCACAGTTCCTGGAGATTGTGCGGTCGAAGAAACTTTCAATTAGCGCCATGAGTTGGTTTGATGTATGGCATGTAGCGCCATCTTGCTGAAAATATCCATGACCCAGCTCTACATCATCCAGTGCTCAACAAAATCCGGCGTCACAGTCGGGTCATAAATAATAATAAAAATAAAAAATAAATAAATATAAAAAACGATGGTTGCCTTTTTCATTCGCCAGAAATCCAGTTGTTTCCAATTTTTTTATATCAGTGCGAGTATTATGTTTATCTGGTATGCCCTTCGAGCAGTTGTTAATTGAATTCGTAATCCAGTATTGCTTCACAATGAAGAGCCGCTGATTTAATGTGTACTGCATTTTCATAGTGACTAGGACAAAATATCAAAAACAGCTGCCAAACATAAAAGTCAACAATAAAGGAAGGAAGAATAAACATCTGCACATCTCGAGGCGGGATCAAAACTCCAAACATCTTGCTTAATTTCACCTTCAACTCGGGAGAATGAGTGAGTTTCCAGCCGAGTAAATAAAGAAAGGAATATGTTAGTTCTATATAAATCACTCTGTATAACTTAGCAATTCAATACACGCTACACGTTCACCAACATACGCCGGCCAACCTGACATTGTTGTTTTTTTCTCCATATTCTCTCTTGATCGCGTATTCCAATGATGGGATGGATCTTTCCTTTACCGAATGTTCGTGGTTCTGTTACTCGGCTGAAAGTGCCAGGGCGAGATGGGTTGATGCGGTGTGACAGTTGCTTGCGCTTTGGAATGTTTTCTGATATGAGGGCTTGGACTCCTTGCCATCAGATTAACAGTTAAAGGAAGCCATGAAACATTTGAATGAGGGAAAATAATAATTGCAATTAATATACACATCTAAATGTTGTATTGTTTTGTTTAGAAGCTTTGAGCATTAGATTATGCTAAACCAAAATTGTATGTTCTTTGTGTGGTGATTTAAAAAATATTCAAGTTTGGCGTAATATGAAACAAATACTAAGAAAGTGGCATTACCTTACTCGTATCGAAAAAGGTAAGGTAATGAATGCAACGCTTTCTTTAGTAGTTATGTAAATAACTATTGCAACTCAGTTTAAGATATGTATACCTAAATTAAATAATTAAACACTCTTTATTTTGGTTAACCACTCTTTCAGTAATTTTCATAATACTAATAATGTTCAGTTGGTAATAAACAGAGCCCGGAAGTTAGGTAAAATCTTTTTTTTTTTTTTTTTAATCTAGGTGGATATGTTGAAGAATTAGATAGATTCTTAAATATATATTTGTGGTCGGTAGGGCAAGTTTTTATTTTTGCCTATTTTGGCTTCTGTTACCTATTTTAAGGTTTAAAACCATTTTTTTTTGTCTGTTTGGAATCGTTATGAATTTTTTCTGCGATTATTTACGCATTTTAAAAAGCAAAAAAGAGTTTCCATAAATGGAAAAGAAAAAAAGTTATAAATTAAATAGCATTTCACCTCACAAAAATATTTATTGAGAATCTTGTTATACATTTACTTCTTTTCAAGCAGTCAAAAACTTTCTCCTCAACCCATTCACTTAAACTCTTTAAATAGCAGAACCTTCATTAATGAGAGGAACGCATGGGTACCCCATGCATACGAATACCAGGAAATAGAGAGGATGAAGGAAGTACCGTAGTTTTGAATAGTCCTGACGATTGCGCGAGACATTTCTAGAAAATATGTGGTGGAGGTAGCTTCTCAGTGCATAAAGTGACAAACAATTGCAAACGAGAAAGATGAGAGCAGTACAACTGTGCAATAAACCGTCCCTACAATGTGTACTTGATTCCCCTATAAACGCACAAACAGAAAATGAACTCGATCGGAAACTACTGCGCATCTATACAAAACTACTTTGAATTGATCAACATTTCTATGCTGTCCTGAAATGTTGTAACTGGTATGAGTCCTTCAGAAATAGTTTGTTTTAAATGTGCTCTAGTCACTTCAGTGAAAGTAGAACGCACTTTTTTCATGATGAAAAATGTTCTCTCTGACAAGGGACTGATTATGACAGTTGATGACTTAAAAATATCTTGTTGCTGGAAACTAAGAAAAGAAGCTTAAGTGCTTTAATTATGTGATAAAGAAATTATTAAGTACCTTAAATACCTATTTTCGTTAATGATGAATGATATTTCTGTTTTCATTTTTAATAAATGCTATTTTAATTATATTACTGCATGTTTTCATATTTTACGTGCATTTTGCTTGCCTATTTTAACCAAAATAAATGGCTGAACTTGCGGGCTGTGGTAATAAAATATGTGCTTGTTACAGGCTAAGCCAGACTATCGCTTTGCCTACGGAGTTGAGGATCCTCTCACAGGTAACTCGCAGAATCATGAAGAAACGCGCGACGGAGATGTCGTCCATGGCCAGTACACCGTTCTGGAGCCCGACGGCTCTACCAGAATCGTCACTTACACTGCAGACCCTCGGAACGGCTTCCAAGCCACCGTGAGGTACTCTGCGCCAGGCCAACATCAAAATTGATTTTGTCTTCAACTCAACACGGAATGATGTGTTTCAAGAATCTAATCAGCAGACGCCGGCTGTGTTAGAGACTTGTGTGTATGTACGAGATAACGATAGCTTGTATATCTGAGGTAATGGAAGAAGAATGCGCTCGTACTGATAAATACCTTCAACCAATGACATCATAAAACTGATAACAATATAATGCTAGTGCTTTGCAGGTGTGCAGCTAAGAACAAGTAACTTCCAAGCAAGTAGAAGCATATTAACCAGAGTAAACTTTTTAGTTCTTCATTTTCTTATATAACGAACATGCTGATAATAAAAAAAAAAAGATGTTTTAATTTTTTTCCCCCACTTGGACATATATAACATGAATTCAAACATGTCTTCAGTTTTACTTTACGTTACAAAATAACATCAAATGTAGATCTACTTATATTTTTGGTGACATATTGTTTTAAGACATATAACTAAGACAAACCGATTTTGGTAGGTTTTATTTTAACTTAAATATTAATGAATATATTGATAAAAGAGAGCTATGTGTCAATAATTATAAATTTTCAAACTTTTTCTTTAAAAACTTATTTTTTTTTCAAAGTTCTGATATGTCCTTTACTACTTCTCTTTTCAAATACCAACAGTAATCAGACCCAATGACCTTGATAGTGCTTTCCATTGTTTTAATGTCTTTCATCTTCACTCATTGCACCAACAGCAGGGACGTAATCAATATGTCTGTTTGAAAAAATGTACTTTAACACCCATTATACACCCTAGATTTCTAAAATGTTGTAACATTTCCTACATGATTTCTTTATAGTGCTCACATTTCTTGTTGCTAAGAAAATTTTCTGTCATTTTTTTTTTTTTTTTTTTTTTGTATGCCACCCATGCTGACTTCTCTAATTCGGACATTTATTGAGGAAAGGTCTCATTTTGTATAAGCTCACAAATCTGCTGCAACCGAAAATACCTGCTGCAATCTTAGCTTGTTTTCTGTGGGAACTTTGTAACAAGAAAGTTGAAACTATCACCATCTTTATTTAGAGCAGTAACAAATTGCTTCATCAGGCCTAACTTAATATGGAGTGGGGGAAGAAGGACATTAGAAGGAGAAACGAATGGTTCATTCTTCACATTTTTTTTCTTCTCCAGGAACTGAATTGCTCTTTTGTGGCCAATTTTTTCTGGTCCAATGCTCTGATTTAGTCCTACTGTCCCATTCACACAAAGAGAACAGTTATTATCTTATTTAAATTTCTCAGAATATTTATTTTATGTATCTGCTCAATGGGCAAATAATAAAAATTGTACTTTCTATACACCGATTTCTGAAAAACCGTAGCGCGAAACAAAACTAAGGTTGGTTTGGGAGATTCCATTGATAAGGAATCACAAAATATGAACATTTTCCATTCAGCAAAAATTGTGTAGACCAGAATAAAATTGTGCGCCAAAATTTCCATCGTATACTCACATAAAGGCACTTCTTTTTCCTTGCCTCCATGTCAAAAGTCCGAAAGAATTTTAGTGGAAATGGGATCAAAGGTTATCACATTTCTTATATCCCCTGATTGTGTGGGTGAAATGTGTATTGCCACACGTTCTTTTAATGATTCGTCAGTGAAACTGAAATCTTAACTAGATCATGAACGCGAGCCGGACTAAAGCTAAATAAAGAGTAGGAGAAAAAATTTAAATAAATAAATAAGTTCATAAAACACGTGATATAGACGGTTTTCCAAACAGCACTTTCGTCGTCTTTTGTTTGTGATATTTCTATATTTTTACCTTTGTTTCATAAAAAATTATATTATACTAGCAGTAATTTTGTTTGCCCAATCTGCAGTCTTTTTAATAACATTCATGTCATATCGACATTATTCATATTTTTTGTTTTCTTAACCAATATGGGAAAGAGGAAAATCAATTGGCTAAGCAGAATTTCTTTTATAATGAAAATCATATCCTGTAATATTTATGTCATAATGTTTAGAACTTTTTTTTTTGTGGAAAAGAGAAAATTAGAGAGGTAACTGTGTGTCTCTTAAACAACAGTTCATTAACGGTCGAAAGACAAAAGCATTGTTAAAGTTAGTCACTTATATTGTTTTTATTTAATGAAAAATTCACTGCAAGCTTTGCGGGAAAAGGTGCGAATATTTTCATCATTTAACCAACCATAAGATGCTTTCTTATATATTAAGTATTACCAACATTTTTTTTAATCCACTGAGGTAGAGGGTACCAATATAACAAAAGTAACAAGCACCAGAACAACCAGTATTTTACGAAAGAAAAAATGCAGAATGAATGAAAAAAATAATTCATCCTTATAGAAAATGGAAAAGAAAACTGAACTTATCAAATCTATGATGGAGGTAAATACGCGCGCTACTGAAATATTGCAATTTTACCTCAGTTGACTGCCATATTTATGTAGTTCACGCAAAGAGCACTCTATCGGTTGATATTGTACATATTGTCGATATTTATCTAATATTTATCAGACTTTAATTGATACATTTTGAAGTAAACTATGTTACAAATATTGTGTAATCATTATAATGTACCTAAAATTTATATAATAGTATCTTGTCAAAAGTCTGGTTATCAACCATCACAATTATATTATATTATATTGCGTTAATCAGAAAACACCATGTGAGAAAGTTTATATTACAATATTATGATCCCCAATTCTGACTATTGGGAATATATAAAATTACTAACTTTCTAAAATAATGTCGCAATTCTCTTGGCAGTTATCGACATTCATTATTATGAAAAGTAATGTTCGAATATTGAATGAAAAATTTTAAAATGCTGCATAGTTATTAAAAAATGTACAGGTGCTTTCATTTTAAAACTTACGAACTTACGAATTAATTTAATATTAAGGAGAAATTGAAAAGTATTGATTATATCAGCTTTCACCGGCTTACTCCAACCCCCCCCCCCACTTAGAAATTTTAAATGACACCTCTATCTCACGACATTTAAATTTTATAAAAAAGTCATTGTTGTTAAATAGCTCGTTTTCTGTTTTTGCCCGGCAACATGGATTGTTGTTATTTAAAATTAGTTAATTGTAAGCTAAAAACACAATTTATTTTGGGTAAAATTACAACAATTAATATTACAGTATACACCATTTTGACATATATACAAATTAATACGAAAATTCAACTATAAAAATTAGTTTTTGTAGTATTATCGTAAAATGTAAACACGCCAAGTAAAAAGTCTCTTTAGAAATAGAGGTGGCTTGAGGTTAAACCTAAAGTATAATCAACACTGGTTTTAAACGTCTCCTTCAGTATTTAAATGAACATGTTTTCTTTTTTGTTTAAATGTGTAGCAAGTTCTGAAATAAAAGTGTCGTAATCCGATTGCTATATAAAACTATTTCTCAAGTTATTGCCATAAGTTTTCTAAATATTTATTGAATATTGGAAATATTTAAGTTGTTTTTTGATGAAATATTAGCTATATTGCAATTAAGCGTTTCCGTTAAAGACCTTAACAAAATTAAAAACCATTGTTAGTTCTATTTAAATTTATTTACGTCATACATAATCTGTTTCAGTATCCTATTTCAAAATGTTTCTTTAAATAGTATTCTTGTAAGAAAAACTTGCTGGTACATAATTTTACATATTCAATTATAATTTTAGTCATTTTAGTGATAAAATGAATCAAAATTTCTGAAAAATGTAAATAAACAAAATCAACGTGAAGGAAATACTCTACTGTGCATACTTAGATTTAAATTCACCCGTTATGGCCTAAGAAATTTACAAACTATTTTTATCACATTGTAGTGTATATTGGTATAAAGCAACCTCACATCATTTTGTGACTCAGCCTTTAACATGGACAAATTCCCGTACTACCATTTTATTTTAACATTTTTCTGAAAATTGTCTTAATACAATAAGGTATGCTAACAATTTACTCAAATTTCTTACTCGTTTGCTTGGTAATCAGCCTAAAACACTGAAACAATTTAGACATTATATCGTCATTACCCTGGAGCACAAAGAACGTGTTCGTTATACCTTAGGTGGGAAAGATAGAAAACATTGCCCATAGTCGGTACAGGTTTGAATTAATTATTATTTAGTGTTTAATTAGATACATCTCTTTAGTAGTCATATACTGTATATCTACAGTCAAGCAATAATATCTGCCTAAGATGCTATGATGCTTCTGTTTTGGGACGCTTTTCACATTTGATTAATGTGACCAGATAGAACAGTTGTGGTGGGGACATGTCTCGTAGACAATTGGTAGCCGGGCAATGGTCAGGGCGCAAGAGAAATATTTCCAATTGTTAATGTCTGTTTTCAAATTTAATTGATACTGTATGCTTACCTAATTTGTGTTTGTAAATGGATTTAGAAGGAAATGTAATTATAATGACTGATACTTATATTATAAAATGAGAAAATAATATAAATATATGCAAAGACTGTAAAGGCTGACAGATGTAATAAAATAAAACTATTTACGTGAATTAATTTTCATTCTTTCCAAATAGAAAAAAATATAACAACCATTTTCCCTGTTTAAGTTCTTTCAGCGTTTCCCGCCCTGTGATATGAAGTTTAAGTACATTACAGGTAAGTAATTTCAAGCAATTGTAGTTCTATAGTCCCTTCTGGTGACGTAAATTATAACCGGGATTCCAGAATATGTCTTTACCGCTCGAGCTGCGTTTTGCGTCTCGGCCAAAACCAGCTTCCCTCCCCACTCATGGTTTCCTTCCAGAACTGGAATTCACAATCTTATATATAAATTTGATACAACTGGTTCAGTGCAAAAAAAAAAAGAAAGAAAGAAAAAAAAAGAAAGAAAGAAAGAAAGGAAAAAAAAAGAAAGAAAGAAAGAAAAGAAAAGAAAAGAAAAAAAAACATGCTCGCGAAGACGAGCAGAAGAAAAATTAAACGAAATTGGTGCAAATCTTGAGCATTGCGGAGCGGTTTCAATGTTTTTGCACGCAGAGCAACAAAATTGTAAAAACACGAACCTTACAAGTGTACACGTGTCCATTGTCTACAACAAGGTGATCCCATAGCAGGTGTGCGTTGTTGTGAATGGTTTCTTTCATCAGTGATTGAAGGGTGAATCGACTTAGCTTCTGTTCTATTTAGGCCAGACGTGGTTCCAACAAAATTATCTCGTCGGAAGCATGAGCGGCCGGCTATAACATGACCACTGGTCAGCGCGGGCAGTAAGGATATTTTTTGTAGGTCCTTCAGTGAAGCCTTATGAAATCATTCGAGTTCATTCAAACGACCATTATGCCGCTGTCTTTGAACTTTGATTGGATTTGATCATGTTATGGGCCATTCTTACCCACAGATATCCAGAATAATGGGTGGTTATTCTTATGATGTTTCTTTTATAACATCACTTGAAATGCTAGAAAACGACCTAACCTTACAAGTAATTCCCCAAACGCTAGACAAAGAGAAGCAACTTTCGATCGGAGAAACTCATCATTAGATGAAAAGGAGGTAAAGTATTCTATACTAAGTACATCAGGTTATTTCAATTATGGGCCAAGAGAGGGCAGTTTGTATTTAATTTGAGGGAGATTATGTCGGCGAGCGGCTGTGCGTTCACGTGTTATTATTTCTTTCATTGTGTGTTAATTGTTAACGTAATACATAAGTGAAAGAGCAGAGATAAGATAAGGTAAGAAATGGTAACGCAATTCGCATGAAAATATCCTGCCAGCCATGTTGCAGGCAGAGAAAGCGTTCGTCAGCTTGATATATGAGAGACAGGATATGTCAGTGACAAGATGCATTTTACGAGCCGCCATATTCAAGTCAAAATTAAATACAGGAATTTTTCTATACAGATGCCAGCAACGTATTGCCTCTGAGGGGCATCATTTTCAATGTTGCTTAAAAGTGCTTATTATTATTATTATTATTATTATTATTATTATTATTACCAACGTCAGTTTTAAATACAGTATCATTTTAATCTTCCATAAAAATATAAACTTTATGCGCAGCCACAATTATCTTTTTGCGGGTGCAGCGGCTGCTTTTCACCAGCCGCGCTCAGGTGGCGCATAATTCAAATCACCTCACTGTATAAGGTACTAAGAGCTCTTATGGAAAGGAAACGATGTTTTTTTCCCCCCTCTCCCTTTTGAACACATCCTTCTAAGAAAGCTTAGCAAGAAAATTAAAGAAAACTGTTAGGATATATAAACGCATAGAGGTACGACATAAAAAATCACGTTTTGCACTATATTGCCTCCATTCAACTTGCTCTTGCAGCGTATGCATACATTCTGACTTCGTATTCTATGCGGAAAAAAGAAAGGGGGGGGGGGACCTGAGAATCGGTAGAAGAGGCAGATAAATCTTTAAAGTACATTATTTCACCAAAGGAGTATGTACCATATATGCCAGAGCCACAAAACCCTTTGCTTTGCTTTTCATCTAGAAGTATTATGCAATTTGCGCATCACTGTCCCAGAATTGCGCTTGACCGCCATAATAGTTAAAGAGTCGTCATGCATAGGGTGACCAGATCCACATCAATAAAAAGGAAAACAAATATTTCAAAAAGATATTGTTCAAAAACTGAGGACACAAACTATCCCTTTATATTGAAGCTTATATTATACTTAAAATGATGTCTATATTGTATACGAAATATTTATAGGCGGGCTAAAAAACTAAATAATATTTTTACAGGCATAATTTCTACCGAAAGAAAAATTTAACTTTACAATGTTTTGTTAGCGTATGTGTAATCTACACGAGTTTCATTGTTGTCACGTACAGTTTCCGCCTGTGAGTGGTGTGCAAGTTGATACATGTTCAGTTCCGCCTACAGTAAAAGAGATGTCACGCGCCGAACAATATGCTGCTCTGAAAATCTGCTTTCGTCTCAATAAATCTTCAGTTGAGGCCTGTGCAATGTTATGTTACAGAGGGTCAAGGGGAGTTTGTTCTTCCCTATTGCACCGATGCAAAATGGATTAAAATGTTTATACATGGGAAGGTGGGTCCGGGCTTCAGTTTGTGCTCTAAAGGAAGAAAAAATTAACACCGCTGCTGTCATTGAATCGTCGAATAACATTAAGAACAATATCAGCAATTCTTAAAATATCACTAGGTGCTACTCAGGGTTGGTACCTAAAATGTTGCACATGAGACCTGTTTGTGTACGGTGGGTACCAGCCTACTGATTCCCCAACAAAGAAAGTTCGAGTACAGGTTTAAATGTATTTGAAGATAATGTTACAGGAAGATGTGCAGTTTGTTTCAAAGGTAATCACTGCTGATGGAACTTAAACATCATTTCTATCCTGAGAGCAAGCAGCAAAACGCTGTGAGAAAATCTCCATTATCATCAAAACAAAGTGGTTGCTTGCGCTTGGAAAATTATGTTCATCTCATTTTTCGATATTAAAAGAATAGTTTACAAGTATGTGTACCTGCATGCACAACTGTAACAAGATAATACAATGGATGTATCCTCAAAACTCATCACACACTTGCAAAAGACCACATTTCCATACACCACAATAATGTACGGCCGCACGTCGTAAATGTTATTGTGAATATCTCACAAAAATCAACGTGAGGTGTACCCACCTAAATTTCATATTTAGCCCTGTTATCTTTCAGCTTTTCTCCAAATTGAAGAAACACCTTTTTTTAAAAAAAAAATTACGGACGCTTTTTAACACCTCAGGTCGTCAGCGTCCCATTCAAACCAGGGAGTGAAACGGCCGACAAATTTTGCTCAGAGGCCTCTTCTTTCAAACTTGAGGTTTTTTATCGTGCCGTAAATGTACGACACGGGACCCATGCTTTTACTTAGGATGTTTACACCCGAAAAAAGCCATCGGTCCTGACCGGAATCGAACCCACGATCTTGGTTTTAGGGGACAAGTATGGTTACAACTACACCATCAGGACCGAAGGACCTCTCTAAACATGGTTTCCAGTATGTCTTTGAAAACTGACAGAAACGCTGGGACGGGAGTATTGCATCCAAAAGGACTACTTTGAGAAATATCATCAAAATTATGAGGATGAATTAATTGCACAGTCCTCGTAATGAAATGTAATAATAATAATAATAATAATAATAATAATATTATTATTATTATTATTATTATTATTATTATTATTATTATTTTACATCTCGCAAGATATACATGGCTCTAAAGCATGATGGCCGTTTTCCCTAGAACTGCTAAACCTCAGCAGAAATACAGCAGATCCCAGAATTGCCAGACCTATAGCAGGGATCTGAGCTTCACGGAACACGGTTTGAAAAACGCCAGTTTATGGAATGACTTTAAAAAATGACACTAACCTTAGTGTCTGCCCCTTGCATGTATCCGCAGTTAAGTTGGTATCATGAATACCTAAGACAGTCAAGGGAAATATAAAAGACAAAAAGGCAGCACGAAATTAGGAATATAATAATATTTTGTAATACGTTTCAAAGATATACAGTTCCGAAATCACAAATTTCACGTTCGGTCACAATTTCATTTCATCTTTTTCTGAACGCAGGACATTTGCTGGATGGGTGTATCTTGAGCTTACATTGCTGTTTTGGCATTATGAATATCTAACTTTAGAATCATGTGGCTCAGAAAAAAAATGCTAGAGAACACATAAGTCCAATCCAAAGGCGTCAAAACAGATAATTCTAATATTTCAGATATTCACTTAAAAGGAAAGGAGGGCATTTTTATTATTATTATTATTATTATTATTATTATTAAAAATCCGTCCGGATTTTTGAACAAATATGTAAAAATGAAGACATATTTTAGAAAAATAGGACTTCTATTCATCCTAGTCATTTTTTTAAAAGGTGTTTTACGCGTTTTTACTACTAAGGCACGACAGACGGTGGACACTGATGATACACGAGATGAAATGATATATTGGTAAAGTATTTTTATAAGCAAGGAAACGTTCCAGGCCTAAGTTTAGGGCACCTTCCCGGCATTTGCCATTTATGAGGACCGAGGAAAACCTAAAAAAAGCTCAGTCAGAAAGGGCGGTCCTGATGGAATTCGAACCCCAGACCTTTCGTTCACGAGTCCGCGCCTTAATGACCTTGGCCAACCGTGGTGGTACCCCAGTCATGCAGAACAACCTAATAAGTTTACTTTGTGCAATTATTGCTTCCCTTATACAGTGTGTCCGGAAAAACTTTGGGAAAAAGAAATGATATATCAGAAACGAATGCATTCATTATTTCGCGGTTTGCACGTTCAGAAAGGGAGATAAAACATTTTGTTTACATCTAAAGGTCGCATCACGGAAGGCACCATCTGCTTGCTCATGACGTCCAGTCCATACCCACGACATCGCTACGTCCTGTGCGTCCAAAAACTTGATGACAGACCTAACCTATCAGACGGCGAGGGACAAAGTAAGAACCGACATCTTCAGCCTCTACTATAGTACGGCTTTTTCAGTAGAATCCTAACTTACGTGGAATAGCTCACCACGTGAGTCACAAAATGAGTTTTTCCCTCTAGCACGAGAGTAGACCCCTAGCCCTTTATGGCACATAATGGGCTTTTTCATTCATTCATTATGGCGTTATTGCGGGCGAAACGGAAGAGCCAATGGTCCATACGATTGCCACTTTCTTAATGTCTCGGGCATGCGCACTCACATGCATGACCAACTATCTATTGGGCGGTGTGGGAAACTTATTTTCTGGGTGACTCTCGTAGATAATAATAATAATAATAATAATAATAATAATAATAATGTTAAAATTGCTAACCTAACACTCATAATTACAGTCGAGATATATGGCAAAATGCCTTTGTTTTTAATTGGTCCTCACCAGAAAATATCTACGTGTATAGAAACGATATTTGTAAACTGTCAAATATTACGAGGACTACCTCATTGATATAGCAATTAGCGTCGCTGGCAGGGAGGACTCGGGTTCGATTCCCGATATCTGTTTAGAAATTTTTCTAAGTTAGGGAGGTGTGGAATGGGGTACACCCAACCCGATGAGGATAATTGAGAAGCTGCCTGATAGAGAGGTGGTGTTCTTCGATCTAGAAAACTGCATGATAGGCAACCGACATACCTATTACATGATCCCCTGTAATATTGGCATCTATGAATAAAGTCGTAAGATGGAATTTAGAGGAAGCACAGGTAGCTACGGCAGGCTATGACCCGATCTCCGAATATAGCGCTATAGAAGAAATAACATTATGAGACTTTTGCCTAATTCTGCATTTTTTGTAATTATTTTATTATTGTTGCAAAATTTCTATTTATCTTTAGTGCTTCATTGGTGGGGATAATAAGTACTTTTTTTTGACACAGCTATTGTAAAAAATGTTTTGCGGCGGATTTGATTTTATAAAGGTTGAAACCAGATGTTGGTAGGGGATGTTTATTATTAGTCCCACTTTGGGAAGCAGTTTGAAACGGATTTGTTAGGTGGAGGATGGGAATTGGGCTGTATGGTTGCTGCGGTAAATAATTTATGCCCGCTGATTGCAGATTTTGCCACGGCTGCTGTATAATACCCCATTTTTCTTCGATGAGACTCTAGCTGGATTTTGGCGGCTGTGGGCCAGCCGGACCGAATAAACGGGATTCCGATGCAAAAAGTTGACAATAAGTAACGCTTCGTTGTTTAGTTGTCGGTATCGTTCATTTTCCTTAACCTGAATATTGAAGCAAACTCACGTCTCGCGTCGAACCATGGCAAGGTAATCTTGGCAAACAGAAGTTTATTGCGTTAACCAAATGCGAAGAAATTGTTAATTTAACAGAAGTCCTAATTAGCTCAATGATGTATCGGCAATTAACGTGGTGACTGACATTCAAACTTCGTTGTCACCGGAACTGGTACTTGGTGCTTAGGCCGCTCTTCCGCTGACATCCGGTGACGGCAATCACACGTATCTGGGCCCAGAAAATTCTGAGAATGCTTGACTTTTGGGCGAAATCTTTCCCTTTTATACACAAAGCAAAATGATGCTATTCATGGGCAACGGCGCGAAATACTCCCGCCAATTTTGTGTTAACGTGCCTCATAGATAAATGCTTACCTCACTGAATTTCATTTCTATTCGCTGGAAAAATTTGGTCAAGTTAATTGCTTTGCTATTCGTCAATAAGATTTCATACGTTTTATGTCAAGGACTCGGACACGTGCAACTTTGCCACCAAACAGGCCGGTTTCTGCCCTGAGGCGGGGGCATTTCCAGCCCTAGGTGCATACCATAAGGGATTACCTCGCATTGTCTTTCTGAGTCTGGAGAAAGACGTGAATTTTTCCTTACCCTGCTATATTATTACATGTTATCTCTTAAATATTACCAAAAATTACACTTTATGAACGCTTTTAAACACTATACAATCTTAATTCTACATATACGAGTTATGTTATTAAAGTTCCTCCACTGAAAGAAAATGCAAAACACACTTGCATATAATTACTGAGTTGCTGATTCTAAAACTACAAACATTAATTATTTCAATTACTCTGCAATTGACGGGGAGCCAGGGACACCTTCAAGGTACTGTGTTCAAGTTTAAGGGATCACTATCTTATTGTGTAAATTTTCAGTGAGATGCCGATTAAAACCACTATAAAGAAATTTCTGGCGGCATCTTTTGTTAGACCCGACAAGACATTTCACAATATGCTCATTGTTAATACAAAAATAATGAAAAGTCATTTGTTTGGTAAATGTTACATTTTAAATTACAGTTTGACGTTGTGCCTGAAGACAAGTGAGCGTTTACGTACCAAACTGAACAAATCAATAAAATGTCTGGCTATCCGAACCTAGAAATAATAGAAAGTGTCGGCAAGATTCTCAGCGATATTCTGTGAATATGGTCCCGTTGACTACAGCTTGTTTCAAACATGCTTCAATGGCCATAGTGAATATTTAAAGTTCTTTTTCTGTTCTGAAAAAATACACCTGACAAATGACAAATTGCCGGTGTTATTAATTTGAAGAAACAAATGCAATAATAAACACAAATAAAAGGTTGAGTCTAGTATTTTTGTGATTTTTCTTTGTAAATAATCTTGCTGTCTAAACATGTAAATGCCTTTTTTCTGCCTATATTACATATTTCAAGTACGTTTTTCCTGCTATTATATATTCCCACAGGCGAATAAAAACATAAGTAGACTTCGAGCATTACCTTTCAGCTGGAATTACTGCAGGCCTCGCTTGAACTAAAGCAATACGCTTATCAGAATGTAATTCCGTTGTGCCTTGTTCATAGATCCGCAGCAATTAAACTGGAACGAAATCTTCCTCCTCGAGAACGTAACCATGAGAAACGCTCATGCGCAAAGCGAAATGTCTCCTCGAGACGAAACTTAATTCCAGGTACATTGCCTGAGACGAGCATATCGACCTGTTGCGTCTGACCCATAACAAACCACGTTAACTTCAATATAAGCAAAACTCTGACAAATATGATTCGTCTCAAAATGTGAGGATGATTGCACCAACTGAAAGAGACAGAAGCATATTGAAAGCACATGCCGACAACCAAATGTTTTGCTTTCAGCTACACTGCCAAACCTAGGAACACTACTTGGGTTTAGTTTGATAGACAAAACAGACATAACTGATAAAGTAATACAGATACGAAAGTTGTATAAAGAGTTAATCTGTGTTTCATGTAGGAAATTAACCACCAAATATAGTTAGTTACTTTGGATATTTTGTTGTATAAACATTAATCTAAGATTATTTCGTTATATCCCATATTAAATCTAACTTACGAAATTTCACAAGTTAAAACGCAAATAGAGTTAAGTAATTTTTAAATAAAACCTTTCCGATAGTACAGAAACATAACAACTTTATTTGTAAATAAAATGGCGAGCAACGTTTAATTTCATTTCATTTAGGCAACGTTTCTTTAATCTGTCACGTTTCATTTCGGCGTAACGAGAAATATTTGTATTCAATTGTACATTATGTTGGGCTAATCTTACAACATAATATTCTGCACATATTGTTTACAAATTTCTGATTATTCTGACATCTCACTCGATGATAAATATTGGCATGCTGCTCTGAGAGAAATAATCCGTTCCGACACAATAAAATGGGAGCAAATAAGTTGAACCCTATCTCAGAAACTCAGGCTTGTAATAAGAAATGACACACAGGAGACAGAAAGCTGAAAACAAGGTAATCTCATAGTTAATAACACGTTCTTATTTTGGAACCGCTCGTAATTCATCCCTTTTCTCAGTCCCCACCCACGCACCAAGTTACCGCCACGGGTGATCGTTAAGGAGCGGATTCGTGAGCGAGAGGTCTGGGATTCAAGTCCCGCTAGAACCGTCCTACCGGGCTGAGGTTTTTTACCAGGTTTTCCTCATCCTCATAAATGACAAATGCCGGGGAGATACCTTAAACTTAAGCCTGGAACGTTTCCTTCCTTTAAAAATACTTTCTCAATTTATCATTTCATGTATCACCAGTGTCCACCGCCTGTGGTGCCTCAGTAGGAAAAAAAACAGGCGTTAAACACTATGGGGGGGGGGGAGATTCAAGATTGTTTATTAAGTACAATTCCCTGTGACCTGCATAGTTCGGCCTTTCAGGGGAGTTTATATTTTTGTATAATTAGTTTTTTCTCTCTTCTATTTATGTAAGCCCATGCATTGCTCTATTGGCGAGCGGTGAAAAATAGTTTATCTATGCATCTCATATTTACTTCGTTATTTATGTACTATCATTTTCATATTATGGACAGAGTTTATTTATTTATTTATTGCTATATATCTACAGGGGAAATTGGGGGGACAGGGTCCCATGCACCATGTCGGTTCATTACTTATATAGCCATAGGCTTCTCCTACTAATGACGGTTTCACTTCCACCAGTCTGGATAAAATGTGCTCAACACAATCAGGATTCTAGTGCAATTTTAACGGGATTATTGCGCGGTAAATTTAAACTAATTTAAAAAAAAAAACAAGGATAGTAGTAGGAGGAGGTCTAGAATAGATAATGCGCGAGTATATGAAATCAGTAGTGTATAAAGAATTGAAAATGGCTGACGTGACATCATTGTACAGAAATACCAGAAATATATAGATTTGAGTTATTTGAGTTACGGGCTGGCAGAGTGCAGTTGTGTGCTGAGAGAATCTAGTTATCAAAGCCGTATTACGCATGTGTAGGTAGCAGTTTGCAGTTAGTATGAGGGTAAATTTATCAGCAAGTGCATTCATTTGTTACTCGGTGCTTTCATTATGTAAATTATGTGCCAATGTTCCTCGTTACCTATGCTAATACAGAAATTGTTATAAAAAGTTACGAGAGAGAGAAGGGGGATTGTCTCAATCACAAGAAACGTGTTTCGAGTCCCCGTATTCTTGCGGGAGAAAAGTTACATAATAACTTCCCTATGCAGGTGCTGGCAATGTATTGCCGCTAAGGGGCATCATTTTCAACATTTCTTATAGCCAGGGTAGGCTTACTATTACCATTTTAATTACAGTATAATTTTATACTTTCAGTATAAATATAAATAGTAATTTTACACGCTGTGACTCCATCTCTACTTTCTTGGTTAAGGTGGCGACTGTCCTTCGCCTTTACGGGGGTTCAGGAGACCCGAAACTTAAATAATTTCGCATTAACTATTTCTTTGAAACTAGGAAGGTGTTGGAATGATGCTCACAAAATAAAATGTCACTATTAACACGTATATCATAAATACATATTACATTTTGATAGAGATTTAATAACAGATTACGTATTTCTTTTATTTTAGAATGGACTCGGTTGAAATTGTGCATTTTGTAATTATCCTTAGGAATGCTCTCTTGCTTTTGTTGGAGCACTAGGGCAGTTTTACATTAACTGCTATCACATCCATTGTCTGAACCGGAAAAAGGTTTACGAACCAATTAAAAACTACAAAATGAACAGAAACATGTGTAAATTCGCATCTAAAATTACAGTGCTGTAAAAGAGTTTTCACTTCTTCCAGCGGGTTTGCAATTTTCTGAAAGTTAATTATGCATTGAAAAAAGAGAAGCTGTTTTATGAGCAAGGTGCCACATTTAAATTAATGTTGCTTATTTTATTGTATTTTTCCTTTATGTCCCATAAAACACAACGTCCAACCGTGAGGAATTGGATTTCTTATACCGCTGTTGACCTCCAAACATAAGCTATCAGTAATTAAAAACAGTTGCCCGAGGGAAGTTAACCAAAGGGAATCAACCAAACAGTAAATGAACGAGTTTTTATCTTGAACTTTATTTTTATTTTTTAACAAAATCTTCCGTAAAGTCCATATATTTGTACTGGATGCTCCAAAGCCATTATTCCGTCGCTTAAGAGGAAAGGCCAGGGAGGGAGGGAGGGAGGGGAAAAAAACACTTTCTACAGCTGCAACCATCTCTTGATTTGATGAAAAACGCTGACCAACCAGGAAGAACTTGTAGTTTTGGCACAGATGGAAGGCAGAGGAAACTAATTTGGGGAGTAGTTTCAAATATACGAATACAGTAGTATTCGTATATATATATATATATATATATATATATATATATATATATATATATATATATATATACAGTGATTTATATAGAACTATTCTTTATTTATTAGGATGGAAATTCACCCAGTTTAACGTCAAATGAAGGAGTTTTGATACTTTGCCTGGAGATGTCAGATGTTTATTTTTCCCCTTATTTTTGGCTTTTATGTTTTGCAGCTGTTTTTGATATTTTGTTTCAATCGCTGTCAAAATTCAATGCACATTAAAACAAAGCCACTTTCTTGTGAAGCAATACTGAAATACGATTTCAATTACAGCTACTCGAAGAGCATACCAGAGAGAATTTGGTATTCGCAAACTCCCCGAATGAAACGCAATACTGCACTGGTAAACAACTTGGAAACAACTGGATATCTTGTGAGCGAAAACGGCAAACAACGTTTATTTAAACTGCCCATGGTTGTTGTGGACTTCAGGACACGACTGGAACGGTCACCCCCTAAGTCTTTAAGACATTTGTCGCAAAAGACCGGGTACATCTATTCAATGTGTGAGAGAGCTGCAAAACTCACCTAAAACCATATAGAGCTATATTTGCTATCGATTGCAGGGATCAGATGAGAACAACAAGTGAAATATTGCTGTTGGTTTCAGCAGAGGTAGAGAGCTTTTCAAGCCGCCCACGTAGGAACACAATCGCGGGTTCAATCACGGTCAGGGTCGATTGATTTTTTTCGGGCGTAAAAGTCCTAAGTATGGTTTCCTTCAGAAGGAAAGTAAAGTCATGGGTTCCAGTGTCGTAAATTTATGATACGTAAAAGAACCTTATTCTGAAAGATGAGACCGATGAGCAAAATTTGTCGGCCGTTTCACGCCCTGAATTGAATGGGACGCTGATGACCTGAGATGTTAAAGAGCATTCGTAAGAGAAAAAATGGGGGGAAAGGAAAAAAGTTATATTATAAATTACAACACAACGCGGGAAATTTAAAAGTTGCTGTCATAGATATTACATTTAAAAATGTAATTAAATTACTTTTACACATAGCTACAAAAATAATTTGCGGAATGCACAATTTAGGAGAACGGTATCTCTAAAATTTACACGTACATAAACTTGTCAGCAATGCAGGCTAGGCATTTTTGTAAATTAATAGTAATGAGGTCCGCAGACAAGTGCATGCGATCTAGCAGCATATTACCTAATAAAATGAAAGTTAAGTACAGTTTCGTCATATAAATTCATATATAAGACGTGATAGTGAACATCATCATCACAGAGAAAATACGAGGATATGTTCATAAGTTTCCGGACTCGCCGATAAGGATTATCGTCTTCACAAAATCCCTATATGGTGTCGTCATACCTTTTCCTTTAAGTAAATAATAGCAGCTGCAACTTCCGCTCCGCTGTGTTCAGTTGTGCAGATATAATTGCTATGTGTAGAAGATTGTGACATGTTCGAAATGGAGTATCGAGCGTTATTAAGTTCTTTACGAAAGAAGGAATTACACCAAATGAAATTAAACAGCGATTGGACGGTGTACATGGAGAAACACCCCCCCCCCCCTCATATTCTACCTTAAAAGAATGGGCCAAGCTTTTTCAAATGGGTCGAGAAAGCATTGAAGACGAAGAGCGTGTAGGTCGGCCCTTGGAGGTGCTCACTTCTGAAAACATCGTTCTTGTGGAAGAAGAAATTATGGAAGACCGGCGGCTCAAAGTTACAGAAATAGCAGCAAGGTTGGACATTTCTAAAACAACAGTCCTTCGAATTATTTATGAACATTTAAACATGAATAAGTTAGTGCAAGATGGGTACCTAGACTTCTTTCCTCAGTCCAAAAGCAGCAACGAGTCATCTGTTGTCAGACATTATGGAGCTCCGCGTGGCAACAAGAGAGAAGTTCTGATAACCATTGTTACAGGAGATGAAACTATGGTCCTCTACTATGATCCCTTGTCCAAAAGAGAATCAATGGAGTGGCGTAAATCTGGTGAAGCACCGCCTCTAAAGGCCAAGCTCACTCAGTTAACCAAGAAAATCATGGCCACAATCTTTTGTGACTGTAAAGGAATATTCTTCATTGACTACAAGGAGAAGAAAACCACAGTAAATGGGGAGCACTATCTGACTTACTGCACAGGCTACGTGCTTCCATCAAAGAGAAAAGACGAGGAAAGCTGAGTGGTAGTGTGCGCCTTCTTCACGACAACGCGCCTGTGTACACAGCTCTTGTTCATATATATATATATATATATATATATATATATATATATATATAAATTAACACTAATAATAAAAGTAGATAAAGTTAAAACACAGAGAAAGAGTCACACTTGAAATTTCTATATTTCAAGTGTGACTCTTTCTCTGCGTTTTATCTTTATCTACTTTTATTATTACTGTTAATTTGTTACATTGTTAATAGTGTTTCTTTATTTTTATTTTTCATTAATATATATATATATATATATGAACCTGACATTCTACAAAAATGTCTACATGGAAAAACAGAATGTCGGTGAACCATTCAATAATGTCATTAGGACTCATGTCACAAAAACTGGTTTTGATGCACTTAAATTTGTGCATTTTATGCAGTTTCAACATTAACACAGGGAATATAGGAATAATTAGACCCTGGTTACTACACAACAATGCAACTTCAAGAACAGGACCGTATACGTATCAAGGAAGCAGAGAGAATGGTAGAGAAAATGGAAAAATCAGTAAGAAAGGAGAGAAGAAACAAGAGGAAGGCCAAAGAGGATGAAGAAATTGTCGAATATTGACCAGGACAGTTCTAAATATATGTTCAATTGTAAAATTTAACGCTGTTTTTCTCAGTTCGTGGTTTTTATATCCTGGTGCACATTCCTCCCACACTCTCCTTAAGGATTTATTTAAAAGGCCTAAACACATAATTTTATTATGTTTAGGAACAAGATTGTGCTATTTAAAGCAAAAGTTCGTCTTCAGTCCCTCTGGATTACTTCTGATTGCAATGTGTTCGTATCCAAATATGTTCTGCGTAATCGAACATTCCTTTTAATATAATTTAAGCCGACTAATTTAAGGTTGCCAGACATAACCGAAGACGTTCATAGATGTGGGTTACACGTGCTTGTAAAATCAGCTGGATTATTCGTGCCTAAGGTTCCAGGTCTTCTATGCTCATTGATGCAAGGAAACTTCTGTTAGAAAAGAACATTGTTGCCCCCAGAATCAAAATTTAGAGAACAATGAAAGAACTAAGGGATTCAGGTGATACTCTCCCATATTTTATGTTGATGAGACCTTGGTGAACCAAAATCACTCTTGAAAAGACATTTGGCAGGATTGCTCGGAAAATGGTAGCCTAGAAGTTCTGGGAAAAAGTATTAGGTTCATTGTTTGCTACGCAGGATCTGAAAAAATAGGTTTCATTCCGTAGAGTAAATGAATGCTTCGTTCCCATCCGCGCAGCACAAATTTCACTATCACTGGGAAATTAATACAGAAAGTTTTAAAGAATGATTTGTGAACAAAATTTTAGGATCAATTATCAACACATGTTATCACTCTAAAGTAATTAATACAGTTCCCAAAACAAGATCTAGGAAATAAGACATTCAGAAATGGCTGTAAACCCACAGTAATATATATATAATCCACTGACCCAGCAGCAGAATTTATTTAAAAAAAATTAAACAGAACAAGTCACAAGAAGAACGATACGAATTAGATGAAATTGCTTTGGAAAGAAGTCATCGTGTTATTCCATTATCCCTATCACTGTCAGTACAAGCCGATAGAGTTAGTATGGGCAAAAGTAAAACGTGAAGTTGCTGCCCGAAATTCGACATTTCGGTTGGCGGATGTCCAGATAGCTAAATATACGGTTCTAAGTTATGATAGAAGACTGGGCAAGGCGTGTTGCTCATGCTTTCATCTTCAAGAGGAAAATTACACAAAGGAGCAGCAAGAGACAGCATCATTAACTTGGTAATAAACCTAAGACACAGTGATTCGGACTCAAGTGTACAAGAAACGATTACCGAAGGAGAGGAGGAGGGAGGAGAGGAGAGGAGAAGGAGGAAGTTGTTTGTGATTTCAGGAAGATATGTTCTTTAAAATATATTTTTAAGCATGGCATTTTCAAGAGTTCATAAACTATTAGATTGTAAATTAAAATTGCATGCTCAGACGAAAATTGATATTTAAGGTAAATCACATTTGTATTAGACAGCCTATCGTCTCATTTTAAAGAGAGGAAAGTTGTTACGACAGGTTTAACTTGTGCACCGCCTTTGCTGCTATCTACGGGTCTCGCGCACCTGCAAATCTTCCCGCTCTTGCTTGAGCATTACGATAAGCTTCGGCAACAGCGCACCATAGCTCATAACGAATTGCAAGAACTCTTGTGCCTTCTTATTTCGATCTTACTTCACTGCAATAAGTTTTAAACTCAGATAGACAGAACACGTGTTACGACGAAATTTCAACAGACTGGCAGTTTTGGACCTTAAAGTCGGATACAAAATAAAAGACGAATTGAAGATGTTTGGAAGCAGAGGGTCTACAAACATAGAAAGGGGAAAAAAATAATTAAAAATGTGTTAAAATAAATAAAAATTGAATTTTGGTTATCTTTCCCAGAGTGGCTACTCGGATCTGCTAAAACTTAGCCTCCTTTCTTTACCGAATAAGACCATTAGCTTAAGGGATATTCTAGACTATCAAATCTGACTTTTTTTTCCAAATGCGACTGGTGTTTGGTAAAATTGGGCCGCTACTCCTCCCCGAAACCGATATAGTTATATCGTATGAATGAGGAAGCAAGTTTATTTCTATCTAACCGCAATTATTACCCAAGTATCCACATTAGAAAGCCTACAGAGGTTGGTGTACTGCCGGCAGCTGAAGGACAATCAGCTACCATTTTCACGGTACAGTTGTCACGTGCGTAACAGACGCTTTTTTATTTTTACTCTACATCACATTCCCCGCAGTAAAGGAGCCGTTCCTTGTTTGTTTTTCTAGTTACACACTCACTAATTACTTTGATCTAACACTTTGTGCTTTAAGAAGTATCAAGGGGTTCTAATTAGCTTTTTAGGTATTTAACACAGATAAGAATTTCTGTTATATTTCTACTCTGTAAATAATATATATATACTTCTGCTTTTCTTCTTCTTCATAAGCGTACGATTTCTCTTCACAATATAATCTACCTCCTTCAAGAGAAGAACTGTTGGGTCACCTAACGAAGAACCCTTTTTACCAATACTCCTACCGTCATGAAAACCGCTACCACCAAAACTATTATCATAACTATCATCATTCCAAAAACCACACATGGACGAAAGAAAAAGATTAAGGTTTGATCAGACATTTAATTTTTCTTACACTACTACAACATATAATTTTGATTTATTTATTTACGGACGCTCTTTAACATCTCAGGTCATCAGCGTCCCATTCAACTCAGGGCCGACAAATTTTGCTCAGAGGCCTCTTTTTTCAGGCTTCAGGTTCTTTTTCGTGCCGTAAATGTACGACACGGGACCCACGGCTTTACTTCCCTTCCGAAGGAAGCCATACTTACGATTTTTACGCCCGAAAAAATCCATCGATCCTGGCCGGGTTCGAACCCGCGATCTTGGGTGTAGGAGGAAAGTATGGTAACCACTACACGACCAGGACCGGCTACAACATATAAAGACGAATCCTTTGGTGAGATATGACATCCCTAATCTTAAAGTTTTCATATAAAAATCTGTCAAAGATATTTTATTAAAAAGCTCTCGAACTTCTTAAAATGGAAATCTGAACAGTAACTCGCTTTTAAGCGCATGTCTTGACAAACACAATGATTTGTAAATCATAGCCATTGTCTCATTAGTATAAAACGTGGTAACACTACATTTATTAAAACACATTAATGTAGTTTTCATATTTGTGCTCTATGAAAAAGCAAACAGATGTTTATCTTACATCAGTCTAACACGACTATCACTAGGCAAAGTATTTCAACAGGTGGAAAGGCTCACGAGCTACAAACCACCTTCTCTCCTTAAGACTGTCATTTATCAGTTCTTGTTTACCTGCCGAGTGAAGGTTCATAGCTTGTGTTCTTGCTTGGTTTCTATTAATCTAGCTGTTTGAGTGTACCTAACTTGATGTTAAGTGCTTAAGAATGCCGATGCCTAGTTATCATTCAATGTCAAAGTTGCACATCTGATCTGAATACATTTAACTCGATGTTATTTGTATATTTATTTAGTAAGCAGAATTAGGCCCCTGAGTTTAATTTTGGTAATATTAACTGTTATTTCATATCCTATGATAAATAATGTAAACTATCACTTCTCGTAAGATTGATACATTTCTGGTTTATGTTTGTTATTACAGTGTATACTTAAGATTATTTTAACATTATATTCTTATAATATTCGAATTTTTACTTCATTTTCTATCATCTAATGTTGGTTAGTGTTGTCTTTTATCCTAATTATCAAATTATGTTTATAACCATTATCACCTTGTCCTTTACTGTTATATAAAATAATACATGGTTATCTCAGCATCGAACATTTTTTCAGGTTAGACATTCGTGTACTTCCGTGACAGCATGCAACACTGGTTGCATTTTGCAGGGGTTTTAGGGATGGATAAACATTAACCACCATTTCTTTACTCTAATTTTCTATAATGTATTATTGCATAATAAGTTACATAATTAATATTAAATCGTTGCACAGTTATCAATAGATATTAATTTTCTCCTGTACTGATGTACCTGTATTAATATAATTTATTTTAGCTGTTAGTGATTCTCGCCTGCTACAATTACTGCCAATTCACATAGATAAGTACACAGTACTTGCTCAGTACTCATTGATGGTTGCTAAATCAGCTGTTATTTTCCCCAACCCTTGAAACGTAATGCGAGATGCCTATTATGAAAAATTACATCATGATTTTGGGACACCGTGTATAAATCCAATTCGCTGTATTTCTAATTTTAGACTCGTTGAGTGTAAGAAAAGGCCTTATGAACTTACTTCTGCCAATAATAATAATAATAATAATAATAATAATAATAATAATACAGATGACTTCTCGTACACGCAACTACCAAACCCGAGTGTCAAAATATAATTTAACGAAAGTGTTTTAATGGTAGTTCGTGATGGAATATCCAAATAATATCGATATATTTCTTTATTCATTCTGGTAGAGCTAAGGCCGATGGCTAATCTCTTCCGCTCTACCAATCTAATAATAATTACATTAAGTTATAGTGACAATATCAATCATAGCATTGACAGTAACAAGGACAATACACATATACACATAAACCAACGTAAAACATGAGGTAGATAAATAGGGTGTATGCTAATACATAAATATGAATAATGAAAAATATTGACTTAAGAAGAAGAAGAAAAAAACCCTAACAATCTATAAAGGAGATTGGAACATTTATGATAGTAATAACAATAACAGAACGAATAATTCTACAGCAGGATAAAACAAATAAATACATTTTGTATTGTAACACAAGGAATCTAAATCAAGGGTAATAGGTCATTTCTAATAATATTAAAAAATTGTTTATGAAAAGCTCCTAAGTTTGGCAGTCTGACAATGCATTCCAGAGACGGGCAGTGATTACGGTGAATGAGTAAAGTGATATTCGGTGCAAATGTAATAATAGTACGTGCCGGGTTTCAGAACGTGTGTTAAGTTATGAGAGGAAGACAAATTTTGAAAACGAGAAAATAGGTTTTTTTATTTGTTTCATTTACCGGCGCTCTTTAACATCTCAGGTCATCAGCGTCTCATTCAATTCAGGGCGGGAAACGGCTGACAAATTTTGCTCAGGAGCTTCTTATCTTTCAGGCTTGAGGTTCTTTTTCTTGCCGTAAATGTACCACATGGGACCCACGGCTTTACTTCCATACCGAAGTAAGCCATACTTAGGGTATTTACATCCGAAAAAATCCATCGGTCCTGGTCGGGTTTGAACCCGCGATCTTGGGTTTAGAAGGCACGTATGGTTAACTTACTACACCACCAGGACCGACAGGAGAAGATACGAGAGATAAGATAGGAAAGATGTGTGGATAATTTTGAAAAGCGCATATTTCTTCTGTCTTTCAAGCAGAATCAAGATCGAGGGAGTGTGCTATATGATCGAACAAAATACGCTGTAGTTTTTGCGTTAAGTTAAAGTACTTTTTGTCAGAAAGAGAACAGCTAGCCTACGACATTATTTTACTGTTTTCTTATGGCAAAGTTTGTAAAATATTATTTAATTAATTCATATCTCTGTTGAAATTTTACATTTAATATGACACATATTTACAGAATGTGTTATTTAAGATATGATAAAGGCATTTTTATTGTCTAGTATTAGTGTGCTCGGAATTACGTCCTTTGAAATTGCTGCTTTTTCATATATAGGACACTTATCGTATTAAAACAAGAAATCTAAAGGAATTTACGAAAACCTATCTTCATTCACCATATGTGTACTTTTAACTTTTTTAAAAAGACTAATTTGTAAGGAAGATTTCTTCATGGACAGTTTCATACGGATTGGACTAAACATTACAGCTACTAGCAAAACTACCAACCCATTACAGTCTTTAGCATAATTTTTACAACCACATCGACCACTGCCGCACTATTATCATGATTATCAAAACCATGATCACTGCAGTCACAGCCATAAACCCCGTTATCAAAACCACTACAACCAAAAACGTCAATGTCCAACCATTATTACCATATATACAGCCGTAAACACCTGCTATACCACAGGCGTCAAAACCAACTACTTATCCAAAACTACTACGGTCAAAAGAAACATTACAATCCAAACCATTATCACCACGCTATACCTCCGGTTCGAATTAAATCAAAACCATCCTCTCCTGTTAAGATTTTTCTCACTCTTCATCAATGTAAATGTCAGTGACGTAATCTATACTTAGTACTAGAAAGCTTTCTTTCAAAAATACCTTTCCTAATGTGTTATTTAATTTCATGTATCTTTATTGTCCACCGCCTCTGATGCTACTGTAGTAAAAAGAGGCGTTCAAAACTACTAAACAAAATCTCACAATATAAACATCAACACCACTAATAGCACTATGGATCGAAATTCTTAAGCACTTAACATCCAGTTAGGTGCACTTAAACTACTAGATCAATTTAAACAGAGCTGGAACACAAGCTATGAGACAGCATCCAGCAATTAAACAAGAATTGATGAGTGACAGGAGATCACTTATGCCTGTTGTCTACAGTCCAGCATCAATATTACTTCATTCCGTTTCAATCTGTTTTTAGTGCTTAGAAATTCCTATGCCTAAAAACCATCAATACCAAGATGTGCATCGTCACAAAATCAATAACTACAAATTTCACCATCACCACCACACAAACCCCAACATGTTCACCAAAACAACCCATCCCTCTTCTACACTCCCTATTTTAGCTTTGATGCCACGTCCTTCTGTTTTTGTAACACTGTTCAATATTAAAGTAAGTTGGTGATGTGTTTGCCTATGTACTCATTGACTGCGATATTTATTCCAGTCGGGTTTCCTTGAATTTTCCCATAAAGAAAAGTGGAGAAATGGAATTTACTGCTATATCATGTTTGTTTAAATATTAACACCGCACAGTCTGTCTATTTCATTGAGCACTTTCACGATTTAAGTTTATTTTTCGCCTTAGAACGACTTAGTAGACACGAATCAGTACTTAAAATCATGAAAACGACTAGATACGCATGAAAAGCAATTTGCTTAGAGATTTCTTCTGATGGTGCTGTTACCAAGAGATGGCCGCATGCTGAACTCTGCATGACGGGTATTTGTCATGATCCTGCAAAACGTTACTCACGGGTTATTATTAGAGCCCTAGATGTTGGACATTCTGTGAGAGGTTTTATGGGCACCGCCCTAAGTTTGTATTAAAAAAAAGTATACCTATTTCTTATCCCCAAAACAAGTACGATTATTTTCTATTCATAAATGAATAAATTAAAAAAATGAATATAATCAAAATTTAAACACCAGAGCTGTTGACGTGCTATTAAATTTGATAAATTTACAAAAAACTGAGTATTTAATATATTTGTTGAGCTTTGGTGTTTAACTTTCAAACTGGTGTATAACCTATAAGAAAGAACAGAATGTAAGTGGATTAGGCAGAAGTTCCGAAATAGGGTCTATTAATACAATATTTGTAAAAAATTTGTGTTTTCGTGATACACCGATCAAGATTGTCTGGCAACGACATAAAACAAAGAATGTTTGATAATTGAATCCTATTAAAAATGTAAGCATCATAAGATAGGAATATATTGAAATTTTAAAGTGCGTTGGCTAAAAGTGAGGGGCTGAAAACTAAAATGTAATTAATATTGGTGTTTATGTATATATTTAATTTATTTTAAACATGTAGCCTTCCATACTGATACTTTTAAAAAAAAATAAAAGCCCTTCTAACATAGTGGATTGGAAAGCAGTGTCATAATTTTATGGAGGTAATTCCTAGCTATAAATGGTGTACATTTTCTTATATGATTTTGGCCGTTAGCGTATCATTTGGCCGAAAATAAAAATTAGTTTCTGCGAAAAATTTTATGTGAATCATTTGGGTTTGCATAATTAGATTTGGCATTCCTGAACTTAATATTCATAGCGTTCATGTTAATTAAGCTTTAAAAGGTAAGAAACGTTATTCATTTATGAGTTTGTTTTCGCAATTACTACACTATAGAACATTAAGCTGCAAAGTTTTCAGGCTAAAATACTTCTCTTATCAAAACTGTAAGAGATAGAAAAAAAGATATTTAGAATTAAACTCTATTATACACTACAGTATTTACGTAATTCCTTGCAACCTTTATATTTAAATGTAAGTATGTGAAAAGCTGTAGAAAGAAACCTAAGCATACATTGTACGGGACAATGGAACTGAGATTAGATTACAGTTATTTAGCTGAGAATTTTATGTTACGCTGATATGATAAGCACGGAGACCGAGGAGTATCAACATTCGCTCAGGAAAACAACGCTGCCACGTCTCTGCAATCTCTTTCAGTACGGTCGGTCCTGGTGGTGTAGTGGTTACCATACTTGCCTTCTAAACCCAAGATCGCGGGTTCGAACCCGGCCAGGAGCGATGGATTTTTTCGGGCGTAAAAATCCTAAGTATGGCTTCCTTCGGAAGGGAAGTAAAGCCGTGGGTCCCGTGTTGTACATTTACGGCACGAAAAAGAACCTCAAGCCTGAAAGAGAGGCCTCTGAGTAAAATTTGTCGGCCGTTTCACGCCCTGAGTTGAATGGGACGCTGATGACCTGAGATGTTAAAGAGCGTCCATAAATAAATAAAAAAAAAAAAAAAATCTTTCAGTACATGTTTAGTGTTCACAGATGTACCAAAATATAAGTAGCAACGCTGGATAATTTCCAAGTAACAGGTGGCAGTGTGTTACTGAGACGAAAGTGACGATGCTAGACACTCGAATTCGGTGGGATGGGGCGAGAATATTAAGATCTGTCCCGCACTTTGGCACTGCTCCAACTTTGTAAAGCAACATGAAGTTAAATAAAGAAGTTCAGACGCAGCATGTCATTTTATCCTTATTCACGTGTGACAAAAAATCCTTGAAAACTCACACCTTTTGTGTAAAAACTACATACAAACAACATATCAAACATTTCGGCAGCAGAGTAAATAAAAAATTGTTATTAACACTTAAAGCACGATCACTATTTTTAATTACACAAATATTCTGATAATCTAACTGTGTTTTCCATTTTTATGTTTAATAAAAGTGCCGATCGTCGGTAGTACCGTAACCTATCAGCCTTAAACGGATCGACCGGTCACCCAACCTACCTAAAACATGTTTGGACGATATCTGCCCTGTATGAGAAGGTAATATCTACTTGCATTTGTTAGTTTTAGCGATTGTCTGATAATGCTGTAATATAAGAGTCGCCGCTTACAGGAAGTTACATACTGCATGACCGTGCACTATGGACAAAGGAATTTCTAACTGGGTGTCTGTAGTTTTATCTAAGGAATGGGTGAAATGGAGAAAAAACTCCGTCGTGGTGGGAGGCCTCTGGCTGGAAACAACAATGAAAGTAAGTGAGGAATGCCTGACATGGGTTAGGTAACACATGCCTTGAGTTTTACTCTTAATTTTTTATTAAAATAACTAAAGTGTATCGGCGAAAAACTGGCGGCAGTGATCGGTGAAGCTGAACGTTTTGAAATTACATGCACCTTATTAGAGACACACGACGAGTGACAAGGCTTTTGTTAATAGCCTGGGAGAGAAACTATCGTTTTATGCATCGCAGGCTTATGACGTCATCGATACTGTAACGAAAGTTTCTAAATGCTAAGCGAAATGAATGAGTAAAATTAGTCAACATACGCTTTTCGTCCTTTAGTATAAAAGCGGGCTATACAGTACAGTCATCACCAGTTGCACACAGGATAGCAAATCAACAACAACCAGCATGGCTTACCTCAAGGTATGTGTTAAAGAGTTTCGGCGTCTCTCGGCCATAGGTTCGAAGTTTATGCCTCATCCTTCTGCTGGAATTTGGACACGGTAGTTAGATTTTCTATCATCAAGGCTTAGAGTGCCCGAACTGTTAAATTAATCCACATATGCTGATAAATGCTTGAGGGACACTAAAACCTTTGTGCTTCTTCTTACTTCGGTAAATTCGATAAATAAACACACGGGATTTCAATTTTTTAGAAATAAACATGTCTAGCTCCATGGTCTAGTGGTTAGAGCTCTTGATTTCTATTCCCGGGGTTCGATTTCCGGAGCTGTCACACAAAATGGCGAACACTCCAAGACTTAAGTACCCCCATGATGTACCACATCATCACCTTCATCATCTTAACTGAGAACACGTAGCGGCCTCGGCCTTAGAAGTCCGCTACTAATACTCGCTACGCCAAGCAGGAATGTACCCACAAGTTTGAGAGAACAATAAGCTGGCATGGGGAGGGAGGTGGAGATGCATAGTAATTTGACTTCGATAGTTCATTATCAAGCACATTCCAGATATAACTTCCAACCAAGGAAGTGTTGCCAACGTTGGGAGCGAATATAGTGAAATCACTATAAAAAGAATACAATAACATAAAGAAGTAAAAAAAAATTGAAACTAAGGCTTTGAGCATCATTTCATCATTCGCTAGGTACAGAAGAATCTGTTAATTAGATACATTCCTCTCCGCTTTTCTGCAACCACCTTCTCTTCTATTCCTGACCGTAAGACGCCAGTACCTTCATAATATCTATGTTGGCGTAACTCTAAAGTACTCTCGCTCGCTTCCTAACAGCCTAAAAATTTTCGTATCGAAATGAAATGGCTGTAAACCCTTTATGTTGGTCACAGAAGATTTACACTCGTTAAGTAGGTGGTACGTTATGTTGGCAATACTCTGAAATATTCAGCTTTTGCAAAATATTCAGAAGTTAAAAAATACCTATTTAAAACACCTCTTCTCAACGAGTGCTTCAGTGTTAACGGCCTTAATCTGTAGTTTTGTTTACCAAATGCTGTTTGTTTCTATAGAAACGATCATGACCTTCAGATGTCTAATTAGCCTTCCCATAAGCTTCCAAGAAAAAAATTAAACGCGCCATCATTTCATGGACACCCTGTATAAGACAAAACTTATTTTAATGCCCGATGCCATTTAAAATTAACTGAGATAATCATAAACCCTTATGTTATTGCACTATTACAATTTCCAATCCCCCTCTCCAAATCTGCAGCATGATGTTCGACTACTTCAAGGGCATATGGAGAATTTTTGAACGCTGTTACAGGTTATTGCAGCTGTCGCCCTTCTAGCAACGGTATGGCAGTATGCGGATGCCCAGGGTCATCATGGTCACCACGGGCATGGACATGCGCACTCCTTCGCTCACTTCCACGGCCCTGTAGTAGGTCCTGCTCATGCTGTTCACGTTGGCCACGGCCACGGACATGGCCATGCTGTTGACTATGTGGTAAGTCTCAAAGGCGAACATTTCCGATGCCCTTAGGTGTCAATGCTTTACTGTAATTAGAGTCTGCTGTCTCCTTCCTTGAAAGTCTCCGGTTCGATGTCGGAGAGGGAAGAATTGTTGATAGATGCCTTTGTTCCATTCGCACTAACGATGATTCCCAAACTTGAGTCGCGGAATATTATCTTGGGATCGAACTGGAAATGAAGCACGAGTGATGAAAGACAGGTACTTTCTTACCATTGCTAATAAAGGGGTCATCGAAAAGTCCTTCCGCAGTCATTGTGTAGTCTGATTTTACTAGGGAAGCAAATTCGCGTAGCAGCATTGATCACAGGCCGAGTGTATAATTATTGTGTTCGCTTATCCATCAAGGCAAGCACACACTCCAAAGTTCAAACCTTAGCAACGGTGGGCGAATTGTCTGTTAAAACCCAGTTTCGAAGGAAATGAATGTCAGAAATGTAGGAGTACCTTCTTTCTACTGTGCGGTGCACATCACCCGAGTGCGGAGGAACTTGTCGAAGACCCGTTATAACCAACTAGGCTGTTAAATTGAAAAGGGTAGAGCATTATTCAGAGAGAAACTTACAAGGTAACACAGAAATATTGGGGATGTTGCATACAACATGCTGAAAAACTACAGCACAACAACTTCATAACATTTTAGAACCTATAAATATTCGCTTACAAGATTCGGGTGATCTTATTATAGCAAAACCACGAAGAGTAGCTAGCAGTGCTCTGGACTAATACAACAGGCGTTTATTGTGTTAGAAGTATAGGATATAAATATGGCTTTTGTATTATATTTAATAATAATTAGTAGTAGTTATTTATTGTTAACTGGTAGGACAGTGCTTAGAGTAAGGAATGAGTATTTACGATTTGGCAACTCGCTTTTCATTCACTACTGCATAATTCTTGTCATCAGACCGTAGTCCGTAAGAGAATCTAATACACACCGCATGCTTGCGATTTCACAGGCCCATCCTAAATACGACTTCGCTTATGGCGTGACTGACCACAAGACCGGCGACTCTCACGCCCAGAAGGAGAGCCGTGACGGTCATAAAGTGGTCGGTGAATACACCCTCAAGGAACCCGGCGGCAACGTGAGGACTGTAAAATATGTCGCCGACAAGGACGGCTTCCACGCCCATGTCATCAACAGCCATGGCAACGACCATTCCGGTGCCGGTCATCATCATCATCATCATTAACTGGCCTTCGTCACTCACATCGAATCTTGTACATGACCGTTTATTTCCTCGCGAATGTTTCCTTCTTGCAACAAGCACTTGTTACAAATTTAAGAAGTTTTGTATTAGCTTCTAAACATACAAATGTTACCCAAAGGCAATGTTATTTGTAGTTCCTAAGACAATGCTCATCTATTGTAATATTTATTATTCATCAGTTGTTTAAATGTTAAATATTTGTTATACATTTTTATGTTTATTACGTTTCACGTGAAAATAAATTGCTTAATTCAGAAAAATATAACGCTTTGCTCCTCAAGAACAATAAACACCTCTCCTATAAGCTCCTTAATTCCTTAAGGTTCAGTGAGTTTGAGATTTTGCTGCTGTAGTGAGTCAGATAAGTAGGGCGAGAGGGGCGGGTTGGGCTACGCAATCAAGAGCTAAAATCAAGAAAATATCTTAAAATAAACAAAATATCCATTTAAATGCTTTTATAGTTTTACTAATTTGTATTTTTTAAAAATAGTATGCTTGCCTTCAAAGAGTCGGTCCTGGTGGTCTAGTGTTAACCATACTTGCCTCGCAGACCCAAGATCGTGGGTTCAATCCTGGCTAGGATGAATTTTTTCGGGCGTAAAAATCTAAAAATCTTAAATATGGCTTCCTTCGGAAGGGAAATAAAACCGTGTGTCCCGTAAAACAACCTCAAGCCTGAAAAAAGAGATTTTTGAGCAAAATTTACCGGTCGTTTCACGCCCTGAATTGAATGGGACGCTGATGACCTGAGATGTTAAAGAGTGTCCGTAAATAAAACCAATCAATCAAATACCTTTAAATAGTGCTTAAAATGATCACTTAGAGCTGAAAAAGAGCTCTATTACTGCCGAAAGACAGCGTTAAACATGAATTATCCATTTGAAATCGCTGATATAAAACATTTCTGACAACAACACAAAGTGTGGTAGTGTATGCACCATATATAGTGAACAATATTAACTGGAGCGCAATTAATTCAAAAGTTCGGACAACATGGTTATCCTGTCAGTCTTGCAAGGAAAATAGAACCCATGTCAGTGTGTCACCATGCCTGCTTATAAATGTCTGGTGTTAGTGTCTTGCTTACAAATTTGAATAAGGATTTAAACAAATCATAGATACATACTTATGGACTCCATCTCTGATAAAGGTTCAATCCCAACGAAGTATGTTAGTTTTCCGAGCGTATAAATTCCAAACATGGCTGGCTTCCTTTCTAAGGGAATTAAAACCGTAAGTTTTTGAATTGAATGACCTGAGCCGTTAAAGAGCGTCCGTAAATAAATTTAAAAAGTCCCTGAACAAATGAATGAACAGAAAATACTAGCCCTCAACACATGTACCCCACAAAAACGAACAAAATCCTATTCGGGCAGGAAACTCAGCTTCATGAAGTCCTTGCACTCTTTTAAAGTGGTAGGATAAAGTTAAGGATTTAGCAGGATTCTCCGTACAGTTACGCAGCTACTGCTATGCTTCGAGTGCTGTCCTGAATACGATTAAGGACCTTTACTTCTAGATTAGCAGTTCAAATGCTGCGTTCTACCACAATCTGAATTTTTTTGTTTTATTTGTACCAGTTTCCATAAGAGCATGAGTTTTCTGGGTCTTGTAGTTGAATAAATGTTGATTAAGGAACCTTTAGGTACATAAAGGATTTACTTCATATGCATCACAGTTGACAAGTCCGTCCATTAGATGCATTTTATGATAAGGGTATTCCATTATCACGAAAGATGTACTAAAGGCCGGAATTTACTTGAATCATTCCAACAAGGTGAGAGAGAGAGGGAAATAACCAGAGCCTACAATGTCCATTCTTAAGAATTTTTTAAAGTGCGGCCAAACTAGTCTGGCTATAAACATAGGTACAACTGCATAATGAAATTATAGACCAAACATTTAAATTTTATTAATTTTAGAATGTCTATCCAATCTCCTTAGGATTCACACTAATTAACTATGAAGAAGTTTTCTTCCCTATAGCAAAGCTCCAATGTCACTAGGTGCCACGAACAGATTGGTAACTGAAAAGATGCATATGAGATGTGTTCGTGCACGGTGGGTTCAAAGAATGCTGATTCTTCAACAAAAGGACGTTCGCGTACATGTTTAAATGCAGTTAAAGATGTTACTGGAAGAGGCAATGTTTCTTTCAAAGGTAATCACGTTGATGTAACTTTGCTACATCATTTCGATCTGAAAGCAAACACCATAACTCATTTCACTTTTCCATATTCAAACAATGGTTTGCTTACTAGAAAGTTGTATCTCCACATACAAACTGGGCAATGCTACAGAGATATCCTGAAAACTCTACAAGGTCATATCCTTCTTTTGAGATATGTCCCATCATAAGAAACAGTAGTGAAGGCAGTGGAGGGGATTCTGTAGGGCCTGTTAAAAATGGTTTCCATCAGGTCGTTAAAAACTGGCACCAACGCTGGGACAAGTGAATTGAATCCAACAGGGACTGCTTTGAGAAAGATGATCAAAATTATGAAGATGAGTAAAGGTATGTTGTAAAAAAATTAATATTCTTTATTTAGCAAACGCGTAACGTAAGTGCATTGAAATAATATTATACGATATAGGATTTAAATTATAAGTAAGGATGCGCGATGTTGTTAGTAAAATAATGCCTAATTTATACTAAAACTAAATGAGAAAACCATGTAGTACACGAAATACATTAGTTATTTGTGTAATTAATGCGTTTAATTACCGCTCGAGTATCATCATTCTGTAATTACATGAGCGGAAAAATAAACTCATATCTTACTAGATGTATACAATATTTTATTAACGATCATTTAATAATAACTACGATTAATTAAATTACAGTTACGTATTTAAATTACATTATAACACACTTTGAAAAATTAGATTATGCTTGTATTCCATAGATCGTAGTTGGTCCGGAAACAATAATATAATTATATTAATTTATAACAGACAAACTAGTTGGAAGTAATAAAAAGCTGGAAGAGAGGAAAAACGCCCACCCCAAATATGTGATTTTAGGAAATGTATGATTTAGTTACTTAAGTAGGGTCTTCGATAGTTGCTTCATCACTTTTGCCAATAAATAAAAATTTACTTAAGAGAATCTGAAGAAAACGAAAAGCTATTTGTTTCAAATATCCTTGGTCAGAGATAGAATGATGAAATTATTTAACAAGAATTCAGAATTAGCAGTGGAAATTCTACACAACTGTCATCAAGTATTCAATCATTTAATTGTAAGGAATATTTCATAAATGTTTGTAATAAATAACGTAAGCTTGTATCTTTTAAGGGAATTTAAGTTTTCAATGTGTAAGTACTTTAGTTCGTTACACAATCAGTTGATTTGTTTTATTTACGGACACTCTTTAACATGTCAGGTCATCAGCGTCCCATTCAATTCAGAGCGTGAAATGGCCGACAAATTTTGCTCAGAGGCCTCTTCTTTCTGACTTGAGGTTCTTTATCGTGCCGTAAATATACGACACGGGACTCACGGCTTTACTTCCTTTCCGAAGGAAACCATACTTAGGATTTTTAGCCCGAAAAAATCCATCGATCCTGGCCGGGTTTGAACCCAAAATATTGAGTTTAGAAGGTAACTATGGTAACCACTACATCACCAGGACCGATACCATTATCAGGAAATATGACGGTGGATAAGTAGGCATTATAAAATGATAGCGGATAAATAGATAAATGTTTTTATTATCGTAGTAGTAAGCTTTCTGTAGAAAACAGGTATTTGATTATTTTAGAGAAGCGTATTTTACTACACAATAAACTATTTTTATATATTTTTAGCTAGTTCATGTGTTCTAATGCAGTTTTGTTGTTAAAAATCGCTTATTTTTGCGTTTGTGTGGAAGCTAGTAAAACTTTACACCGACTATAAAAATGTCAAATATTGAAGTAATAAAAAGTTATTTGCAGCAAAATTTTATGTGCATCTTGTTTAGAGATTAAACACGTTTAGAAGAATGAAAATTCATATTTAAAGGAGTGGAACGTTTATGTATTTATATAGTATACGTATATGTATAGGTACCTAAAGAGATTTATATATATATATATATATATATATATATATATATATATATATATATATATATATATATAAGTAAAGAGCTTTCATTTCAAAAGTTGCTAGTCTGAACAAATCTGAGAGGGGAGTTTAAATCCAATGTTGACCATATTGTAGGCTTCAACCACTTTCCCCCAAACCATCACCACTTTCAGATTTCAAATGTCACTGTAAAGTTTATTATACTTCAAATTTCAAAGAGGATTTAATTGTTGTCACGCTTTGTTTTTATCACTGCCTGGCAGCCTAGATTGTAGTTATTGCTATTTGAATTTTGATAGAATAAAACTGCAAAAACGATTGAGCATTTAACGTAATACATTGTTTCAAACTGTGTATGTCGTAAGAAATAACAAAATCTAAGCGGATTAGTCAGCGGTTTAAAAGATTATATGTGATAACAGCTTAATTTTCTTTAAATATAAGTATTATATGGTTTTCGGGGTTTTGCTGCTGTTCTTTAGGTGACTGCCCGGAAAACCTGGGCTGCAAACTCCCCTGAATTCATATGATCAACTTATCATCTGGTATCACAAAATCGTTGTGTCAATTTCATATTTTTTTTTAAAAAAAAGGCATAATATCGTTTCAAAATGTAGATAGTCGGGGATAAGGGGTGAAACATAAAATGAAATTAACATTGGTTTTAAACTTCGTCTTCAATATATAACTTGGCTATATTTTCTTTTTTGTTTAAATGAAATTAAGTTTAAATAAATTGTTACTTACACTTTATGTTTACAAAGAAAGCTGTATATTATATAATTATATAGAACGCAATTTAAAATTATCTTCGATGACGTCACAACGTTCACACTTGTTTACATAATAAAAATGTTTTAAAACACATACTACTTGTGTGAATGTCTAAACTGCGACATGCTTGCCAAAGCAGATCTAAAGTATTTTTAAAGAAACGGTTACAGAAAATCAACACACAATAGCTGAGAAAGCATTCAGTTATAATTATAACTATTAAATATTTTACATTTATTTTTAAATAGAGCATATAGAAAATTTGACAAATTTTGACGAACTGATTCGCATATCTTCAGTACCTAAAATATCTTCTCATTCTTTCCCAAGGTAAGGTAAGGTGAAACGATTGAAGAGAATGAAGAGAATTCAGTGATATTTAACACAGTATTTGCTTCCTATAGGACGTTCTATTATAATATTTCGGAAAAGTGTTCGAGCTTTAAAACTTACTTATTGAATAATTACTTTTATAACCTTATTCATAATTAGCCCAAAATCCAGCAAAATTATTTTTATTACCATGTTAACGTATTACCAAGAAGAAAAAGAAATCTTTTGAAACAGTAACAAGACTGAAAATGGAGCTTTCTAAGGATACATGAGTACAGGAACAATAACAACAATAATAAAAAACAGTAAAACGGTTCGGCTACATGTGGCGAGCTTACTTTTGCTTGTAACGTGACATGATCGAAATAAATTCGCAACAGCGAAACAAACAACAGGAGAAAGGCCGGCTTTCTAAGGTTTGCTTTTATGGCACATTACACAATGCACACAGATACAGTCTGTCGCATTAATCTGAGCGATAAGAGATAGAAAAAAACATTTTATTACATTTTATAATTGCTATGTATGGTTAATGGTTTCCGTAATCTCCTCGCCTCGTTATTTACTCTGACACAAACAGGCACAAGTACTTTTAAAGGAACATTAAAATATGGCAGTATAAAAAATCTCACAATTTCTTTAAACCACTTCCATAAATGATATTTTAGGACTATAAGTACAACAATTATTTTCAAATGCTCGTTGGAGTATGCTTTTTCAAAATATCTTAGGAAAAACTTCTTAACCCTGGCAAGAATTAAACCCATGTGACCTTCCCTTCCATTCTACCAGGAGGAAAAACCAGCAAAACTAGAGTACAATACACATAGTTATATAACAATACAGTATAAATAGTGCATGTAAATATTATATACTCGTATGTTTAATATGGTTAGAAAGTTGATAAATATAGTGTTAGAATCTCACTTGCCTTTCAATAATTTTTCTCCAGGACAAGGGGAGGAGAAGAAGAAGAAGAAGAAGAAGAAGAAGAAGAAGAAGAAGAAGAAGAAGAAGAAGAAGAAGAAGGGAGAGACTAACTGTTGTGATTGCTACAGCTGAGATGACAATCTACGTTTAAATTGCTTTATGGTCCGACAATCTCTTTACTTCAGGGGGAAGGGAGTTCCAGATTCTAGGAACTGACATGCTGAATGTGTTTGGTGACGAGGGGTAAACAGTTTGATTGATTTGATTTATTTATGGACGCTCTTTAACGTTTCATGTCATCAGCGTCCCATTCAATTCAGGGCGTAAAACGGTCGACAAATTTTGCTCAGGGGCCTCTTTTTTCAGGCTTGAGGTTCTTTTTCGTTCCGTAAAAATACGACACGGAACCCACGGTTTTACTTCCACGCTGAAAGAAGCAATACTTAGGATGTTTACCCCCGAAAAAAATCCATCGATCCTGGCAGGTTTGAACCCGCGATCTATGGTTTAGAAGGCAAGTATGGTTAACACTACAACACCAGGATCGACGGACAGACAGTAAAGTCATATTACGGGTTCGAGATAGGGAAATATATACGAAGCGACAGGCCATATACTGAGGCATGGAGGTACGAAGAATTTTGAGCAGGAGCGTAGGGGAATGGAAAGTCCTACGTTCTTTTAGAGGTAGCCATGACAGTTTATTGCCTACGGTGTCAAATGATCAAATTTACGAGTGTTGAAAAAGAAACGAACACAGGCATTATGAACGCGTTGTAATCTGTCAATCTGCCCAGCATTCAGATCAGAGTACAAAACATCACAACAATGAAAGTGAGGCATAACAAATACTTAAATGAGATTGAGAGATAGATATTTTGTTTTGTATTTTAATGTGTGAATCAAAGAATTAATTGCATATGTGCGTTACCTGCCTGTGCTATTCTAGATCGGAGTATATAGAAACACAAGTTTGATCTATAATTGTTAACAACCGTGAACATAACTGATTTAATTATTTTAATACTTTATAATATTTAATGCACTTTTTAAAAAAAACTATTAAACATAGTGAACTAGAAGTTTGACTATTTGTAGGTGTAAGAATATTAATAAACTGAATTAATTAGGCTTTTCATTAGAACGCAATCAATATATGCAGATGTGAAAAATGCTTTTTCAGTATTTTTATAGTTACTCCTTTTTTAAAGTAATGTTTTATTCAATAATGAATTTCCAAACAATTCAGATTGTTTTGATGTACATAAATTATCAACTTTCACACCTTGAATAGTTTTTGAGAAAGGGTGTATTACATCAAGTTAACTTAAGTTTGCAGAAAATTATAAAAAGAGAAATGCTACAATCTGTAATATAATTTTGCTTTCTGATACTGATAGTGGTGTCCTGCTTCATGATCATGTTTTTCGTTAAGCTCTTTGCTCCTATCTGCTGATCTCTCTTCTTTCATGTAGGATATTTTTTATTATTCTAAAGTTCGCCTGTCGAATCCTTGGTTCATTCAGTATTTTTAATGTTTTTACACACCAACTATTGGGAATACCTTCCATTTTTCTTAGAACTTTACTTACTGTTATATTACATCGCCGGAAAAAAACTGAGCTGGGTAGCTCAGGGGGTAACGTTTGATATTTGCATTTAGGTCTCGAATTCAACTATCGCCGATCCGGTAGGCCTGATCTTGGGTTTTTAGTGGTTTTCCCTAGTCACTTAGGCCATGACTATTCCGTTCTCTCACTTGCTAGGGCAGTGTGATAGTTGCTTGCGCTTTGGAAAGGCGTCTGGAATGGAAGCGGATCGTCTGAGGAGCTCGCACAACTCCGGGGGGGGGGGGGGGGTTCTATCTGGAAATAGGCTACGTACCCCATTTACATCCCTGCGGTAACCGCCCGTAGATCCTGGCCGCCCAGTGTCACCCTGACCGCATCCCTTCCTCCCACTTGGTGACGTAAGCACAAAGGGCCAGATCTGAACAAGGTTCATGTACCAGAAGTATCTTCATCCGCCTCAGAGCATTCATTCATTTATCATTACAGAAAGCTACTGCCTCATTAACAGTCGTTTCTACTATTGGCTTCGTCAATGATGTATTGGTTCTTTTTAAAGTATATTTCCTATCTCAAATTGCTTGTCAAACACTCTTCTGCAACCTCTAAAATAATTGCAGTGTAGTTTTATTAACACCCGGTATATTTGTATATATACAGACCCTCATTCTGGAATTGATTTTGCCACGAGAAGCTACCGCACCTTTACTTATTTATTAGTAGTAAAAGGTAACTCCAGTATTGCACTCACCATCATGGCATATGCTTCAAATGCTAGCCCTACGCTGTCAGACATGTCCGATCCTACTGGGTGAGTTTTCCTTCGCGGGACCGTAGTTAATCGCAATTGTATCGAAGGGGAAATTACTACGCCCTTAACTTTAATATAAAATATATAAAAAGGATATTCTGTGATAAAATATTAAAAAGGCGTTCCCTTTAAAACCCGTCCACTAGTGATTACACTTACTGCAATGTTGTAGCAGCGCCGTCGAACTCTGGCAAGCATTTCAGCCTTGTGACTATTTGATCAAAAGCAGCGAATATTCGCTGAATCAGTCCGTGTCTTTTATCAGCTGATGTCATGCACAAGACATTCTGTGCTCGCCCCGAAAGAAAGAAAAAAATCTAGTGGAGTTTAAAAGTCGGTCAATTCATTCAAAGTACAGATGTCCATTTTCTATGTATGCTTTCATTCAACATCACACACGTCGATTGTCGCCAAGGCGAGCACAAGGCATGATCACGTGGTTTAAGTTGGAACCAGTAAACAAACACAACTCCTACACGAAGAGTCAGAGAAGGAAGTGTGGGCTGTTTGATAAAAAAATGTTCCTCGTTGTGAGATCTTGGAATTTGTCGCCGGTACTGACTCATAGAGAAGGATTTAACACTTAGAAAGTCCCACAAGACAAGTATGTTTCTTGCCTTAGAAGAACTCACGTAGTTAGAAGTATAGAGAAACAAAATCTGTGACTTTTTAAGTGTTTTATCCTTTTTCTGCTTCTCTAGTTATTGTTGTTTTTTTTTATTAGTTAAATTGCTCATAGTGTTACATTATTTTTCATGTGTAGCATTGATTGGGGTTACATGTTATGAATACAAATAATAATAATAATAATAATAAAATAATCATAATCATAATAGTAAATAATAATAATAATAATAATAATAATAATAATAGAAATAAAAATAACTAGAGCGTCTTTAAAGAAATACAAAGTTAGTATATATTTACTTTAATTTACCACACAGATCCAAGTTTTGCAAAGGGAAGGTTTTGAATTTTGATGTTTTCGTTTTAACAAACTGCTCTCAGGCGGCGTCATTTTCATTTATTTAAATATTAAAACGGAACAAATTTATTAAGACACGGAATCTCAAGAAATAACATACGTTTTTTCAGATAAAGTCTTCTATTTAGCAGATATCTCTCCAAAAACCGAAAGAGAATGTTGTCGATTTTTATTAACAGTGAAAATATTAAGCTCTTTAAATATCAAGCAATCTGTGTCAATGAATTTCAAAAGTTGTATATCTACGCAATAATTATATTATTAATCAAAATTAAAAGTACTTTGTTTTTTAACAGATAGTTAATGCAATATAAATATTAAAATATTAAACATTTTTTAGAAAAACTATTCAGATGACATTAATAAATGCCTGCCTTGCATTCCATTTCAGCGTACAAATCAAGTTTATAGTCCTATGATTCTCAGGAAACGTTTTTATTCCAAATAAATAAGTGGAAACAACACCAAAGAAGAACAAAAGAAAAAGAAATAAAGGTAAGAGATTACATGGTTTAATAGCTTCTGTATTGTGCCCACCCTAACCCAGGCAAAAGCGCTCACTAATTACATGACTTTATATTACCAACGAGAAACATTAAACTTAGGGTTCATCTCTTAGAAATAATGAATACCCATATGATTTATACCAGAATTATTTATTTTTTTAAAACGTCAATATTTTTCATAGTTCTTAAATAATAATAACGTCTAGACAGTCATAAAATGAATTAATTTTATTAAATTATGTTTCAATTTTGCAGTTAGCTTTCAAAACATACGCACAGTCTTGCAAAAGGTTTTAAATATGGGAGGGAAAGAAAACTTCACTTTATTATGCACATTTTCCCTCTAGCAGCAATAAGAATAATAAAACTGCCGAGACAGGATGGCGCGGCGACTGGTTGTGCGCGTGACGAATATAATAGTAAAGGAAACATGAAAAATTAGGGTTGGCACTAAGAATGGTCGTAAATCAAACCTGGAGCCCGAGTTTCGGTTCAAAATGCCACCGCAGCGTTCTGTTAATCACAGGTCTTACACTTCAAAGTCATTCCTCTGTTTATAGCATCTTTCCTTTAGTATGTTAACCGTCGTTGAAAAAGCTGAAAAGATCGTGTTTTAGTGCTTTAAAGAATCATCTATTGAAATCGTGTCTCCTTCTTTATATTAACATACTCTTAAAATATCACTGCACGTGCAGCAGAAATTTCCCACTGATGCATGTTATTGAGTGAAGCGTCCTCGGTAAATATATGATGGCCAAAATAGAGAATGTTCTAGCCCTGATTTTGTTAGGTTCTAAAAGTGACTTACAAGAGACCAGTCGCTTGAGAATCGATTCCTAGGATTTACAACCCTTACTTTTTTCTTCAAATACTACAGTGAGGTTATTTGAGTTACGGGTTGCCTTAGCTTGGTTACTTACTGGGGAAATGCAGCCGCCGCAACCGGAAAGAGAGAGAGAGAGACAGAGACAGAGAGACAGAGAGAGAGTCGCCGCGCATTGTTAATATTTTCATATTACCTGAAAGTACAAAATGGTATGTATTTAAAACTGATAATAATAATCCCTAAACCGCATTATAAACAGTGGCGGCTCATGGCCCCTGTAGAAGGGTGGGCCAGGGGCATAACTGCATGACACCTAAATGGCATTGCGGAAGACTCATTTATCAAGACATACTTATCGGCATTCTCTAATAATTGCAGCGCTATTGTTAAGTTTATACTATAAACTTCTGGTTTATATGGAACTCTTCTAATTCAGCTGTTAAAATGCGTCTTAAGTCTTGTGCAGTCAATTCAAAAACAGCAATACATTCATATCCATATAATTCAACCGATTTACCGCCACTGATATATTGTAATATCACAACAAATTGTACCGCCACGGGTGGCCGAGGTCGTTAAGGCGCGGACTCGTGAGCGGTAGGTCTGGGGTTCGATTCCCGCCATGACCGTCCTCCCTGACTGAGGCTTTTTCCAGGTTTTCCCCAGTCTTCATAACTGGCAAGTGCAGGAGATATACCCTAAACTTAGGTCCGGAAAAATTCCTTCCTTAAATTAATCCTTTTCCAATTTATCATTTCATTTATCACCAGTGTCCACTGCCTGCGGTGCTTTAGTAGTAAAATCGAGCGTTAAATACCATTAAAAAAATGTGACATGCATATAATACCTGTCCTTTCATCGGCCTGTACAGAAACGAAAAGTACCTTTTCTATTTCTTTCATAAGACAAGATACGTTTCTCACATCATACGCTGACAGTCAAGATAAAAAAGCCCTCTTGCTAGGTAAACGCCCATAACTTTGGATTAATGAGGCCCATTTTCACTTCCAATTTAAAAGTTAAAATTAGAAGCGAAAATGGAGTGTTCAACAAAACGTCTACTTTATTCAGCCACAAAGAAAGAAAGAAAAAAAGAAGGAAGGAAGGAAGGAAGGAAGGAAGGAAGGAAGGAAGGAAGGAAGGAAGGAAGGAAGGAAGGAAGGAAGGAGAAAGAAAGAAAACGAAAAATACTTAAATTCAACTTTCCAATGACAAAGGTTGAGGAAGCCACCCAATTTCAAACAAAGTGTGAAAAAACTCCTAGTAAGTTACGCCTGTTGTTAGTTACCTCTCGACATCTGGTTCCTAAGAAAAGAGAGACTGCCGTACGCTGGCCATGGACTGTCTTTCTGCTGGCTCAAGAGAATGCAGAAATAAGCAGGGAAAAGGCTAACCTGTCTTGGAGGAAAACAAACATATGTCCTTGTAAATTCTTCTAGCCCATGAGCTTGTTAAATGCGCTTATTCCATAAGATACAATTAGGAACTAATCGATTACAAATCGCTCTTTTCATGCATTTTAATTTCAAAAGTTGACCAGGAAAAGATAAAATGGTAAATAATTTGGACAGTTTCTTTGGGGGGGAGGGCATCTAGCCATTTTTGACGAACAGCCTCTGGGTATAACAGACTTTCAAAATGATGTCCCTCAGCGGAACTACATTGCTGCCATCAGCATAGAAAATTCTCCTATTTTATCTAAATTTCCTTCCGTAAGAACACGGTGGTTCGGGACATGTTTCTTGTCATTGAGAGATCCCGTCTCTCTCGAAACTTTTGAACAAGTTCCAATCATTTTCTTTACCCAGTACATGATTGCTAGAATATTTCCATCCGAATCGCTATACCACTTCCCTGCAAGAATCCTTTTTCACATAAAAATTCGTTCTTCAAGATTGTATTTATAAGTGGCATAAACAACAAGAAAAACTAGCTCACAATAAAAGACCCGAGTAGCTCACGATTCATTGACAAGGTTTCTCTCAAACAACTACACAGATACTTCCATAGACATTCCACATCATTCAGATGTTTAAACAGTTTGGTTAAAGCGATAGGTAATAAACAAATGACTGTGTAACGTTTCAGTATTGCAACCTGAAAGAAGCAAGTGCAAACGTTAGTTCTGAGATATAAGGAATGAGAGGGTTGTCTCAGGTAATAATGCTCGCATTCGGGAAGCCTTGGGTTCAAAAAATTCCTTAGGGCCGCTCATTCTGTCTCTTCTCCCCCCCCCCCCCGCTGGTTGCTTAAACAAATAATGAGATGGCTCATTCCTTTCTAAGAATTTTCCGCTGTCTTATTTCATTCTGTTGCTTTTATAAATGCCCGAATAAGTGTACTGGTGCGGTGTGACGGTGGCTTGCGTTTATAAAAGATTTCTCCTCCTGCGCTTCAGGTATGGAAGGGACCCTGAACCCCTTGGAGGGTCGGGGATCTATCTGGAAACAATGTTAGAGACGTGTTTATTTGCATTTGAGCCGTATTGAAATAAAAATTAATCATAAAAAGTTCCAGTTATGACAAAATATATTTAATCTGTAATGAATATGTTTTGACAAAATGAATTTAGGGATTAATTTGAAGAAAGTTATTAATAAGTAATTAACACATTTAACATTAAAAAGGTTAATATTGCTGTACATAGAACAGTTGAATCGGTGCATACACGAAATATACTATACTGTCACGCCTCTTGTTTCTTATGTTCACAAATATAAAGTTTGTGATATCGTGAAGACTTCTCTAGGGGGTTTCATTATGCAAATAAGAACTGCCAGCTTAGCAACAAACATGAATGGGAATTTGTTAAATCAAAAACTCTTGGGTTTCACTATATCACATTATGCAATTTATTAATTTCTAATTAACAATTTCTACATATCAAGTTCAGATGTGCATGCTTCTGGGCTGGACGAAAGACGTGAAACCTGGCACACCCCACCCGTTCGGAGACCTATTCCCAACTAATTCTTTCTTAGAGTTCCCCTCGGCATGCTATATAGGTGGGGGAACTCCCAACAATCAATCAGATTAAAACACAAGACTTGCTTCTGGAAATTTTGGATAGTCAACCACCATCAATGGACATTCTTTTCCCAAATAATAAATTAACAATACAATGCGTATGTTACGGTGACCGAGGTCGTTAAGGCGCGGACTCGTGAGCGGGAGATCTGGGGTTCAAGTCCCGCCAGGACCGCCCTCCCTAACTGAGGTTTTTTGCAAGTTTTCCTCAGTCCTCATAAATGGAAAATGCCGGGAGGTACCCTAAACCTGGGCCTGGAACGTTTCTTTCCTTAAAAATCCTTCCTAATTTACCATTTCATCTCATGTATCACCAGAGTCCATCGCCTGTGATGCCTCAGTAGTAAGAAAAAAAATGCGTATGTTACACATCATTATATTGAGCAATGTGCTCTCCCGCTTCGCCTTTACTCTTCTCTTGCTGGTTTTTGTAGAACGTGTGATACTTGACATGCTTTGCTCACAGAAATCTTGTAGCACTGATTTCTATTAATTGGATGTATTAAAGGCGTGGTTTCATGAATCCTAGAATGTGTGCCTCTTCTCTGGCGGCGAGCCCTCATAATTTTCCATTAATTTTCCTGATACCCGCATTTGTATTAATTGTGTAATGAGATTCTTATTCCTTTGATTCTGTTCATGTAATTTAATCACTCTTTTCCTTTATATTTAAGTTGGTCCCAATACCTTCTTTAAAATCACATATCCTGTGCATCCATTTAATTTATTTTAAATGGGAACCCTACGAGAACACGAATAGGCTACGCAGTCCTATCCTCATTGCTTTCAATAAGCTTATTCATGTGATCTCCCTGGTATTGGATGTGGTCAGTATTAAAAATTTGATGACATATGCAGGAAATAAGTGCAAACACATATAATGAAACGACATATCTGTTTTTATTTTAGCCCAAGCAATCAAGTGAGTGAAAGACAGACCCTAGCACAATATTTTGAGGAACGCATAAGTAGGTACTTTTAAGACTAATTTTTGAAGAAGTTGTGATGAGTTGCCCTGCAAAATCTGGGGTTATACATAAATTATTGCCGGAAATAGAGCCATGACGTTTCGAATAAGATATCCAAGCTAGAATTAAGTAGCACAATTCGTTAGCTGAATATGTTCCTGTGCTATCCACTCATTGAATTCCTTTGTGAACTGCTCCTGTTGAATGTTGTGCGGAGGCAGTAGAGTTTTTCAGGTTCACGGGTAGCCGAGGTCGTTAAGGCGCGTACTCGTGAGCGGGAGGTCTGGGGTTCGAATTCCTCCAGGATCGTTCTTCGTGACTGAGATTTTTTCCAGGTTTTCCTCAGTCCTCATAAGTGCCAAATGCCGGGGAGGTACCCTAAACTTAGGCCTGGAACGTTTCCTTCCTTAAAAATAAATCCTTTCCCAATTTATCATTTCATTTCCTTTATTATCAATGTCCACCGCCTGTGGTGCCTCAGCAGTAAAAACGGGCGTTAAACACTATACGGAAGAAAAAAAAAAAGAATAAAGCTTTGCTCAAGATTGTATACTTTTTCTCCGCAACAACCCACAGATCACAGTAAAAACAACCCGTTTTATTGAAATCCTTATTTGAAACTTGGTCTGCTAGAGCAGATGACACAAAGCTTTGGTACAATGCCATAAGGACATTTCATATTCTCTAAACAGTGCTTCCGAAACTTCCTTGGGATTCCCGAAATCTTGCAAAATGTTTCTCTAATGGCGAATTTTGAGTTCTTTTTTTCTTGAACTATTATCATCTCTGCAGTTCATGCCTAAAATATTCAACTATGGTCACCGTGGATTAAACATATTGCTTTAGCTCTTTGAAATGAGGCATGTGTTTAGATATTTACTGACAGGGGTTAGTATCGTTAGTCTGTTATAAGAAGACTTTTATTAAGGACATGGAGATGCGTGATGGTGATGCAAGCTAAATGAAATCGTAGATCACTTTCTGCATAAGTAATTCTTGATTTCAAACTCTGTGTAATCCACAGCAAGCAATTTTCACACTACATTTGAATTTATGCGCTGTTTTGTTTAACATTTTGAAATTGCCCTATATCTGTGTAACTTATGCGCGTATGAAATTATGTTACTACGTAAAATATTTTAGTGATTTCAAAAAATTAATTCTCTTTGTCTGGTTTAAATTAAAATGTATGAAATATTCAAATACGACTTTAAAGATGGGAAAATATGCTGTTGCATTATTAACTTACGTATTTAATTTCGGGTTGAATGTTTTAAATGAAAATCAAATGTATAAATAGTTGAACGTACGTAGTTTCAATATGTTAAGCGTTGTGGCGTCATTTTTTGGATTGATTGATTTATTTATGGACGCTCTTTAACATCTCAGGTCATCAGCGTCCCATTCAACTCAGGGAGTGAAACGGCCGACTAATTTTGCTCAGAGGCCTCTCTTTCAGGCTTGAGGTTCTTTATCGTGCCGTAAATGTACGACACGGGTCCCACGGCTTTACTTCCCTTCCGAAGGAAGCCATGCGAAAAAATCCATAGGTCCTGGCCGGGTTCGAATCCGCGATCTTGGGTTTGGGAGGCAAGTATGGTAACCACTACACCACCAGGACCGACAAACATCATTTTTGGAGAGAAATACTAAAGTAAGCATATTTACCCTAACTACTAAATGTTTTTCGCAGGGTGGTCAAAAAATGGGTAATCGAAATTTGTATGCAAAATAGTTCTTACAAAAAAATATGTTCCACGTGGTATTTCATGAGCCGAAGAAGTCCAATGCTGTGTACCTGTCATGTTCAATGTGTATAAAAATCTAAACTGTTAGTAATCTGACGAATGTGACGTGATGTGATGATCAAAAACCAGATGCTTGTTTATTTGATTGAAACACCGGATAAACATGAACACAGGCCCTTACATTAGGAGAAATGACAATGTGGACCACCGTGTCGTTCCACTGCATCATTGAGCATGCACATGGAAACAGAATTAACTTTACATCAGAAATATACAAGGAGCAAGTTATTGAACATTTTCGGGAGCATTGGTGAGCTGAACAACTGTGACGTGCACAGCATGTGTTTCAAGAAGATAAGACGACGTCCCATATTTCTTATGGGAATGGGCACCTACTCCAACTGTTGCTTCATGATTGGCTGAGTTCTACACACTCAGAGATTTTCCATATCCTTCACGAAGTCCTAATTAATTTCGCTGTGTGACTTTTGGGGGGGGGGGAGGCAATACCTAAAACAATGCTTCATACCCACTCCTCGTTGTCTAGATGAGTTTCCTGAAAACGCAGAAATAATTCTATGGGATGTAATGTTATGGTGATTAAATGACAAACCGAATCGAACATTGTATGATAGGTAACCGCTGTGTACAAAATGTTACTAAAGTATTTGGGTTACTTTTTTTTTTCGGGGTGCTCCATATATAAATAACGGTTTGCTCAGCTCAGAACTGTCTCCACAGAGGAATTCCTGCCAGTATTCCTCCCTCTCTTCTCCCATCCTCTAATCCATAAAATTCATCCCACATCAATCTATCTGCACTGCGGTAGGAATGTACCAGAGCACTCAGGCTTGTACCCAGCATGCCACTTGATTGACTGTTGGAGAACTTTACGAAGGGGGTTCGCGCCTGGGAAAAGTTTATGTACCACTGTTTTAGAGGAATTATTTAAAGATTCTTTCCTGACTTCAAGCCCTCGATTGAAAGCTTGAGGTTAAGTTCCATAATTTTGAAATTGTCTTTCTTTCTGTTTATACGATTACTTTTTAGAGATGATAAATAAGTTGGCAACAGCTTTCGTGAAAACACACCCCGACTCGTAGCAGATAATTGCAGCTTTAGAAAAGGGTTCTTGAATGAGAAAATAATCCGCTTTGTGTATCTGAAACACCGAATTATACAGATTAGGAAAGGTACAGATTAGGAAAGGTAAGCTTGTTTCGTGGTGCTGACGATATACTAGATAGAACAAAACTTAGAACTGGCGTGTTTCTAAAATAATATTCTCTGACAGCTAACTTGTAAAGAAGAGGAAAAGCATATAAATCTCTTTGATATTCTGTCTCTTCTTCTACCACATGATGTGGCACACCAATTGACAGTGCGTTTAAGTTAGCACAAAGCTACTGTATTCTGGTATTAGACATTACCACCATATGCAAGAAGCCATAAAAGAACTTAGCAGTTCGACATATAGCGAATACAAATCTGAGACTTTTTCTTACTGCTTTATTCCTTTCTAATTACTGTTATATATATATATATATATATATATATATATATATATATATATATATATATATATATTATTACTGGTTTTGACACCATCAATTTCATAATCAACAACTTCTCTTTATGGCGCAGACATGCATTAATTTCCTATTTGGAGCTGTGACTGAATTTTTTACAACTTTTTTTCCAGCTAATGATTCGTCTTTCTCTTTTACATCATCACTAATACAAGTAATTGATAGACTATAATTTAATGTATATGTTATAAGTAATCCTTACTATATATTTGTTTATTCCCAAAATATCTCACGGAACCCCTGGCCGATCCCTCGACACCCTAAGATGTCGCGGCACACAGGTTGGGAATCCAATAGATAGGTTTCCAACAAGAACCATATTGTACGTTATATTTTCATTTTTCAAGATATTTCTGAATAGCACAAAGGAAAAATAAAAATAAAATTACCTGCTTCTTTATTGAAGCTGCCAGTGTTTTGTTAAATTCTGCTTACCACAATTATATACAGCAGCAAAATTTAATAAACAACTCTGGTCTATGCAACATAAAAATAGGCTAAAACAAAACATTAATGAAAAACAACCAATTGAGCCAATGTTATGAAATGAAATATATCCAATATTTTAAAATAATAGTTAAATTATAACCGTAAGGGATTATTAAAATTCAAAAATTCTCTTAAGCACTTTATAGAAGATACCATGAAGCAGATGTGGCCGTGTAGAATCATTTGGATTACAATAGCATTATGTGGCACAATTAGCTTCGTCTCTAAATACTCAGCCAGCGCACTTCAGCTTTGTGCTTATTGTCCGAATGAAATATTTAATATGAAACTCATGAGCTAAATCCCAAATCAATTTGAATTAATATCACCAAGTAAATACTTTAGCTAATTTAGCATAATAATATAATTCAATTTAATGTTATTTTATTAAAAAAACAACATATCAGCATTGTTTCTGATTTATAACCTTCAAATATTACAAAGATGAAATAAGAGTAAAATGTATTGAAATAAATGGGCATGTAATATATATATATAGTTAATAAATATTGTTATTTGATACATAATTGTTCTTATATTATAGTAATTTTATCACTATTTACATAATTTAATCCCACCAAATTGTTAAATTTTTATGGTGTACAATCAATAACATTGTAATTACAGAATATCTAGAGTATTATTGCTATACTTTTGCAAGTACAGTATTATAATCACATCTTTTTCTTTGTGAAAGTTCTTCTGGATTTCTGGATTTTCTGTCTTGAGCACCCAACAATAGATATCAAACACTTGATGTTTCATTTTGAAGTAAAGTTCCTTGAATGTGCCTAACATTTGGTGCACTACTTTATAGGCTGGAGACTTTTGTTTGCCAGGAAATTTTGTATTGGCTTTCCATTCTATTCTCTTTCGTGTCCATCGTAGATTCAAATGTACTATCAAACACGAGCTTTCTGATAGCGGGACGATTAAATGTGCCTTCCTTAAATTTTGCTTCTGAAAGAACTGGAAATATGTAACAAACAAATCGAAAATAGGCACCGTATTTGTTTAAACTGTTTCATTAACTCAAGATTGACATGAAGAGATGGTAGAAATCACTTGTGATAAGAAGGACTAAAGAGGCTTTGGCGTACAACGATTTGGAACCAACAGTCAAGTGTATTCGTATTTCTGAAACGGGTATTTAATGTAACCAGATTGTTGAACGTGCAATAAGATGATTGCTGACTTAAAGCATCATATCAGTGTACTGCATAGTAGATATCTTTGTGGGGACAAGAGACAATATTCTCTTTCTTCCATTTTTACTTTTCCTTGTTCCTCCTTTATCCATTTAGAAGCTTACCAAATAACACACTCATTAAAGAAATACATCGGAATTTATTTGTGCTTGTTATGAAATTTTTAAATAAAATTTTCTAAGATATTACATGAACATACATAGTAAAATTTCAAACAATCATCACATGCTAGGAAGATTCTGACTATTGTTTTACATTTAGAGTGATGTCACTATTTGAAAAAATATATGTTTCTAAAATGTCACCGCTCATCAGTGTAATGAGTCACAATATAAAATGTGACGTTTAGAAAAAGAGCCCATCATACTGGAGCTGCGTAAACTATGCGAACTCCTCAGAGTTGAATAAATTTAAAAATGAATATAAAATCCAAATTATGCCTTATTAATTAATGAAATGAAATAAATTATGACTTTACTGTGTGTATTAGGGGAACAAAATTATAATCCTTACAATCTATAAGTATCACAAAAGAGAAACCACATTTTTAGAATTATTATTGAGATTAAACCACAAAAATTAATGGTATACTATTAATTAAATGAAATATATTACCAGATAAACAAAGCTACAATGTGTGGGTATTTTTAAACATTTTTAAATGTAACCATGTTTATAAACGGATATCATCTTTACATTCACTAAAATAGATAGAATTAACAGAAAGTTTCGAGTTACATTGTGTATTGAAGAAGAGAACGTTCATTGATTCAATAAAACATAAATGTGCTTTATTTAAAAACAATTAAGTATTAGGTAAACATACACAATCAACAGTATACAATCGGTAGCTCCATCGATTTTCATTGCCTTTGTCATTTAATTAAAAGTTAAAATTGAAATTAAATGTTAATGTAGAAAAAACATAAAATGAAATCGTTTTCTAAAGGTTATTACAGAGCGCTTTTGCATACAAATATAATTCTCAAATAAATATTACTGCCAAGAGTGGCTGAGGTCGTTACACGTGAGCTGGAGGTCTGAGGTTCGAATCCCGCCAGGACCGTGCTCTCTGACTGAGGTTTTTTCCAGATTTTTCCTCAGTCTTCATAAATGGCAAATTTCGGGGAGATGCCTTAAACTTAGGCCTGGAACGATTCCTTCCTTTAAAGAAATAAATCCTTTCCCAATTTATCATTTCATTTCATGTATCATCAGTGTCCATCGTCTGTGGTGCCTCAGTAGTAAAAAAGGGCGTTAAACACTATTTGTTCATTCATTATCAAATACGTATTAGATTAATATTTCACATTTTCTATCTTCATGACGATGCTTTTGTTGAATATAAAATATATGGAACGTTTTAAATACAGTTTATATGCTGAATTAATCTGTTATTTTATTTTAAAACAAGAGAGAAAATTAAATTCAAGAGCGCTTTTTAAATTTCGGTTTACTATTAAATACTATTAAATACTATTACTATTTACTATTAAAGGTCCGGTTTCTCTAATTTTCAGAAACTATTTTTCTAATTTTATTTAAATGTTACATACCGTATTTTGTTAGAAAAAAAAAAACAAATATTTGTGCTGCTAAAGCGGTTCTAAAATTTTGGGTTTCACGTAAACCCTCATTCCTAATGGACGATTTCCTTGATTTTCAGTAACTAATTTTTTTTTCTTTTCATTTAAATGGCATATATCGAGATTCGTTGCGAAAAAGCAAAACATTGATGCCAGTAGAACGATTATTAAATGTTGGTTTCATAATAACGATTTCACTGATTTTCAGAAATATTTTTATAAAAATTAAAATTGCGGTAACCACAGCGATTTTTAAATTTCGCTTTAACCCTCACTCGGTTTTCAGGTATGCCCCTATTCCTAATCGCCTAATCCTAATTGCGCTGATTTTGAGAAAATATTTTTATCAATCTATTGTAATAAAATATACCGAGTTTCGATGAAAAAAGAAAAAAACAAAACAAAAATTGAAGCAGCTAGAGCAATATTTAATTTTTATTAAAATTTTGCTTAAGCCCCCCCCCCCCAATAGTCCAGTTTTGCTGTTTAACGAACTCGACGAATCGTTTGTTAATTGATGGTTATATGCAGAGTTTCGTTGAGGGGGAAAAAATTGCGACCGCTAGAGCGTTAACAAATACACATATTCCTTTTTTCATTGTCATTTTCGACCAATGGAGATTTGTAGAAAATTTTCAAAAACCTTTTCATAGGTACAAGTGCAATGGCTACATTCTAAAAATAAAGTTTTTTTTTTCTATTAAGCAGCATAGTTATCCGAACTTAAGAAACGTTTGCGCTTACTGATCTCTTCTTCCCGTGGTGTGATAAGTTTGAGTCATCTGTCATAACTTTATTAAGTGCACGTAAGACGTTAATGTTTGATCCCGCAGTTCAAGTTGGTGGAATTTACTGCTTCCGGCAGAAGTTTACGACTCATAACAGAACAGAACAATTAAACAAAGGGTTTGCTTTCGTTCAAAAGTCAAATGACCTGCTTGAGGTCATTGACCACAAACATAATGGTGCTATTTCTCAAATAGTTTCTAAGTAGAAGGCATTTAAATTTAAGGAAGGAAAGCGAACCCAAGCTAAAATGCATTTTGTACATCGATACACTTAAAAAGTGGAAAAGCATTTATCCGCCTATTTAATGATTCAGTTCAAGAATCTTTGTTGCGTTTAAAACAATAATCAAAGTTACCGGTGACAACAGATGAAGGGAAAATATTAGAAGTTCCTAACCTTTCTTTGTAAGAATCTATTTTTAATTCGATTTTCATAAAATACATGTTACATTCTATAAATTAGCATTTTTCGGAAAATCTCAGTTAAAATGCTAATGTCTTCTGTTACTCAATTTTTAATTTTCTCTTTTCACTTTCTTTATTTCTTTTTGCCAGTTTGTTACGCTACAATTTGTTCACAACACCGTAACAAATGTAAACCGCTTTTATGTTTACCGCCTTCTAGCCCGACGGTAAACAAAACAGAACCTATATATAAAAATAGTTGTTTCACACTAGCCGTTTGTAGGACATAAGATGAAAAGTAAGAGTATAAATTGAAGAATTCGGGCGGTGGCCGGCACTCAACCACGGATATTTGACTTTCCTTGCCGAAGCTCTAACTGAGCTACCGTGTCCTTAACCAAGCACTGAACTCTCTAATCTGGTTCTGTATACGTAGGAGACCTTCCTAAGTTTTCTCTAGAGATTTGTTCCTTAAGAGGCGACTCATAATGCTACTGTTGATTTGGTTTATTTACGGACGCTATTTAACATCTCAAATCATCAGCGTCCCACTCTATTCAGGGCGTGAAACAGCCGATAAATTTTGCTCAGAGGTCTCTTCTTTCAAGCTTGAGGTTCTTAATCGTGCTGTAAATGTACGACAGGGGACCCACGGCTTTATTTACCTTCTAAAGAAAGCCATAGTTAGGACTTTTACGCCCGAAAAAAAATCCATCGATCCTGGCCGGGATTGAACCAGCGATCTTGGTTTTACGAGGTAAGTAGGGCTACCACTACACCATCAGGACCGACTTAAATGCTACAAGTACTTATGCCCAGGCTACTGCTTTAACGATCAACAATATAGGGGTTAATTTATCTATAGAAATGGTTATTACATGATAACTCAGTTGGTTAAATATTAAAACATCAGCACGGAAAGCCAAAATTCCACGATTCGAATCCCGGCCGGAAAAAAAATTCGCACCTTGAAATAGAGCTTGTGGCCCATCCCCACGGAAATATAATTATAATATAACATGTATATTTAAACCTAATCATAACATATTAGTAATGTTAATAACACGTATGTACGTATATATGTGTTTCATGAGATTAACTCTAATATATTATTTGCATGTGGTCAAAAATGGAAAGAAACTCTTTGGTGTTTTCTGCTTAAGGTAAATTGGAAAGCCAACGAGACCCATAAAACTTTATACAAAAGGGCAAGAGTAAATCTGAGAGATGCGTGTGATGCCACTTTTAAAAGGACTACCGTTGGAGGGTTAATAAGCCCAAGGACTTTCAAATTCGTTTGGGCTTTGAACCCGACAGACAGTTGTACACTTAGCCTTTAAACCAGCAAATATTAACAACAGTTTTGAACTTTCAAATAGTAGCGAATGTCACGAGCTGGCAGGTGAATAACTAGCCAATAGAAAATATGTATTTTGAACTTTTAAACCAAGGCGCGAGACGTGCACTTGTTTAGGTAACCCCTTGGGATCGTCAATCAACAATTGCTAGATTTGAATTTAATATATAAGGAAGCGTTTGCTCCACTGGGGCATCAGATAACAACTTCACTTTAGTTCATCAGTTAAAAGCAGTTCAAGCAGATACTTCATTTTAAGTTTCACACACCGCTAGAAGCATTTTAAGCTTCACATTCTGCGGGGACTCATCTCTAAGTTCTACATGCTGCAAAACTCAGTTGTAAGATCTACACGCCGCGACAAATCCTGAAGCCTTGACTTCTTCAGGGACACGTTCATTCATTGGTAAAGTCTACACGCCGCGATGAACGCATTGCTATGTTCTATACGCATTCACAATAAATTCAACTTCAGGCGCGGTTCTCAGATTCAGTTCATATCCGTGGAAGTCATGACAGCTAATTTTATATTCGATGTAGATAAATTCTACCGTACGCAAAACACCAGAGGACGCGAAAAATCTTGAGCACAATAAATTACCATATATATTATGTTTCATTGTGTGGTTATTTATACTATTGGTCTTCTCTCCCAGTTGTGTTGAATACTAATCAACAACGCAGACGAATAATCCCCTGAAAAACTATTATCATCGAAGCGTAAACAAGTATAAACCAAAACCGCTTGATAACTTAGTATTACCACCGTGAGGCTAACAACAACGCCACCGACAAAACCATCTCAACCTACTCCAGTTTCTAATGTCTGCAAAATGTTTATAAATAGTCGATGTTTTTTTGCGATTGAGATGAACTACTATATTGCCTGCTTCATGGAAAACTATTTTTAGTGTTTCAAAAATGAAAACAAACACACTTGATTAAATGAATCTGGTGGGAAACTTTCTTGAAAAAGGAGCTGTTTATCCCTTCAAATTCAATACAAATTTAGTTCGTCCAGTATCAATTGTACTTACATCCGAATAGTTAACAGAAAGAGTAAAAGAAAGCCAGTTTTCAAAACTTTGCTTGTGGCAATATTATTGAAGCGAGTAAAGAATTTTATTTATTATTTTTTCATTTTTTATTATTAGGATTATTAGATCAATTATTTATTTTGGGATCATAGCATTACTTCCTTACTTCCATGGGTATTAATGATGTTTCCCCATGAATATTTTTTTTTTTTTTGCAAAACTAATAAGTATAAACCAAAAATAATAACTAGATTGTTAACACATCTATGCAGAGCATGCCTGAAAAAAATTCACTGAAATGTACCAAAATTGATGCACAAGTTACATTTTCCACATTGAAAAATGTGTTTGAAAATAATTTAATTTTCTGTAATACATTCTACCGTGTCCTGAAAACCCTCATTCTAAGATTGAGGTAATATATGTGTGTGTGTGTGTGTGATAAATAACAAGAAGGAATATTGGTGAAACATGTACAGGAAAAAATATTTTAGAACTATATTGCACAAAATCAATTTGTTTGCAAAGTGTATATCCCCTTGTCCTTTAAAAAAACTTTCGTAATGAAGTTTTTATAATCCAAATTGTTTATTCCCATGGAGCCACCCGCTAACGGACATGCTCACCGACCATTAATATACTGAAAAAGAAGTTCTCTGCAGTCTAAACTATTTTAAAATAGTAAACATGGTGATTGTAAAATGATTACTTGTACCTACTATTATAAATCGAAAAGTCCATAATCCTTATACATCCATTCTAAGCCACGCTTTTATAACAATGACATCATCAGGGCTATAGAAGCGAATCCTCAAGGCCACTACGACACCTTCAAATCCATCTGGACATCGCTTTCTCCTCGTAAGAGGATAAAACATATCCATTAATAATTGCTACCATTGCGCTAGCCAGTGCCAACCACAGTAAATTGAATTAGCAGAAAGTACTGGATGTTGGAATACTTTGTAAGAATGAGGAACAGAACAAATCAAATATTTCCCACCTTTTACGTAACAGCCACACTTTGCTCAGTGTGGTGTGAAATGAAGCGTGTAAAGACAAAAGATTAACAGTCTTCACACAATACCATGATTGGAGTATTACAAGCTGATGTGTTTTATGTAACTCCATCACCGCCACAAGATTTCTAAATTACTTATTGTCATTAGCTGTTGTTATTACACTGGAAGCAATTTTTCGACATTTACAGATAGGTGGTATAAAAGACTATGTCAAGTGTCTACAGGCATCAGTTGGTTTTGCACTGTAAAGGGAACATGAACACTCAGGTAAGCAGTAAGCTTAGAACCCCATGCTTCTTCAAGTTCCTTGATAACTTTGGAATAATTCCAGAGTTCAGCATTGGCTAAAATCGGCTACCTATAAGGAGTTATGTGTGTATTATTTGACGTTGCAGGTACTGGTGGTGTTGGCTGTGTTAGCCACGTCGTGCTGCCAGTTGTCAAATGCTTGGCTGGATCAGTTAAGCACAGAAAGCAGACCCTCCTCGCATCACCATGGTCATGGCAACGATGGAGGCCATGCTCACTCCTATGTCCACTTCAGCGGTCCAGTAGTGGGACCTGCTCATCCCGTTGTTGTGGATGCCCATCATGGACACTCTGGACATTCTCATAAACAAGTCGCAGCTCATGTTTCTCATCCTACATCTGGAGGGCATTCTGTAACTCATGGTCATTCCGTGACCCAGGCACATTCACCAGCTCACGGACACGGAGGAGATCACGGGCATTCTGCAGCTCACGTAGAGTCACAAACTCACCTACATGCCCCACCTCATGGACATGGCAATTCCGTGGTTCATGGACATTCCGTGACTCAGGTGCATCCTTCAAAACATGGGCATTCCCAGTCTCACATCCATTCCTCAATTCAAGCTCATCCTGCCTCTCATGGACATTCTAAGTCTCATCTACACTCCGTAACCCACAAACACCCTGCTGCTCACGGTCATGTTGTATCTCACGGCCATGCTGTGTCTCAAGTTCATCCTGCATCTCATGGGCATTCCAAGTCTCACGTGCATTCTGTAACTCACAAACATCCTACTGCTCATGGTCATGCAGTGTCTCATGGACATGCTGTGACTCAAGTACATCCTGCAGCTCATGGGCATGGCCATGGTGTAGCTCACGTCACTCAAGTACATCCTGCAACTCATGGACATCATGCAGCTCACGGACATGCTGTTGCCCACGGACACCATGGACAATCTCTTGCCCACGGACACCCAGTAGCTCATGGGCACCACGTAGCTCACGGACACCACGGACATGCTGTTGCCCACGGACACCATGGACAATCTCTTGCCCACGGACACCCAGTAGCTCATGGGCACCACGCAGCTCACGGACACCATGCTCTTGCTCATGGACACCCAGTGGCTCATGGGCACCACGCAGCTCACGGACACCATGCTCTTGCTCATGGACACCCAGTGGCTCATGGGCACCACGCAGCTCACGGACACCATGCTCTTGCTCATGGACACCCAGTGGCTCAAGGACACCATGGGCATGCTCTTGCTCACGGACACCCAGTGGCTCATGGGCACCACGCAGCTCACGGACACCATGGGCATGCTCTTGCCCACGGACATCCTGTAGCTCATGGACATCACACTGGTCATGGTCATCCCATTTCCCATGCTGCTCATGGAGGCCAAGTTCTTCACAGTCACCACGCTCAAGCTCACCATCATACAGCTACTGTTGACTACGTGGTAAGTTACCTTACGAGCATCATTCAAATGAAAACGAACCATAGGGGCTGTTGACTGGATTTCTTGTACCACCACAAACTCTGTCCGATATACAGAAACTGTGAAATGTTTTCATCAATTAAGTCCAGCCGCTTGAGCTGCTCATTGCGGGAGTCACTTTATCCCACCTTTTCAAGTTAGTGAAAATACTACAGCACAGATTTAATATTCTCGGGACTTTCATGTTTTTGGGAAGTTGGAGATTTGGAAAGAAGAAGTAACAATTATGAAGAACTGATCAGCCGGTGTCACGGGAACATGCCTTGTGACTTGCAAGCATTAAATTTCATTGATAAAAATTAGCGTTTATTCAATTGACCGTTATTAAAATTCAGTTGTTTTTCTTCTTAAGACTTCCAAGCACCGAGCAATTCACTGTTTTATCTTTTCTTTTACTTTTTGTTTCTTGTTTATTTTAAAATTTCCAGGAGTTGTTTAGAACCGAGCGCTGTCGACAATACACGAGCACTACCGATTGATCCCAAGTTAGCCACAAATAAGGAAGGGAGGGTCATATCTACTTACCTGAGCTGTAACTGTCATTAGCGTTATTTTGTTTGTGTAAGTCCTTAGCACAGAATTCTGGGTAACCCTATTTGAGCACTAGTGATTACAACAGGTCTTTGTGTTGTAATCTGTGTTTGTCTTCTGCTGGCATTCTAGTTAATTCTGCTAAGAGTCAGGGTGGTGGGTAAGGCAACAATAGCAGCGGGTGTAAATGGTTTGCAGCGCTCACAGCAAAATCGACAAAAATAGCTAATATATATCAAGTGACCCTCCTTTTTATTTTAAATTACGGTAGATTTCCCTGCAGCACAATGTTTTTCATGCGAGCAAAGAAAGGAAACGTAACACCTCAGCATCTCGGGTTGAACATGGGACTGCATTGTTTTATATCAACGTACTGCAGGACGGTCACATGATTCATATAAATTTCTTTCTGTGTTTGCAATTTAATTTGTTTTTATACTATACAGGGGGTACCATTTGTCTTGCTCGCTCAAAATAACTTTTTTCTACAGCGTAACATTAAAAACTGCTTCAAACAATTTTTTTAACATCACCGGGGAGTTCTTGCTGATGTTTTACTTTTTTGTACCTTTAATAGTGCAGGAGATACGAGATAAAACTTGGTTTTTTAAAATGGCATCATTACATTTTATTCCAGATTACATTTACTCTCTCCAAGAACGTCTGTCCTGGTGGTGTAGTGGTTACCATACTTGCCTCCTAAACCCAAGATCGCGGGTTCGTGCCCGGCCAGGACCGATGGATTTTTTCGGGGCGTAAAAATCCTAAGTATGGCTTTCTTCGGAAGGGAAGTAAAGCCGTGGGTCCCGTGTAGTACATTTATGGCACGAAAAAGAGCCTCAAGCCTGAAAGAGAGGCCTCTGAGCAAAATTTGTCGGCCGTTTCACGCCCTGAGTTGAATGGGACGCTGATGACCTGAGGTGTTAAAGAGCGTCCATAAATAAATCATTCAAAAAAAAATTCCTCTCCAAGATCGGTCTAGTGGTAACCGTACCTGCCTCCTAAACCCAAGATCACGGGTTCAAACCCGGAAATAAAGAAGTATTCAAATATGTATCACAACAATTTAAAAATGTATATCATCACCAAAAAATAGGCATATTTTGGAACAAAGTCCTTTCGTTAATGAAGGAAATATTAAATTAAATATGATATAGAGAGTATATTCAACACACAGTATTGAAGGAACACATGAAAACGTACTTCAATTAATTTATGGAAAATATTATTACATTTTAATAGTTTATATCATTCACGCATGTTGAAAATGTAAACAAAAACAACCATGAATGACGGTTTCTTGTCAAACTGGCCATGTGAATATTTCTTTATACTTACTGAGTTTACGCACATAATTTTCTTCATATGAATAAGAATTTGTCAGCCCTTTTTACTGTTAATGGGATGCATTGTGGGCCCATCGTTTAAGAAGACGCTAAGATTCCATGATTTGCAGAACAGTTTTAAAATACATGTATGCTGTAAATTAGAAAGAAACTTTATTCTTCGTCTTGATTAAAAGTATAGCCCTCTTTTCACGCATTATTTTGGCCACCGGTTTGAAAAAGTATACATTATCATCTCTCTCTATAACTGTAGCATGAACAATTATAGTCTTCCCAAAGATACTGTTACTAGGTTTAATTAAGTAGGTACAATATATTTTAATATTTTTCATTTGCACTTAATGTTTTCTTTTTTTTCAGGTATTTCAAAAGTTTAGCAACGAACCCAAATATTTCTGGTCATTCATATGACAATGGCTAAAAGGATCGCCCAAGATTAACTTCCCTTTTTTGCAAACCAAATCTTCAAGCATTACATACAGTCTGTAGTTAAGGGGATTCAGGTCTGGGCTGTTTGAAGGCCAATTTTGAAAACTAACAAAACCGAACATTTCTTTTATGTCAAGTTTGGGTGAACCTTGCCTTGTGGGCTATAGCTAAATCTTGCTGGAAGCTCCAAAGCCCGTTCTTAACAAAGTCGTATTCTGATTCTTCTACACAGGTTTTGTAAGCTATGGCAGTTGTCTTTTGACAAAAAAAGAGTTTGGTGATAGCTTCTCGCTCATCCTCCGCCAAACCATTACTTGAGGCTGGATAGTGGCTTCTCAGGACCTTCAGGAACTTTTCATCAAGCTGAAGCATACCTCCATATTTTGATGTTTAAGGGTTTCTTCAATGTTGAATAATTTCTCGTCGGTTAAAAGAATTTTCCTGTACATTGTTAATGATGCGTTGTAACAAACGTTTGCATCTCAACATCCTCTGCTAAAAATGTCCGTCATTGCGACGAAAAAAACGCGATCCAATGTTTTGTCTAAGTAGTCTTTATACAGATATCCTTGACATGTTCATCTCAGGGAGCATTACTCTTTGCTTCCAAGCTATATTCTCCGTATCTCGGGTAGTGCTTGTGTCAATGTGTTGGATGGTGCGCTACATAAATATGCTACCCAAGTTCAGCTTTTGAAGGATATGAAACATCTCGATTACTAATTTTTCAGCCTATGAAGATCTACATAGGAACACAGTTTTCAAATTTCCACCTGTCATGATTAAAACTGGAAGTAATATATTTTTCCTGCAGCATTTTAACTACAATGATGGTGATAAGTGTCTGACAACGAACTCTTTCTAGTTCATGATTTATTAAAGTCTCTGCTAAAAGGTTAAAAGAGAGGCTTCTGATAGGAAGGAGCTGCTGGACTTTCAGCAATTTTTCTGTATCCACATTTTCTTATTGTAATAAAAGTTACGTTGTAATCAAGGTTAGAATTTATATGTAGGTACATACGTGTTTGTTTTTTCTGTTGTTATAATTAAATTCTCTCATGTTTTTATTAGCAAGGATCTTTGGAATGGTTTAAAACACATTTCATTCTCCACATTTCCCGGTAAAGTACATATTTAAGGAAAAAATCACACATTTTTACATAACTCACATTTTATTTTACCAACACTATTATTTCAAAACTGCTTCCGTCTTTTCCACGAAATGTAGAACACAGGAAACGAACCATAACGAGCGGTTACAGGCAGTAGAATGCTAAGCATTTAACACAGAAGTAATCAAGAATGTGTTGAGTGTTTTAGACTTTGAAAGCGCTTCTTCAATTAAATACTCAAAGCCCCTTTTGTGATAAAACAGTAAAAACGTTGTAACACATCTGAGTAAAAATCTCGTACGTCACAACTGCGTTAAACGCTCTCCAAAAGCAAAGCAAAAGGCCCACTATTCGAAAATCTTAATAAGTGGGGAAAAATCGCAGAAGTAGCAAAATGAAGTTGAACGCAATGATAGCCAAGAATTCTGTGGTAAGTCAAATGTGAAACTAGATTTGTATTTAACTTCACAAGATGTTAGGTTAAGAGTGCTTCTTTGCTTCTTGTGATATTGAGCTGGGTTTTAGTGGGTAGCAAGCAATTTTAAGAGACAATAGACGTATTTCCGCATTTGTCTCACAAACATTAATATTAATAAATTTGTAATAGTAAAGAAATATTGTAATTGTTTTAAAAATCAATACAAAGAGGGCTAAATTCTTGTTCTGGGGCTTTTAATAGCATTAACTTTTATATACATAAATAGTTAACCATTTAATTACAAATGGTTTAAACACATCTGCAAGGCTCCCCAGGGCTCTTGAAGCCTATAAATTGTCCTAAACGACAGATATACTCATTGCCCTTTACTCGTGCATGTTTGATGATATACTCATTATCTTTCTCAGGCACACCCCAAGTACCACTTTGCATATGGAGTCGCTGACCACAAGACTGGAGACTTCCACTCACAGAAGGAAGCACGCGATGGCGACGTGGTGGTCGGTGAGTACACCCTCCAGGAACCCGGCGGCAACCACAGGACTGTGAAATACGTCGCCGACAAGGATGGCTTCCATGCTCACGTTATCAACAGCAACGGCAACGATCACTCAGGAGCAGGTCATCATCATCATCATCAAGGCCGCTAGTCACAACAAGCAGTACCTGTTTCATACCATTCCTCAGTCTTTGTTCGGGTCAGTTGTTGAGCGGGTTTTGGGAGAAGGTGGAGTGATTGTTAATGTTAACTTTTGTTTTGTTACTGTTGTTAATGTTATCACATGTTAAATATTTTTCATACTACAAAGAAGTTATTAGTTAGTGATGTTATAGCTTAAAATAATTACTGTATGCACAGCCGTTCAATAAATAACTGTTTGGTTATTACACGTTTGTACAATCAATTTACATCAGCAAGGCTTCAGTATTTTCTGCTTTTATGGAATTACTAAAGCCATATCTCATTAATTCAACCTATTTCTTTTACAATTAGTCCTAAACTCTATCCCCACTTTCGATACAAAGCCACCTTAGAGACGACAGATTCTTCCGGAAACTATTGAAAACAGGAAAAAGTCACAGGGAGTCAGAACCTGGACTGTATGGTGGGTGGTTCACTAGTATCACTCTCAATTCTTGCAGAAATTTCGTTGTTTTCAAAGCAAAATGTGCAGAGGCATAGCCTGGTGAAGCAAAAATCTGGTTATCTTTCTGTCAGTGTTCTCCCTGAGAGACAAAACTACGATGTGCCAGTTGAAACGCACTGTTCTTGGAATGAAATGGTTGCAGTATAGCCTCTTGCTGACAACCACCTTCCGCAGTGGCGGCTCGTGACATAAAACCTTGGTGCAAGCCTACCTCCAAATCAGTTTATTTTTGAAAATAATGTCGAGCATCTACTATACAGTTTGAGCATAAAAATATGCTGATATACACTTTGAGAATATCCCGCCCTATTTATTTGTTTTTGTTTCTCACCGGAGTCAAAATACAGGTTATTTTCATTATGGCATAACAACACAAACGTTTATGTCGCGGTTGCGACGGATAACTACAAATCCTTATAAAAACACACAATCACTAGTTCATTTCGGGTATTGTTTTTTTTATTGATTTATTTATGAACGATCTTTAATATCTCAGGTCATCAGCGTCCCATTCAACTCAGGGCGTGAAACAGCCGACAAATTTTGCTCAGAGTCCTCTTCTTTCAGACTTGAGGTTCTTTTTCGTGCGTAAATGTACGACACGGGACCACGGCTTTACTTCCCTTCCGAAGGAAGCCATACTTAGGATTTTTAAGCCCGAAAAAATTCATCGGTCCTGGCCGGGTTCGAACCCGCGATCTTGGGTTTAGAGGCAAGTATGGTAACTACTAAGCCATCAAGACCGACTTCGGGAATTGTGGGTCACATCGCCGTACTCTTTTAGCAGCACATAAACAAGTATTATTGCTATTATTATTATTATTATTATTATTATTATTATTCGGTTACTCCATCCAGGAACACTCATTTCGCGCTTCTTTTGAATATTTTCTTACACGAACATTACTGTGATTTGACTCCAGTAGTTTCACTCTTACAAACCCTCGTGCAACCCTCATGTCTTCTGGGTTAAAAGAAATAATAAAAAATAAAGCGCCGTGTTATTTCTTCTAGCTGTTTTACACTACTTATAGAACAAAAGGCTAATGAAGTAAAAGTACTATGTTTCAGAGGTACTGCAGCAGGTGTATAACATGACAAAGCAATCAAAGTAATACGTTAACAATGCCATGTTTTTATTTTTGTAGCTACAACTGTAAATCAAGTAGCTAAATCATTATACCAATAAACCTAGAATTTGAAATTTGTTTAATTAAACGAAGTCTACACAAATTATATTTAGCTGACAATGTACCCAAGCTCGCGCACTTTTCTGAGTTGCTATGGAACCGGGGCAGTCAATGAATGACGCATTTCTCCCTGCCCTAAATGCTGCTCTCTCTGTCTGATTCTTCTTTTCGGCTGTATTTGCTATCCCGGAGCATAAAGCAAGCGTCTACCGTTTCCATGGCTATCGCTATGAAAAAGATCGCAAACGTACACAAATTCGGAATTGGGCTGTACTAGAGGATACAGGTGTAAGAAGTGTGTCAAACAGCCCACTGTTATCAATAGATTCATATGTCAGCTTAAATTTGAGTTAAAACCGGAAGGCCATGAAATTAATTATGTATATACTGATAAAAGATTGGTGCAACCGGGCAGTAACTGCTGTACCTGATAAGCTACCCCTATATTTCGGCATTGCTCTCATTGAGGAGAGGAGTCATTTAGAAGACTCAGTTCGCTGACTGCCGGTTTGAATCGGGCCGTATTAGTTAAAGCTAGCTGTCGTCACCTGTGGACATATCAGGAGCTGCCTGGCATTTGGAAAACTAATTGCTTACCTTCAGAAGGGTAAAATATTCATAGAGTGCCTTTCCTGCAGATGGAACGAACTTCTGTTCTCTGTTTTAACTGCAGCTTCGATTTTGGTGTGTGGTGGGTCCAAACTTTTTTGATCTCTTGATAATAGGCGCAAATATTTTATATGTGCAATTATTCATATAAAACATAACCTTCATGTTCCTTTGAAATGCTTATAGCTTCAGTAATTTAAGCATTATAATCTTTTAAACCAATTAAATGAAAAAAAAAATTCCTAGGAAAGACCCGGTATGCAGAAGAAATAAATAAAGTTTCACTAAGGTAACACACCTGCTCACAAAAAAGTTTTAACGATGAGAAAATTGAGAGATTTGAAGAATTGTTGCAGCATCCACTCTACTCCCATATTTGGCCCCCTTTGACTTCCATCTATTCCAGAAACCTCTTCATTTCTGGTCTCGTTTTTCGTCAAATCAGGAGGCGATTGCAGTTGCAAATGAGTACATTCCAGAAAACTACTTGAGATGAGATAATGGCATTAAAGCCTTACTGCAATAAAATATGTATCGACTTTAATGGAGGAAAATAAAAATAATTTTTAAGTTAAAAGTTCCCCCCTCAATTATTCGGACAAGAACTTTCCAGAACGCCCTCCTATGAAGATACTGGTGGAAAAAAGCACTAACGGGAAGAAGAATAATTTGAACGCATTAATATTCTGAGATAATCTTACTATAGCGACCAAACTGCCTCTTAACTTAGCAAGTTTTCAAAATGGTACCTAGTTTCGATATCTTTTATGCTTGAATTGCAAAATGGTGCTGAGCATTTTCAGTTTTTAACAAACATAGAGCTCTAACTTTATAGGGAAAAGAAATTAAACTACAGAAAATAGAGCATTTCTATAGGAGCTAAATGCCAATAAAAGAATTCTTAAAGCAAATGAGACAATCAAAAGATAAAAATGTGTAGCATTTTTATAAAAACAAGCTTCAAAATTGTAAGCATTTTCTTCAAGTAAAACTTAATCTTTTTTATTGCTATTTCTTTTTTCTCCCTTGCTCTTGTTTCCATATAAATGCAACAGCATTTTCTTATCCACCATTATCATTGAATTTGCACTGAGTTATCAATAAATTTCTTTCACAGGTATCAATGCTTTTATCTGTAATAAAATTGAAAATATTGTAATGTTGGGAACAAATTTTGTCTAAATACTTGCCCAGGTTATGTAAATAATTAAGCAGTGTGTAAATGCTTCATCATATTATGATTGCGCCTTACCAGTGTTTTCATTAAGATGTGTATTAACAACCTAAAGTTTTAACGCTTCGTGACTTATAGGGGGTAAGTTCTATAAAATATGAAAAAAGAAAGAAGTTCAAAATTCATGCTGCCTGAGGTTCAGAAGTTAACATCAAACCCATTCTTTTGGTTTAACAGATATATGCAACATGTTTATTTAATTTACTACTTAGAAACTATCACAAGAACTTAAAAATAACAGGCATTTGAACTGTCGCGTATTAGCTCGGTATGATGGGAGGGGGACAGAGAACGTCTTGTTCACTGCTTTGTCATGCAGGGCCACTGGTCGTATATAGAGATACAACTACCATCTAGTGGCAGATTGTTTCCGTGCATTAGTCAACTAGATCTCCGGCAGAACGCGCCATAAGAGACAATGCCTGCACGTATCAACGGTAACCTACTGATGTCCAGTACCTATGTACTCGGAAAGTAAATAAAAATGTTTTGGCTTTTAGTTTTATATTTATTCATTAAGTGTTTACCTGCATCCTAACAGGCAGTATCTTTATTAAAAATCAATTCTAAATACTGTACTGTGTAACGAAATATCCTTAAATGTCCTGGAAAGTTGATACAGATATTAATTGTGTCTTACGTAAATAAAACAAAAATGTCCTTTTGTTTAAAAACTTGTCACTCGTATCAGCTAAGAGTGTGAAACCAATGTCATTCAAATAATGATATCAAGACATAATTTTAAAATGTTTACAAATTGTGTAATCACAATAAAAAAATATAACCTTTACTTTGCAACATTCTGAAATTAATTCTCATTTCAATATTTTCATTTAGTCATGATTATAGACCGAATGCTCGGGCATTAAAACTATAGAAAAGGGCACTAATTAATAATACAATACACACTATTACTTACCATCAATAATTAATTTAAACGCCAGAAATAGCAGGTTCAGCAAAACTTTGCGATAACTACACAGGTATAGCGGGTTTTCCTTACCGCGACATTGTTGTAATAGGAACCGTGTTGCGCTATAACTACAGTGATTATTTTTATAAGTCAATAATGTAAATTGAGATCGGCAGCACACTGCTTGCCTACATGAAAACGAGACCGAAGAGATGAGCACAATGCTTGCTATACAGTATTTCCTTTATAAAATTAAATCCAAAACATTTTTTACAATAGCAGTGTTACAAAAAACAATTACTTCTTATTCCCGACAATGAAGCATTAAACTACAATAACAGGAACATTGCAAAAATAAGTAAATAATAACAAATAGGGCAGAAAACGACAGATTGGATACGAAATAGAAAAAAACAAAACGCAAAACTAAAACCTTCCCATAATGTTTGATTGTTCACTATCTTTTCTGACAGTCTCCAATAAAAAGAGGCATTTTGCAAAGAATGTAGGCTCTAGTCAGGATGTCCGAAAACACATTAAGAGGTAAAACAGCGTTTATATTTAACCACTTGTGGATTTATTAAAATAAGCTAACTTTATTTTTTAAAATCAGTATTCAAGTACGGAATTTTAAATGTGCCAAAAGAAAGCTGCACTGAAATTCAAGTGACAAGTTTAAGTATTTTGAACACAAACAATTAAATTTTCCTAATCCTTGGTCATTATTGAAACCATTTCTAAGTTAATGAATGGTTCGCTGCGGACCTGTGTTTACTGTAACGAAGTATATGATAATTCAGTTGGAGTTATGTTGATGCATCAAAATACTGAACTAGCTTAAAAACGTTGTCTTACATCAGCTTGTACAGAAAAAAATATTCGTTTTTGAATTCTGACGAAACAAGCAACTATTGCTCGGATACAAGAAACACTACAGGACTTTCATTTTAAAACGTTCAAGTCTAAAAGTTCCGATTTAAAATAAATTTAATTTAAAAAATAAGCAAATCAATATAGATATGGAAGGGGAACTTGAAAATATATGTTGCTTTCAATTTAGATTTCATCCCTTCACCCTATTCTCACTTTAAACTTTCAAATGGGACCCATCTCTCTCGCTCTCTCTCTCTTTTCTTCCTTATTGCCGCTTTGACAGCATGGGTCTTCTAGTGAATATTAGATTGTGGGCGGAATACTATAAGTGTTAAGTCAGTAGGGATGAATGAAATGAAATGAAGTAATGATGGCGCAAAGAGTTCGAAGTTCTTGACTCCTTAAATAATTCCCCTTCTCAAGGTAAGAGAAAACTAAGATAAAATTCTTAACCAGACAGCTTGATCTGACCGGGATTCCAATTCAGGACCCCCAAGTTGGTAGTAGCAATTACTACCGTTAGATCACGGAGACAGTCTACCCATTTTCATGATGTTAAATTAGTTATATATTAAAAAGGATTCAACTGTTATCACCTCTTATGATTTCTAATGCAAGTTACTTGCAGGATTAAAGCACTATTTTTGGAATACTATACTTATTATTACGGATTAATCCACTTTAAAGCTGTTCTTTCTTGCACACTTTACACAGGGGTGTGCTGGCAATAATTAAACAAAAAGATCGAAGTAGAAAGAAGATACGGAGCAGAAGGTGGTAACAATGATCAGTTAACAATAAACCAACAATATTAATGTTTTACAACAATCGGGGATATCACTAATATGACTCAAACTATCTATAGATTTTAAGTCTTTGAAATGCCTTGCTGTTACTTCAAACCTAGAACTTGATATGTGCGTTGTCTCATCTCTAATGATGAAACATTTTGTACCATAGATGCCAAGCATACATTGTAGCTGCCTAAACTTTGGGAGCTCCAATGTAAGAGTTCTAAGTTTCAGCATCGCAGCCACAAGCTCTAACTCACTCTCTCCTTCTGACGTCATATTAACTAACTTGCCTCAAGGCTTATGCTGATATCTTGTTTCCGAAGAAATTTTTTCATTTCTAACCATAACATAAGTGGGTTTCTGTAATCTTGGCTGTAGTTCTTTTCAAATTTATTAAAAATCAAGAGTTGTTGTTGCACAAAAGAACGCCGCCGATCAATATTTCAGTGTTTATCTCTTACCTTGGTACTGTCACATGAGCGTGATGACATGGCTTTCAAGTTTGATTTCATTGGTCAACATGTCTTGTATTCAAGGGATTAATACCTCATTCAGGGGACAGTGAAAATACTTCTCATCTGAGCTGCCAGAGTGATAGGACGCAGGTAAGAAGTTCCCGAGAAAAGGGTCTTGTTTCGGCTTTTTTCAGAAATTAAACGGAGATTCTTGTCTATTATAGTAACCCAAGTTTGTTGTTTTTAGGTTTATGTATCTATAATGTGTATTATAACAGGTTTTAATTTTTAATTTCTTGACGAAATTATGTTATTTTGCATTTGCAATTATGCACTTGAATGCTATGCAGAATTTGTATCATATTATAATATTGGCATATTATGAGAGTTGCTTATTATCTCCTTAATTGCATTAAGAAAATTTGCCTGCTAAAATATATGTAAATTTTGCAAGCCCAGTTAGATACGTTTCTTTCTTTTGAAGAACGTTTTAAAAGTTTAAATGTAAACCGTTCTATTTCATTATTTTAATGTTTTATAAACTGTTGTATGAAACATTTAATAACGTTTATGTGCAGTGAACAAATTAATTTTTCATCGGTTTATCTCAACACATGTTTTTGAATTCAACGTTTTTAATCACTGATTGTTATAATAAAACAGGCGAAACTAATTATTATTTACTCTTAAATGTGCTAAGCCCTTATTTCCTTTTAGCAAATCATGCACATACATATTAACATGGATCCTTTAGGTTTTTAAGTTTTTCATTATATGCTAAGTGGGCGCAGAGCGGTTAGTCCATATACAAAGTAATAATAAATGCAATCCTCTACGTTTCAAGTGCTAGTCAGAGCACGGATGCTGTTGATTTTGTTTATTTACGAACGCTCTTTAACATCTTAGGTCATTAGGGCGTGAAACGGACGATAAATTTTGCTCAGAGACCTCTTCTTTCAGGCTTGAAGTTCTTTTCCGTGCCGTAAATCTACGATACGGGTCGCACAGTTTTACCTCCCTTCCGAAGAAAGACATATTTAGGATTTTAAGCTCTAAAAAATCCGAATTGAACCTGGAATCTTGGGCCTAAGAGGCAAGTATGGTTACCAAGAATGATAAGCAAGGATGCAAATTAAATAAGTTAAATTATATAAGTGGTCACAATCCCTTCTAATCAGCCCGTCACAATTAGATGTACCTGTTGAATTTTTAACACTACCATCAGTGATTTTATCGGTAGATTTTTCTTAAAAGAAAACACATTAAGGAACTTTGTCCACTGCGTCAGAATTATGATCATTTAGCAGATTGTAAAGTAGAAAATAATTAAATTAGAAAAGTGTGTGTATTTTAATGATTTTTCCTTGTGAGCTGTTTTAACAAAGGACTCGGAACTAATATTAATATTTAACAAAGAGTTCCCGAAAGTTCCTTCCACCATATTCCTGAGTATACACCAATTTGAAACAATTTATTACCAAAACGTAATTATTACATTAAATACTCGATAGTTTTAGTAGAAATACGAATGGCAACAATCCAGGATGCCAAACACCGATAGAAAACAAAACATGGATAAAATTGAATATTCTTTAAAATTTAGGAATCATAAGGTTAGAGTTTACATTTTAAATTTCAAAGTGGGGGGGGGGGTGGCTGAAGGTTAGGGCATGACACATAAAACATACTCGGCTGTGGCTATAACTTTCGATTTTAATATCTAAATTAATTTTTTTTGGTTCAAATTAAATATATGTTAAATAGATTGGCATGTTTTGAAATGAACTTCTCTATAAAGAGTACACTTTAAGGAAAATACAGAGATTTCAATGCGGGAATACTCACAGAGGCCTTAAACGTTCCTACTTCCTAACCTACTGAGAGGTAAATAATGGTTGGGAAAGCTCAAAACACTATCGAGATATGAACCAAGTCACTGAACTAGAAATGTCATGGCACTGTCACTGCAGGCTGAGGACTCGTGATCAAATTACGGCCGTGCTCCCCCCACCATTTTGATTTATTGCTGAACCAGATATAAATACGGGAGCTGGGAAAGTTAAACTGTACAGAATGAATGTGGAGTTACAAATATTTGCGCACTGTTAATCTTTCAGCCTTATTCCAATGTGGCCACCTCAAATATTACTGGCATCTATCTTAGATTAGATTATCAGAGGATCCGGTGTTTTATGTAATATCAAATTGAGAAATATATGGCCAACAGTTGTTAAAATATGTATCGATTAATGGATGAACTTATTTAAATTCAAAAAAAAAATGTACATAAAAACTAACTTTTCCATAATCCTCGATTCTCAGTACTTTTCTACTGGAATATCCGGAAGACTTTTGACTTAACACATTATATATTTATTTCTAAATTTATTTTAAAATAAAATGTTAAACCTAAAATACTGCACCTAACCCTCTATTTTCAAGATTTGCTTGACTTTGGATTCTATACACATTAAACTTGTTGGGTTATAAGAACTAGATTATCAGATAACTTTGAATAGATTCTTTTCCTGTTCATTTATTTACATTCTAATCTAGGCATTTACTTTTCTTAAATATTTTCCCAACACAATAAAAATCTCATTCTTTTAACCATTTTATCAATTTCTGGACTTACCATTCCTCAAACCCCCAATACTCCCCTCCATGCATTACATCTACCTTGCTATACAGTGGGCAAACATTCTTGTCGAAATCCCCTTTTAACCCTCTTAATCCTGTCAACCTCCCTCTGTTCATACTCCCTCACGTATATTCATTAACATATTTATCCCTCCTCCATTCCAGCTTTAAATATAGTACACGTTTATTCCTTCAAGTAACCAATCAAAACTTTCTTCTCAATGCCATCGATACGTGTTTCAACTTGGCTTCAAAACCCTTCCTCGTATCCCCAGCCATTGCATCTTCTACAATTTTTCTAATCTCATAATATCAATTAATTTTCCAACCTCCCCTATCTTGAGCTAATAGACATGTTGACAACATTTCCTTTATCAAATATTTTAATTCTGACCTCTTTCGAACACTTTCTCCTCATTCCCTGTTACTTCCAACTCCAGTAAAGTTTGTTGAAGCTCTAAGCAATCCTAGAATTAATTTATAAACTTCTCTACGAACCTCATCAGCTTTCTTCCATCCGTCTTCCGACCCTCCCATTTCCAGTTCGCATCATTTTGGCCTCGACTAACGCAACATACACTCTTTCCAGCTAAATTGCTCTCATTTCTTGCATTTTACTATAACGGATTTTAAAATCACCCATAGTCAATCTACCCTAGCCAGTACGTTTTATCTGTTCTTCCCACCCTCCAATGGCACCCAGCTTCACCTCCAAATATACGAATTTACTCACCACCATCCAGATATAATTTTTAATATATTGTTAACTTATTACCATTCTTAAAAACTATTTGTGAAAAATTTTGGATTTGTTGTTGTTAATTTTTAAAACTCATTCCTTACAGTATATACTAATGACTTTAAGAGAAGAAGACGAGTCTCTAATTGCATAACAGCTGCCACTAAATCATACGCAAACAGAAGGCCTGGTATATTCCTATTATTTGCTTGGGTAATTTGAAAGGTTTTCGGAACGAACCAACGATTGCAGCAGCAGTTCCGAACAGTTTTGTTATCAAAACTCATCTTTTATAGAAACATACGACTATGTGCAGTAATTCTTGCATTGGTCAAGAATCGTAGTAACTACAGATGTGTGCATACGTGAAAAATGGTAAATATAGAAAATCCGTGAAAGCTTGCAAGAGGACCCATGCAGTGATCGACCAAAATCAGTCACAGCATCAAAATTATTATCGATGTGTACGACATGATTCAGAATGATCGCCGATTAAAAGTGTCCGAAATTAATGAAGGTCTGGGCATCACATGGGAACACGAATTTCACATTTTGACGAAAGAATTCTGCTTGAAAAAATTATTGAGGGGATGGGTGTCGTGACTGCTGACTCAGGACCAAAAGCAAATCAGGAGCCAAATCTCTCAGCACAGTTTTCAGGAAAATTCGCCGACTTTACGCCTCAATTTGTTACCAATTATGAAACATGGGTGAACTACTACACATTTGCAGCTAAGCAATCTAAACAATGGAATCATCACGATTCCCCACTCCCAAAAAGTCCAAATGTGGAAAATCGGCAGGGAAGATCTTGGCTTCGGCTTTCTGGGATGCCAAGGATGTGCTGCTATTTGATTAGCTTCCCACTGAAACATCTATCACTGGAGGGTATTATGCTAACCTTTTCGACCTATAGAGATTAAAATTTGCTACAAAAGCCCGAATTTATCAAATAAGAAAGTCATTTTGTATCATTGCAATGCCGAAAATCAATGCATTAAAGTACGATTTGCTGTCACATGACTTGGTTCCATCAAGCTTCCATCTGAGAAAATTTTCGTCCTCATTAGATTAGCATATTATGCAGGCCTGGAGCAATCTGACTTTTGTGGTGGGAAAAAGGTTTTAGAGTATCGTGTCAAGGGAGACTATGTTAAAAAAATATGAATAATTTCAAAAAATACTATGCTGTCATTTTGTGTTTCATTCCGAGAACTTTTCAAACGGCCCTCGTTCTTTCTCAATTATCTTCATAATATCATCAATGAACAAATTATTTAAATACGGCTTAAACCAAGTGCATAACAAACTCACTCTGTTACCCTTTTCTGATTATATTTATTACAGACCCCATTATCTTTGTATCATCTCTAACCCTTATAAATTTACTACTAACCCCTTTTCATTTATTTAATCCAAAGTTTCTCTCTGATAATTGCGTCCGAAATTTTCTACAAGTCAACAAAAACATATACAATCTATCCTCTTTGTTGCTTTGGTATCCTATGGAGCAATTACAATCGTGTTGATAGCAAAAGGAATTAGTATAAATGATTATTTTAAATACATTAGCTGCAGCTTGAATAGAGTTAAAATTAAAATATATTTTCTAACATATACAAAATGTATATTACTATGAAAGTTTGTGCATGAGAAAAAGAATGTATAGTGAATTTTTTGTTTAATTTTAAAATTTGCATCGTATGGGACCTTTAAAATTAACGAATATAAAATTTATAAATAGAAAACCATGCTGTCTAAAAGTGGAGTGGAATATATTAGTAACAGAACAAATCACCGATATGCAGTAAAATTTTCAGCTTCCTAGGTAAATGAAAATGCGGAAAATTTAACTTTCAGTGTAGCATCCCCTTAAAAGTTGCTTTTAAAATAATAATAATAATAATAATAATAATAATAATAATAATAATAATAATAATAATAATAATAATAATAATAATAATAAATAATAATTGACGTCAATGTTCTCGGCCTGGCTTCATTGCGCGACACTATATTAACGGCACACGTGTTACTTTCAACCCACATTGTTGAGGCTGCACGGAAGTTATGTTGATTTATAGATAAACATATAGACTACTACTCGGCATTTATACATAAGCATTATGTAAACATAGTAGGCTTTCACGGCTTGAGTCTTGGATTTTAACAGACATTTCCGACCTTTTTGACCACGGTCTAATGGTCGATTCATAATTTTGGTGACCTGACGTTTCGTCCGACATATGCCGAACATCTTCAGAGGAAAAAAATAAAATGTGCAGCACTTGACACTCAGCTGCTGATTCTAGGAATGAGGCTTCTCGACTCATAACTGAGGTGAGAGAGGAGTTGTTCAGTTGATGCTCACCACAGTGTAGGACGAAACGCCAGATCACCACAATTATGGATCGAGCATTAGATCACGTCCATAAAGCCCGGAAATGTTTGTTAAAATCCAATTGTTGCAGACAGTTTAATTAGTTCGAAAGTCTTTTTAATGTCCGTTGTACAATAAAATTTCCTGACTCAATAATGGAACCAAAATTCTGCCATAAAGTATTAGACTCCTTTGTTGTGAAAAGTATAAGTATTTTTAAATGTTCACTCTTTAGGAGTTAAAGATATTTTTCCCGAAGTTTAGGTGTTGAGTGAGATAGAGGAAAGTGGTGTAAAGAAGGAATCTGGCGACTGCCCGAGGGTCGTATTAAAATGGAAGTTTCTGGACCAGACAGCACGTTACATATTTCCACCTACAGTTGTGTCCCGTTCCCCTGATGTTACATAATTGACACAGTCGCTGCTCTCCTTTCACTTGTCCACAGTAAACAAAATCAATTCGATTAATTACTTGGATGAGAAAGTCGATATTATCAAAATACGAGGTGTGTGCGTCTCAAACGTTAACTCTGCTAGAAAGGATTGCCGTTAATCTCGTGACAGTCCCCAAACAAGTAGACAAGGCCGGTATTCGCTTTTCTGACCAAATTGTCTGCTACAGTTTTCGCAGCCTTGGTCCAGGAATCTTCATCAGTAAGTTCTTTAGTTGAGGTTATAGCTCTGCAGTCTTCATTTATTTCCCCCACAGCTATAGGAAAAGCACATTTTTAAGAACTACTTTTTGTTTAGAAAGTTAGATTTTCTACTACGCTTACTGAAAAAAAAAAGGTTATGCTTTAATTTCTGGTACAAATACAGGAAGGTTCCCGTAACATCAAAACCACTTCGGTCCTGGTGGCGTAGTGGTTACCATACTTGCCTCCTACACCCAAGATCGCGGGTTCGAACCCGGCCAGGACCGATGGATTTTTTCGGGGCGTAAAAATCCTAAGTATGGCTTCCTTCGGAAGGGAAGTAAAGCCGTGGGCCCCGTGTCGTGCATTTACGGCACGATAAAGAACCTCAAGCCTGAAAGAGAGGCCTCTGAGCAAAATTTGTCGGCCGTTTCACGCCCTGAGTTGAATGGGACGTTGATGACCTCAGATGTTAAAGAGCGTCCACTAATAAATCATTCAAAAAAAAATCAACACCATGGCGTCCTGTTTTAATCGTATCAACACAAGACCAACTATAAAATAGTTTTACTAGTAGCAATATTAGTCAATAATCACTTTTTGTCAATCTAATGTAAATAAGAAACTATATATAACAAATTAATAACTTAAGCAGCACAAAGTAGATCAAAATAAACACTATTATGCAATTTGTATTTCATAGAACAGCAGATCTGCCATCCCGAAATAGTATTTTCAAATATTAAAACTAATATTAATGTTCTGCAAATTATTGATTCTTACTCCCTGGAGAAATTGAATATGACGAGGGAAGGTACATAAGTTTCTGGCCTCACCGATAAGGATTAACGCCTTCACAAAATATTTATCTAGTGTCATAACTAATCTCTTAAGTAAATAACTGCAGCTGTAACTTCCACTCCGCTGTGTTCAAATGTTCAGATGTTGCATAAAGAAGGCTATGTGTAGAAGATTGTGACATGTTCAAAATCGAGTATCGAGCTGTTATTATGTTCTTCACAAAAGAAAAACTTACTCCAAATGAAAATAAACAGCGATTGGACGGTGTATACGGGGAAGCACCCCCCTCATATTCTACAGTAAAAGAATGGTCCAAACTTTTTCGAATGGATTGAGAAAACATTGAAGACAAAGAGCGTGCAGGTCGGCCCTTGGAGGTGCTCATTCCTGAAAACATCGGCCCTTGTGGAAGGAGAAATTATGGAAGACCGGCTGCCCAAAGTTAAAAAAATAGCAGCAAGGTTGGACGTTCTAAAACAGTCCTTCGAATTATTCATGAATATTTAAACATGAATAAAGTCAAATCAAGATAGGTGCCTAGATTTCTTTCCTTAGTCCAAAAGCAACAACGAGTTATCTGTTGTCAGGCATTTTTGGAGCTTTGTCGTGGCAACGAGAGATAAGTTCTGCAAACCATTGTTACTGGAGACGAAACTATGGTCCTCTACTATCACCTCTGTCCAAAAGACAATCAATGGAGTGGCATGTGTAAACCTGGCGAAGCACCGCCTCTAAAGTCCAAGGTCACTCAGTCAACCAAGAAGATCATGGCCACAATCTTTTGGCACCCTTCATTGAGGAAGAGGAGAGGAACACAGCAGTAAATGGGGAGTACTATGCTGGCTTACTGCACAGCGTACGTGCTTCCATCAAAGAGAAAAGGCGGGGAAAGCTGAGTGGTGGTGTGTGCCTTCTTCACGACAACGTGCCTCTGTACACAGCTCTTGTTGCAAAGGAAGTTCTGAAGAAATGTGGCTTTAAGGAGATCGACCATGCCCCCCTACAGCCTAGATCTAGCTTCCAGTGACCATTTCCTCTTCTCAAAACTCAAGAAGGAGAAACTTTAAGTATGACGAAGAAGTGATGGATGCTGTTTATATCCATTTTGCAGACAAGACTTCTGACTACTTGGAGGGGGGTGGATTGAAATGTTAATTAAAATTTTGAGAAGTGTTTTGCAATAAAGAGTAACTACTTTGAAAAGTGAAATATAGTTTTTGTCTTTATCATACCTAGAAAATAGTTAGACCGGAAACTTATGGAACTACCCTTGTATATGTGGAAATAAGAAAAATTTGCAGCCCATATCAAGAGCTGTGCTGAATATGTAATTTGATTTGCATAAGAAAGTTTTAATTATTCTAATGCAAAACTTATTTCCAACAGCTTTCTCTATATCCAAATCATGATTTAATGAGCAGTTTTTCTTGACAATGTTTATTAATGAAGTCACTCTTTCAATGAGAAGTATAGCATTATTATTATAATTAGCAAGGCAACTCACCAAATTATCCAATTTGCTCCATCTATATTTTAACTTTCACTGCACTACAAGATCGGGCTAAACGTCTCCACAGGCAGGAATAAATCTTTAAAAATACACATTCTCTAATCCACGCCTTTAAAAGGTTAAACGCATCCCTACCCAGAACCTTAAAAAAGATCTTGGTGCTATCCCTGGTGATGCCTCATTTAGATTTAAAAACTCTAACCTGAAGCAAAAACTACAGCATGTTCATAATATGTGCATACGTTACCTCTGCGAAGTGCGTCTGTTCGATCATATAACACCCTCCCTCGATATGCTGCCTTGGTTCCCCCTGAAAGACCGAATAAATATTCATTGTCTCACAATTCTTTTCAAAATTATCCATACATCTTCTCCATCTTCCTCTCATAATCTTAACACACGTTCTCTAACCCGACACGTACTCTTTGTTATTACATTGCACCAAACATCACTTTACTCTTGCCGTCACGAGTGGCCGAGGTCGTTAAGGCGCGAACTCGTGAGCGAGAGGTCTGAATCCCGCCAGGACCGTCCTCCTTGAATGAGGTTTTTTCCAGGTTTTCCTCAGTCCTCATAACTGGAAAATGCTGGGCCTGAAAACTTAGGCCTGGAACGTTTCCTTCCTTAAAAAAAAAACAAATATCCTTTCCCAATATATAATTTCATTTCATGCATCACCCCCTGTGGTGCCTCAGTAGCAAAAACCTTTAAAAAAATCACTTTATTCATCATTCACTGCTCGTCTCTATAATGCACTGCCACGGGATATCAAAGATTGCCAAACTTTAAGAGCATTTCATAGGAAATTGTTTAATATTATTAAAATAATGAATTACTCTAAATTTAGATTCATTGTGTTACAATACAGGTATTTATTTGTTTTATCCTGCTGTAGAATTGTTAATTATATTGTTATTATCCTCATTGTTATTACTATAAATATTTATATCTTTTTCATTGTATTGTTAGGCATTTCACTTTTATGCATTACTCGTATATTTATTTCCAATTTCTTGATGTACATAGGTTGATATCCCTATATATTGTCATTGTTAGTGCTTTTTGTATTATTGATCATTTTATTTCTTCTCAAGTTAATATTTTTCATTATCCATAGTTATATGTTAGCATACATTTATTTATATACTTCATGTTTTACGTTGGTTTATATGTGTATGTGTATTGTCCTCGTTACTGTCAATGTTACGCTTGTAATATTGTCGCTATAACATAAGTAATTATTATTAGATTGGTAGAGTGGAAGAGGAGCCTTATCTGCAAGAGTAAATAAATAAAATTAAATAAACAAGTTCCAAATTACTGGCCACTTTAAACCTAATCAACATAGATGGAACAGTATAATAGTTATTGTCATCTATTTTAATGAAAAGGACATATTCCTCCTTGGCAAGAGTTATAGAAGAGTGCAGCTGTTTTTTCTTAACCTCATTTGCAAAAGAGTCGAAAAATGTTTTAACACTCTGCTCACACCATTCATTAAAACTCTCTTCATCTCGCTCCAAAACCCTCTTCATACGTTCTTACGGAACTTTCATTTCAATACTAAGCTCATTGTCTCACATGATGGTAGATTAGGGAATAGTACACAGGGAAAATGTCCTTCTTAACCACAGCTTTCGGTACGAAACGTTTACACACTACATTTTTATCATTAACTTCAAAATTTTCACGGTGTATTCTTTATCCACCACTCATTTAATGACTTCTCTTTAGAAAATTGAAATATGGTACTATGCAGTGCACCGTCATAATTAGAGGCAAGCGGACACACATAAGGGTGACCCATGTTGTACCTTTCTATTATACAACTTCCTGGTGTAATGTTACCAAATCAATATTAACTTAATAAAAATCGAAACTAAAACGCTAATTTTCATTTACTCTCAACTATTAATCATATAATTACAACGAACCAAATAAATAAACTGATATGCTTAATAGCAACGACATGCCTGAACCTTGATCGCCATTATTTATGGACTGATGAATGGAATCGATGTTGTGAAAAAATATGAACTTTGTATTTCTACGATCACGAGGAATTCGATTCAACATCAAATTTTGTATTATTGCGGTAACCTGTGCAAGTGTCGAACAGAAAATTATCGCAGGCTTTGATTCACAGGAGCTCGTAGTGCCAACGTAATAGCCAACAGCTACCAACCCGGTGACTTAAACTTTAGTGTCAATAGTAAATATTTCCAAACATTTACTATTAATTATAATTAATAATTATTGTTATGATTCCAATGGCATACACGTGCCTGAGAGCTATATAATTTATTCAAAATTGCATTAAATATTTTTTTTTTGTATTCAATTATGCCATCCGTTTATTTATACAGAGTCATCTCAAAGAGAATACAGGTGGTAACAGACAATTTCGTGATATACGCACTAAGAATTCGATCTTGCGAAATAACCAAACAGTCCGTACTGTATATACTGTGTTACCAACTATAAAGACAGCGTTACAGTGATCGAACAAACAAGCTTTGGCTCCAAAGGCAATAAATTTCTAATAGAACAGAATTAAATAAACTTAATTCTTAATACAATTTCAGTGTAGTTATGCTGACAAAATATTGTTCGCATACAGAATGTGCATTTTGAATACATGCTTTGAAATTTTAGCTCGACCCTAAACTTCCTACGCTTATGTAAAATTATTTATTTCTATACTAGACACGAAAATAACAATTGTATACGATCCTGTCTTCCTCTCTTACTTGTCATTGCTTTTTATATGCTTCGTAAATCGACAATACCACCACAGCATGACAGGTTCGATATTTCGCGGGATCTAATTCTGACTGTGCCATGATACGAAATCGGGTTTATTTTATGTAGTAATTTTGAGGAACAACACTCACATTTCTTTATGAGTTTCTTCTCTCCATTCACCGCTGCTGCAAAGTGCGGAAAACAAAATATATGTTTTTTTAGAGATCAATAATTTACAGTAATTATAAAACTAAGCTACGCTCTCCAGCTCCTTAACCTAACTTTTTTTGTAACCCGAGAAAATTCAGAAAATATTCAGTTTCTCATTTACACATAAAGTAGGAATTTAGGGGAATACATACAGTAATAATAATAATGCATATAAAAATGCTTGACCATCATTCAGAAACCAATATAAACAAACAAAACCAAAAACTGAAAACATAAACAAAACATAAACAAAATCCGATTTAAAAACCTTGATTAATTTTGTGTTCTACCTAAATACCTTTTATTTCGTGATAAAAACTGGAATTTCATGTCTCCAGATTAGTAATCGCAAACGCTACCACTAGATCGCGAAAGCGGCCAAGAGAACATTTTATTGATGAAACAAATGCGTGAAATATTGTGGCATTTGGGGGAACTGTTATTGTTGGCATTAATAATTGGATAATCGCGCCAAGCGATAAAGTCGTTAGTGTCATGTGAAAGAGTATGGAGGATGTGGTCTGCGATGCACATGGACACATAATTGGTTTTAGGGTGGTTACGCTTAGAGGAGTTGAGTGTGGATTTTTGAAGGTGACCATATTGTGCACAAGTGGGCCGTCTTAGCGGCATGCACAAGGTAAAATAGAAGTAACCTATATAATGTAATAAATGTGTTGATCTTGATTTAAGTTTGAACAATAGTAAATCTATACCATGACTCCATTATTTTCCATGCATTTTTAATTTTGGATAGGACTTCTTAGATATTTTTAAGCTTACCTTCACGCACAACCTCGTGTAACAGTAAATGCTCTGATTAGTGCTCTAATGGTTGAGCTGTGACAATACTTAAAATGAAAAACACCTTTATTTAAATAACGATCATTAAAAAACAATACGCAATACAAGGATGTTACATCATAAAAGATTCTCAGAAATTAAAAACGCTCGCTTAATTGGTATCCATTAATGTGCACTTTCCATACTATTATCGTTCTAGCATGAAAAACGGCATAACAATAAAAATTAAAATTTTTGCCCTTATTTAGAACTTTCAGCATGTTACGATGTTACTTAAGAGATAAGAAATCCCCCATGAGTTAACAGAGGATGTAAAATCAAGCAAAAAAGTTCATATAAATATATGCAGTTGCATTTACAAGAACTGGAGCATACAACTTACGATATTTTAAAGGGTACTTCGCAAGCAAGATAACGGCAACACTGAAAAATTAACCCTGACTTTTTGTCTCCGAACATCTAAGCAAGTTGACAGAAGTTCCCCACTGCAAATACTTAACCTGCTCGCTCCCCTAACCTCAATTCATTGCAGGGACATATTTTGAAGGCCATACGACTTATTGACGACAATGGAATACCTCGCCAGCGCATTCATTAAGAACGGCACTGGGCTTGAGAGTGATGTGGTGTTTGGAGCTAGGAAAAATGGTTCATTAACCATATTATATAACAAAACATGTCAACTTTGGGAGAATCTCTCAACTTGTGTATGTATGCATGTGCATTTTCACTTTCCCACACTCTTAACATTATGACGGTTTACTTTGGCGACTAGATGGAAGGTGCATTGATCACTAAAAATCAAACAGGTAGCAATTCCTGCAAGATTTTTGCAAAAGGTGTGCCATATTATGATTCACATGTGTTAAAGCTTGAAGAAGAGTTATAGATATGGCTTCTGCTGCACTCGATTTCGAAAATTTCTCCATACAAGTTTTTATGGTACTCCAAATAGCTTGCTGTCACGGTTGGTGAATTTTCTTAAGCTGCTAGAGTGTAACATGGCCATTATGTATGGCAGTCGTTCGATTTCTTCAGGCAAGCAGAACCTTTAAACCGTGTATACCATGTACAGACTGACTATGTATCAGTGGAACCATTTTCTACTTTACTCTGAAGCGACTATAAACAGATTACAGATTTGCTCATATGGAATTGAACACACAAGATGCATTCCCCCCCCCTTTTTTTTTGCCGCAATTTTAATCTTGTAAGCAAAATACCGCACTAAATTTATCGCTAGAAGTATAAAGTCTAATTTCCACAATTTATTTGTCTCATTGTATAAGTTGTGTGAAGATAAACTTAATAACTGATGTGTGTCAATTTTTAAAACCCCGATTCATTTTGAATAGCCCCATGTTTTAAGTGTCACACCGAATTTAATGGATGACAAATCGAGTATTTGGGGGTAAAATTACCCAGGTAGTACGATCGTGTTTCCAGAGATCTTGGAATCTTGCTGTTATATTCCATGGATAAAAAACACAATTCATCGCTTTTATACTGCTTAAACAGTGTCTAGTTCCCCAATATATGTATTCTGCACAGGATGGTTCAGGCGTGGCTATAGACTGATTAGATTAATTATTGAACCAATTTATCGATGTTCTGTTTGAAAATGTGACGTTATGCCGCAGATATTTGTCTGGTAACGAAGTGTACAAATTTATTTCAGTAAATGTTTTGGTCATTATTTCCTATTTTAAGAAAGGTGTTACTTTGTACGATAAAAAAGTAGTGTCAAGCAAAGAAATATTGCAAAAGTGAAGAACGGTAGGTAGAAAATTTGAAGATGACTCAATCCAAATCACGATAACACTCTTATGGGTCTCATGTCGTGGATTTAAGGCACTTGAAAGAACCTCCAGCTTGAAAGTAGAGATCTCTGAGCAAAATTTATTGGTTGTTTCACGCCCTGAATTGAATGGGACACTGATGACCTGAGATATTAAAGAGCGTCCGTAAATAAACCAAAGAAATAATCTGTTGAAAGGTTCTTTTCTCTAATACAAGCTAAAGAAGTATACTTACTATTCTCCTCCTTCTGAAAAAGGAGTTGCTTTAGTAACATTTAATTTCAGGTTTTTAATGTTTGACTATTTGTGTATAACAAAGAATTTATTAATTAAGTATTATAACACATTGCAAGGAATTGCAAAGGTGATAGATGCTTCAGTTAGTCACATGGAATATGCTGGTGAGGGGAAGGTTGTCAGTTTTTTCAGATTTCTTAAAATGGAGTCCTTCAGCCAGTACATAATTGGGACTCACATATCCGATTCAAATATTTTGGGACCAACTATCTTAACTTTTTTTTTTTTGTGGTTTCCCCTGGTCACTTGGGCAAATTATCTGCTATCCCATTTCATTTGATTAAATATATCTAATTGCAGGGTAGAAAGAGTCAAGTAAAGTTTGTTGGTGCTGTGCGGCGTGGCGGTGGATTTTGTGTGGCTCCTCGGGTCGCTGTTAGGGGATACCATCATGGGTCTAATTTTGGGGATTTATCAGGTGAAAAAACGCTAGAGACGTCGACTAAGAGCTTGTATTTCCGTTCCCCAGATTTGATCGCACGGCGACACCTCATCTCAACCAATCCTGCAAGAGGTACGCCCCCCATAGGTACAAAAATTCTATCAGCAAGGCCCAGGTACCGAAACAAGCTCCTCCATCTTATCCTAACCCCAAACCATTCCTAATGTTTTTTAGCTTAGAAAGCTACGGTTTAGTGTTGTAGAGATAACGAGCTTCGGGAAAACAACGGTCTTGTTGGTACATTTCAATGGGTAACGTTAAACATTGTCCTATGTCCGGAAGTTGCTTAAGATCCCCTGAAATTTACCTACAGATTACACTAGTGCCTACATGAGAATGATTTTCGTTATTGGCCATCAATGTCACATTCTGCGTTCTTTAGAGCAACGTGAAAGAGTAAAGAATGGAACTAGAAGAACATTCTAATGGTACGGTCATTACGTATGAAATCAGGCGTTCCAGTTTACTGCACTTTTCCTTTTAAGGGGGCCTTCTAAGCTCGACCCCGTTTATACTGCCTACAAGAAGTATGCTCTCTTGATATCCGTTAGAACTGTATGAATATTTGGCCATTTGGATCAATGATTTTTGTGCATTTCCTGGCAAAAAAACGGGATAAATGTTGGCTGTCAGTTATTCCGAAACAGGGCCTTAAATGAAGAGAGGATAATATGTAACCAATAGCGATTCTTTGTAGTACAGTATTATCTAACGTTTTGATGTTATAGGGCCCCATTATAAGAAAGTCAACAACGACGACAATAATAAGCGTAATTCTGAAAATAAAACTAGAAATGATATATATTCCAACATGGAATATTCTTAATGTAAAAACATTGATATAACTATGAGGGCTGTTCAATAAAGAATGGTCATATTTTTACAAGCATAATTTCTAGCTCAAAAATGTTCATTTTACAATATGTATGGATCCCATCAAGGAGACGGAAAAGACAGAATGAAAGAAGTGTATTCAGGAAGCAATGGAAAACATGCATTTGAGAGACGGACAAAGCTTGAAACGTCTTCAGCAGTTGATGTCAAATTTATATTTTACTATTAGCAGATGTTTATACATTGTAAACTGATTGAAGAATAGTAAAGTAGTACTAATTAAATTGGTGATAATATTGTGCAATTCTGTCCCAAATTGGTGAAAACATTGTCCTAAAATTCGTCCGATAACTTATGGGCATATATATATAATATAAATGAAAAATAAAAATAAAGTAACACTATTAATATATATATATATATATATAATATGAATGAAAAATAAAAGTAAAGTAACACTATTAACAATGTAACAAATTAACACTAATAATAAAAATAGATAAAGATAAAACACTGAGAAAAAGTCACACTTGAAATTGCTATATAATAAGCTATAATTGCTTGTCTAGCTTCTTGCCATTGAAGAACTCGCAGTAGTTCGAAATATAGCAATTTCAAGTGTAACTCTTTCTCGGTGTTTTATCCTTATCTACTTTTATTATTAGTGTTAATTTATATATATATATATATTGTTTTGTTCCCATTTTTGTCTAATTGAATAATTTCTAACTCTATTTCTTCTATTGCTGAAAGTCTCCAATATTCATTTGCATTACCAAAATCCTATTTTAAAATAATTTTAAGTTGTCAAATTTCTGTACCATATGAAGTTGCGTTTCTAACACTAGCTTATAAATTTGAGTTTTAGTTTCTTCTGTGATTTATTTGAATTAAGGACTGATATTTCACGTTTTCCTTTCTCTGTGTATTCTCAAATGCCCACATGGTTTCTTCCATCATTTGTATGTGTATCACTTAAATATTTATAGTTTTCACAAAATTATATGCTTCTTTATTTTCAATAATTAAATCTCGTTTTTCCCTCTTACTACCATACAACTACAGTTTTAAAAGTTAAAATTTATTATTGGAATTTCATATTCCTCAATGAGTTTCCTCCTGTATTTAAAATCGCCATAATCTGCTGCTAATAGAACTTGATTCTCTGCAAACGTAAAGCATAAATAATTTATAACTTAAATCTTAAAGAGGAAGTTTTTGCACTTTCAAATTTACGAACAATGTCCGGATGTGAACACTACAGATCCCTACATTCTCATCGAGATGGGACGTGACAACACGAATGTGAAGCTTTCTATGCGCTTCCGGAAATCCAATTTTCGGCTCATGTTTCTTCACGGAGGAACTCACGGGACGCGTGTAGCTAAACATGCAAAACTGATTAATGAATAATTTCCGGCTGCTAGATCGATTATGTCGCTTTACGCCTCACTCTTTAAATTTCAGTTTTCAGGTATACCCCCACTCTTAATGACCGATTGCCCTGATTTTCAGAAACTATTTTCATTAATTTGTTTTAATGGTATATACCAAGTTTCGTTGAGAAAAAAATTGTGGCATCTAGAGCAATTTTTAAATGTTCTTTTAAATTTTCGCTTTAGGTTAACCCCCAGTCTCAACGCTACAATTTTGCTGGTTAACGAAACTCCGCAATCGTTAGTTAATTGATGCATATATACTGTGTTTCGTTGATAAAAACAAAAATTGCAGCCGCTAAAGCGATTTTTTAAATCTCTTTTAAATTTTCGCTTTAGGTTAACCCCCACCGCAAATGGTACACTTTTACTGATTAACGAACTCGACAATTTTTTTGTTAATTTATGCTTATATACCAAGTTTCGTTGATAAAATAACAAAAATTGCAGCCGTTAAAGCGATTTTTAATCTTCTTTTAAATTTTCGCTTTAGGTTAACCCCCACTCTCAACGCTACAATTTTACTGATTAACGAACTCAGCAAATCGTTTACTAATGTATGCTTATATACCAAGTTTCGTTGATAAAAAACAAAAATTGCAGCCGTTAAAGCAATTTTTAATCTTCTTTTAGATTTTCGCTTTAGGTTAACCTCCACTCTCAACGCTAAAATTTTACTGATTAATGAACTCGGCAAATCGTTGGTTAATTTATGCTTATATACCGAGTTTCGTTGAGAAAAAAATTGCAGCCGCTAAAGGGATTTTTTAATCTTCTTTTAAATTTTCGCTTTAGGTTAACCCCCACCGCAAATGGTGCACTTTTACTGATTAACGAACTCGGCAAATTTTTTGTTAATTTATGCTTATATACCAAGTTTCGTTGAAAAAAAAACAAAAATTGCAGCCGTTAAAGCGATTTTTAATCTTCTTTTAAATTTTCGCTTTAGTTTAACCCCCACTCTCAACGCTACAATTTTACTGATTAACGAACTCAGCAAATCGTTTGTTAATTTATGCTTATTTACCGATTTTCGTTGAGAAAAAACAAAAATTGCAACCGCTAAAGGGATTTTTTCATTTCCTTGTACATATTCGCTTTAGGTTAGCCCCCGCCCCTAATGCTTCAATTTTGCTGATTAAGGAACTCGGCAAATCGTTTGTTAATTTATGCATGTGTGCCGAGTTTCGTTGAGAAAAACAAAAATTGAGACGATGGAGGTTTGAAGAAATTTTGTACAAATCGTTTAAAGAGTACAACCTCGGAATTCGTTAAACGAGATATCAGATATTACTGCACTTAGGGACTGGTAGTGTCATCAAGCTGTTTTCTACTTTTTGTGCCTCCCGAGCAGATACCTCTCTCTGACAACATACAGCGCAACTTGTTACGTGCAACCAGAAGGGAAAGTGATCTAGTAATTATGAAGGTCATGTTACGCTTCAAATACTAAACTGTGTAAGAAGCGCCGCAATTCGTGCCTTTACAAATACACGTCTTGTACGACCTGCATCTTTCAGGAAATGATCAAAAATGAAGGTGCGAGAAGGAAAAAATTCGGAAATGATGAAATGGAAACTTTCGATTTTTTTTGGAAAAAATCAAGAAATATTCAGAAAATTGTTTTTAGAAATAATGCAAGTGTGAAGAATGGGCGTTGAAAGGAAATAAATAAATGACAATTACTGTTTTCATTCCAAAGTCAATATGGCGGTTATAAAACATATAAAACTTTCGATAAATTATCGTGAGAAAGTTCACCAGCTATCTGTTTCATAAGCCTTAATTAACTTATAAGAGGCGAACTTGGAGGGCACTAGTGGTTAAGTTTTAATAATAAAAATCCATTCAGAAAAATATACATACATTTGTTGCATTCCACAGAATCCTAGAAAATGCTCGGCTTCCCACTTCTGAATCTCCAGATTAAATATTACGTTTTAAATATTTTATTCTAAATCTATTCTCTGTATTTTTAAAATGTTTTTTATTTTTTAAGTCTTGCTCTTTATCCAATGGATACTGCATTACTGTGATCTTCAACATCTTTATTCTCAGATGCTAAAATAATAATTGCGCCTTACAGCGGTCATGTGTATATTTCCAAGAATTAACGACGATGATGAATTTAAGAATTAAATTACTTATCGAAAGAAGTAATGATAGGCCTTATGAATGAAATAAGAGAAAATTTAGTATGAAATACAAACAGAAATGTGTCTATATCAGGTATATGGTCAACTGGTAAGGGTGTTATGATTGTGGTAGTTTTCAAATTGTGATGGATGACAATTTTAAGATGCGTAAATGTACTGCATGCAGTATAGCTTTAGTTATACAGCCCCTGATCTTATTATTTGACACAATTTGAAGTTTAAATACAATGAGATAATGAGAGGTAATGAGAGCACTTATTTTATTTTTAGTAGCCTACAATGGAAAAGTACAATTTATTCAACATTTATAAAGAATTTAAAATACAATACACACTATTGTGGGCTATAGTACATGTTAAAAGGACTTTCATTCGCATCGATTGACGAATAGCTGAGGCTACGAAAGGCTGCACCAGGCGGTGGACATGGATGATACATGAAATGAAATGATAAATTGTGAAAGGATTTTTCTTTTAAGGAAGGAAGCGTTCCAAGCCCAAGTTCAGGGAACCTCCCCGGCATTTGCCAGTTATGAAAACATGAAGAAAAAAAAACCGGCAATGAGGACGGTCCTGAAGGGATTCGAACCCCAAATCTCCCGCTGATAAGTCTGAGTCCACGTCTTAACGACCTCGGCCACTCACGGCAGTAACGAAGGTCATGAAACATGTACTATATTTAAACAAGTAAGTGCAGTCAATAAAAGTGTGTAGTTCGACTCGATATACAATGATTTAGTGATTAGCTTCACTAAAGTAGCATTTCAAGGACGCACTTATTAATTTATGTACAGTGTACACAATTTAGTATCCAGTCAATCCGCCTTTGGCAGCTATTAAGGCCTTAATTCGTCTTGGTATACTGTTAATGATTGGTTGAATTCTCTCTTGCATCTGTATTTACCGATTACATTTTGCAGCCATAGCAATGGTTAATTTGGGCTAACGGGCAGGGCTTTTAAACGAGTCTGCGCCTCACAGTTCTCTCAGATGCTGTGATGCCACTGTCTTCAAGATAAAATTTAAACTGTTGTGCGCTAGAAAATCAGTTTCCTCCACAAATATTTTTGAGGCAGCGTTCTATACTGAAGTGAAATTTTGTTTTTAGCCGCATTTATTTATCCTTTGAGGGCCTAATTCCATGTCCAATTCAATTTTCTTCTTTATTCGCTTTACAGATGCTTCAGACAGTTCCAATATTCGAGAAATCTCTCGATTTGAAAAGAATTAGCGTTTAGCTAGTGCTTATTACCTCTGCAAACTTTCACACGTTTTGGCCATTATTCTTGCAAGCAAGAAATAACAGTTTTCATACAGAATGACTGTTAGTGAACATGAAATACTAAATTTCATGTTTCAAACTATAAATGAATTGATAAATTAAACTTCAATAGCACAGACCTGAAATAGGTATGTTGTAATTGTTATTATTACAGTTTGTTCCTTGTTTAGCAACAATGTGAACTCTTACAAGAATGAAACACCATAACAAACGTGTTACTGTAGACAACAGTATCCTCTATAATGTTCAGTGAGGGACAACTATGATAGATCAGTCATATGGTAAACATAATAAATGGATTTCAAATATTAGGATGCATATGATAATATGACAGGGACATGTAGCTTTCCTGTAGACGCAATCATGCACATACAGTAGAGTAGAGAAAATGCAGAACTTTATAGAAACACGAAAGGCTATTTTTGGGGTATGTAATACAAAATTGTAGTGAACTGGCCACGATAGTACAAATTATTATTATTATTATTATTATTATTATTATTATTATTATTATTATTATTATTATTGTTGTTATTATTGTTATTATTATTGTTGTTATTATCATCATCATCATTAATAATAATAATAATAATAATAATAATAATAATAATAATAATAATAATAGCACAAAATTTTAATATCTAATTCGCACATGCTGTGGTTGATATTTCTTGATACAGCGATACTTGTGGGTACTGTATTATCTGATAAAAAAAAGGAAAGAAACATTGATAAAAACCCCCATTTCATCGCATTTTACATTGAAAGACATGTGTGGTTTTACCATTTTTTAATATTTAAATTATATGAAGTGCATATTTTTGGTTCTATAACATTTATACCTTTTAATTTGTTGCTGGGTGTTGGAGAAATCTGGCTACCACTATCAAAGAGATCTGTATCTGGTTTGAAATATAATAATCCTACCTAAATTTGGAGTGCTGAATTCAGTGGAAACAAATATTTTTCTCCATCACAACAAATTTCCTGGATACACAATACTAACTCAAAATACATGTCAGTGTACGTTAAAAGTATTAAATGTATCAAAACACTTACACTTACAGCTAACAAATATGTGGATTCGACTAATTTTGAGTTAAAGAATTCAATGGAAAAACCAATTCTTCCCTATGAGGTCACAGTAGTTAGATATGCAGTATAATTAAAAATAACTACTGGGAAACATTGACAAACAAGAAATGCGGACTCAGAACTCAGTAGTGTTTTTCTGGTTCAATGCGGACATGGATATAATGCAGAAAAAGTTTAACATTTAGTGCACAATATAATTGCATTTTTATTTATTTATTTATTTGTTTTGTTTGTTTTGAACGATGTGCCGATGATGCTCTTTGGTATGGTGTTTTAACGCACTCTCTAAAAAGACACCAGTAGAAGTCGCCCACCATCGAACGGGTTCAGTGCCCTGGTTAACGAGAATGATGGTGAAATCGCTTACCCTGCTCATCGCTAAACTTGCTTTGAAAGAGGACCAAGTAGCTAATTCGATATTTGTGGTATAAAGGTTGGATCTTTCAGTTGTTTTCTGATGTGTGGTGCAACAAATACGGCTTCTTCTATCTCTCCTCTCATTTAGTGAATATTTTTAGAGCTTCTACCACTCTAATACTGCTTTATTGTTATAAAAAGTATAAAAAAACAAAATAACAAAAATACAAATAATTCATATAAACAAAATAACAGATAATAGCGAAAGACTTAGAGTAATAAATCTAAAAATGTAAATTACTCAAATACCTTATCGAAAGGTTAACTTTTGCACCAGAAACCCATTCAAATTATTTATCTGAGAGCTTTTAAAGACCAGACAGAATAGGTTCTAGAGCTTTAAGCAACCGTGCCTAAGAGAATTTGAAAGTTGAATACTTGTGCTTAAACCCTCGAGGATGAGCCACGGACAAACAGACCAACAACAACGGATAACGATTCTCTCTGAGTAATTATTGAGGCAAACAACACTTAGACCTGCGAGGACGTGGTACAGAAATTCAAAGTCAGCGCAAAAATCATAAGGCTCCGGTTCCATCGGCAAAGAAAACTATATAACTCTATGGTGGGGTTCCAAACAATCAAGGTCATTGTATACTGTAATTGACTGCCACGTAAAGCTGTAAACTACGGAACCGCACTCTGAATACGAAGGTTATGATAATGCATAACTACATACAGCTAAAGTGGCTCGTGAAACCGTCTTAGCTGTTTGTCGGGAGACTGTAGTGCAGCCCACCATAGTCTCCAGAATATGCATCACCAGATATTTTCCTTAATCACTTCTGAGGACAGCGATTCCGAACCTTTATTGATCTGGAATGTTGTTTTTTTTTTCCTTCCCGCGCTGTGGGGAGTTAATGGTTTTACTTATATCGCCCTATTTAAAATGGATATTACACTACCAATAAGCAATAAATTGAGAATCGTTTAATTTATCTAACAAACATTTAAAATGCATAATAATCTTATTTTAAAAACAAACCTGTTTGATTTTAAAAACGTAAGATTTATTCCACCAGGTGCAAGAGCCTCCCCCCCCCCCCAGCTCTATTTTGTTCTATCACACTGATGTTAACCGTGCATTTCATCAATTTATTTAAGTTAAAATAAAAGAAAAAGATATGCTAATTCCATGTTTTGGAGCATGATACATTAGAGAAAAATAACAGCGCTTACAATTAATTTCACAGCGTGAAACATAGGTACTGGGTTCTTCGTGGTTTTATCGTCCGTTTGAAGGAAGCGGCGGGTCAGCAATCTGAGCACTAACTCCCGGTGAAGCGTGTGAAATACCCGCACAACTGATCCCAGTTCTCGCAACTAGAATGAAAATAACTTAAGACGAGAGATGTAGGAAATGTTGCCGTGCTATATCCACAACTTTTTGGCATATATTTAATAAAGTGGCATTTATACGCTTCAGCTCTTGCTAGAAATAACCTGATCGGCTGTTTAAAAAGTGATGTATGTCATTTGTGTATCTTTCTGCACTATTGATATTCTCATAATTAGATAGGTCTTATTGCATGAATGGGTCGTTTTGATGACCAAGTAAATGGTACTTCACGAATAAAGAATATTAAGCATGCATCAATTACTATATCATTAACGTTCCGTTACGTGCAGTTACTGAAAGTTGTCCGGATATCAGGTTCACCGGCCTCCAATTAATGTACCAGTGAATTTGCATGTTTTCAAGTTTAAATTGACTCAATTTAGGAAGAAAACTGATGCGTGTGGATTACAAATTTTCTAAAAAGATACCAGAAAGGTTTTGATGCAGCAGAGCAGCATTTCCTACTTCTGCGGTCATAAGGCACATGTTTAATTATGATTGTAGTTATAACTGCGAAAACTTGAAACAGATGCGGGGGAGTTGCCGCCCTAACTGCCGTCCCGCTGGCTTCCGTGAAGACCCAGCACTACTTGAACAAAATAATTGCAACTATTACTAACTGAACTGGATTGGGTGTGAAGGAGATGGATTTCAGACACGAAAGGGCAACAAGGGCCTTTTGTCTGTGGGAGCAAGGGGTGAAATTAGGATACGAAAGATCCCATTCTTTTTTGGATCTGTTACGTTGCCTGCAGAACCGCCCCCCTCTCCTCTTCTAGGTGCGCGGGCCCTACCAACACCAGAGCAAATACCCAGTGAACAAATTCCATTACTCCATGCATCACCACTAACCTGTCACTTGGCCTTGCAACCCCAAAATGATGAACAAGGAAATGAATGAGAGTGAATGGGGAACAGCTAAATACTTGAAAAATAAATATCCATCCCAACATTTGTGACCAAGGGAACCCACGAAAAAACGCAAGGACAGGATCCAAGAGATTTGCACTAGGAACCTTCCGAGTGCCAGTCTCAAAGGTGAAATAAGAACGAAATGTTAAGGGGAAAAGATTAAAAACAGCCTGAGAAGCACAGCTAAATCTAGCAAGAAGGAGATGTAGCAAAAATGTACTATCATTTGGGAGTGCAAACAGCGATAATGGCGAAAAGGAAACGGAAGATGGATATCTCAAGACGATTAAGAGGTTAAAGGTACTGACAGAAAACTGAACTCCTATCTGACGATGCATTTACCTCATACCACAGTTGAAAAAGCTCGTACAGGTGAAAATCTAATAATAATGCTTAAGTAATCAGTGAGATAAATATCAACCAAGGTCAATGCCATGAATCTAGGTGCAGAGCAAGAAATATGGGCGCAAAGTGTTGCAACTAAGGATGGTGCAATGGCCAAGTCTGCCAACCTTGACAATGAACCTGTTAAGGCTGTACTACAAGTTATTGCTAATCCACGCCCGCCCTTTATTTATAATCAACGTGTTCGGCTTAGAGCAAACCAGAATTTGCAGAACTCTTCAAAGCTGCATAACAGGAACGCCTTGTAGCTTTTCTTTCAAGCTTTACTGTGTAAAACGCTATATTTAATGCAGTTAACAAAACTCTAAATGAAAGTTTCAGTAAGAACAATTATAAAAGAATAAATAATATTTTTACCTGTACATTTATCCCAGCAAGGGACTCCCGGTAATAAAGTTGTACACACACACACACACACACACACACACACACACACACACACAAACCAACAATAAATTCAGAGATTAGGGAACTCGCAAAGTACAAACATTAACAAGCGTAATAATTGTGTTTTAAATTACATATAATTATTTATATAGTATCCATTCTATGAAATGCAAATACGAGGGTAGGTCCATAAGTTCCATTCTAACCATTTTCTAGGCATGATAAAGATAAAAACTGTATTTCACTTTTCAATATAGTTACCCTCTATTGCAATACACTTCTCACATTTTTCAATTAACATTTCAGACCCCCTCCTAAAATAGTCAGAAGTCTTTTCTGCAAAATGGGCATAAACAGCACCATCACTTCTTCGTCATACTTAACCTTCCTTCCTCGAAGATCCTTCTTGAGTTTTGAAAAGAGTAAATAGTCGCTGGAGGCTAGATCTGAGCTGTAGGGTAGATGGTGAATCTCCTTGAAGTCAAATTTCTTCACAAATTCCTTTGCAACAAGAGCTATGTGTAAAGGTACATTGTCGTGAAGAAGGCGCACACCACCACTCAGTTTTCCTCGCCTTTTCTTTTTGATGGAAGCACGTAGTCTGTGCGGTAGGTCAGCATAGTATTCCCCATTTATTGTGGTGTTCCTCTCCTTGAAGTCAATGAAGAGTATTCCTTCAAAGTCCCAAAAGATTGGGCCATGATCTTTTGGTTCACTGAGTGACCTTGGTCTTCAGAGGCGGTGCTTCGTCAGGTTTACGCCTGCCACTCCATTGGTTCCTTTTTGAAAAAGAGGTCACAGTGGAAGCCCATAGTTTCGTCTCCTGTAACAATGGTTTGCAGAACTTCTCTCTCGTTGCCACGGCAGAGCTCCAAAAATGCCTGACAATAGATGACTCGTTGCTGCTTTTGGACCGAGGAAAGAAGTCTAGGCACCCATATTGCACTAATCTTATTCATGTTAAAATGTTCATGAATAATTCAAAGGACTGTTGTTTTAGAAAGACCCAACCTTGCTGCTATTTCTGTAACTATGAGCCGCCGTCTTCCATACTTTCTTTTTCCTGTTTCCAGGAGTGAGTACCTCCAAGGGCCGACCTGCACGCTCTTCGTCTTCAATGCTTTCTCGGCCTATTCGAAAAAGTGTGGCCCATTCTTTTCCGGTAGAATATGAGAGAGGTGCTTCCCCATATACACCCTCCAATCGCTGTTTAATTTCATTTGGGGTTAGTCCTTATTTTGTGAAGAACTTAATAACAGCTCGAAACTCCATTCTGAACATGTCGCAATCTTCTACATGTAGTCTTCTTTATGCAAGTATATGTGAACAACTGAACACAGCGGAACGAAAGCTACAGATGCAATTATTTACTTAAAAGATAAGGTATGACACCAGATAAGGGTTCTGTGCAGGCGACACTCCTTATCGCCGAGGCCGGAAACTTATGAACCTATTCTTGTAACAAACAGCCTTAGTATAAACTGTACTTGGTACAGTTACTTATACTGTTACTTACAGTTACAGATACTTTTTCCATGGTCGGGAATAGAATATAAATTAAAAGTGAGACCTCATAGGCTAATTTAAAGGATATGCTCGTTTTCTACGCATTAAAATTGACAAGAAACAGTAATTACTGTCCTGGAGGTAACAACCATGATCCCCAATGTAATCAATAAGCATCAATAGCCTGTAATAAAAAAAAAATGTTATTAATGTTGGTTTCTTTGCTGGACTGTTGATGACTGTTCATGTACAGTCATTATCATAGGAACTGTCAGGAATGGCGTGATCTTAGCCTATGGTGTCCTGCACGCAACTGCGGAAGCAGGCCTATGCCGGAATATTTTCTGTATTGGTCGTGATATTTCTATTTACAAACATTCCATTTCTATTATGTGTCTGGCTTACTGATTTATTTACAACGTTTTAATCCTATTTCTTCTGGTTTTTTTTTTTTTTTTTTTTTTTTTTTTTTAGTTGTAAGTGCAAATTTTATTTATTGAGGCAACATTTATATGAGCAACTGATGCTTAATGATGCTATTATTAATGAACGTTGTAATTATACAAACATATTGATAAAAGAGCATACAATAACAAATGAAAGAGAAAAAGCTGAACGCTGCCAAGTCAAGAAGAGCCACTCTAACAAGGCTGGACAATTCTGTGTATGAATATTATTTTATATCGCAATGTATTAAAAAAAACAACAATTTAATTGTTACAAAAATAACATGTTTAGTCAACCTTCCATTCGAAATCCTGCTCCTGCTAAAACAGTTATCTATAAGTGTGAAACGTTTCTTCCCGAATTTTACATGGAAGTTATTGTTTATTTTTCTTTCACGCTTCAAATACAATTAAAAATAGTTTTTCTTCAATCAAGAATCTGTATTTGTAATATTTATTATTTGCTGCACTAATTTTTTTGAAACAATAATCATTATGCTGAAACGCGATTGACTTTTTAGTGTCACAGTAAATTAAAAAAAAAAAAAAAACGGGGAAACTCAAAAAGTTATTATAAATTAAGCTGAAAATGTAACCTCCTCAACGGTAATTTATATTTTTCCAATTTCATTTCGACATACCCTTAAACAGTTACAAATCTTAAACGTTGGGCTTAAGCATGAGGAGTGTGGAATCTAAATTTTGATTATCTAAACTGCTAATTATTCACACTGGGAAGTTTTGAAATAAAAGCTCTGTTTATCCATAAACTGTAACTAAAAGTAACACCCCCCCCCCCGTTTAAGGCCCGTTTTAACTACTAAGATATTACAGGTTGTGAACACTGATGAGATGAACTGGTAAATTGGGGAAAGTTTTTTTTTTTTGGTTTTTTTGTTTTTTGCTTTGTTTTAAAGGTAGGAAGTTTCTAGGCCTAAGTTTAGGGTATCTCCCCGGCATTTTCCATTAATGAGAACTGAGGAAAACCTGGAAAAAACCTCAGTCAGGGAGGACGGTCCTGGTGGGTATCGAACCCCAGGCAACCCGCTCACGAGTCCGCCCCTTAACGACCTCGAGTACCCGTGGCGATACTTGACCCCTTGATATATTTGAATTTATTTTCATAACCTTCCTTTAGATTTAGTAACAATTTCCGTACCAGAGTAAAGAATTTTCATACGTCCTATATAATTCTTAGAAATCTCTTCTTTATTTGTCAGTTAACTTTATTTAAAGCTTTCTCGATATTTACGAGTGCTATGTCTCTACATTAAATTCTCTATTTAAGCTGTTAGCTTTCTTATTGAGAATATATTATCTTGGCATGATTGTTATGTTTCAAAACCACTCTGTTCTTCCATTAATCTTTCAGATGTTATTGGAACACCCTGTGCATATGAATAATCTTTAATTATATATATGAACCCTTGATAGTCTCCATTACATTACATTTAAGATATACAGTACAGTATATACATACAGTACAACACCGTTCAGTCAAACAGAATATTAACTGTTGGCGAACTTTAGAGTACATTATGGGAAATAGTGACATATTACTACACGTTCCAGTCTCGCGACAATATACACCCATACTGCAATCCCCTAGAGCAACGGGCGACTGTCACCGCATTCCGATCGGACCAAGCGATACAGAACCATTTATTTCGGTACAGGCACATGGCCGTGTTGACTTGCTTTCACGTTGCAAATCAAGTTCTAATAAGAAACAGCACACGGAAACGATAGAATTGGTTAATTACTCCAGATTTAAGAGAAAACATAACTGCGGAAGGAAACATGTATGTAGAGGAGTGAAGGAAAGCTGTAGGTGTGTGCCATGTACTATATAAGAGAACTGTGGGATACACAAGCTACATTAGCAATATGGAATCCATCAAGGTGAGCCAACTAATCTCTCCTTTTGTTGCTTCCAGTATATGGGTAAAGTGGACTTTATCGAAATCTAATTATAACTGAACAAGAAATTTTCTTGCACTATAATACATTTTTTTTTCGTAAATTTTTGCTTAGCATTTTTACAATTTTTACTTTCTGCTTCCAGAATTCAGCAAATTTGAGAAAATTAATATTTAAATTTGAATGTAGCAGTAAGAAAGTTTTTCTTAATTTTGAAAGTTTTTTTTTTTTTTTTATAATTTATGTTTAGTATTAATGTTCTTTGTTCTTTTTGCTTCCAGAATTTAAGTTTGGGAAAAGTGGGCTATTATCGAAATCTAATTACAACTAAACAGGACATTTTCTTGCACTTTAATATATATATCCTAAATATGTTCAACATTTTTCTAATTTTTTCTTCTAACTTCCAGAATTCATTAAATTTGTAAAACGTAGCATCGAAATTTGATTGTAACAGTAAGAAAAATGTCCTTATTTTTTAAAGATTTTTTTCTAAATTTATGTTCAGTATTAATTTTCTTTCTTCTTTTTGCTTCCAGAATTTTGGGAAAAGTGGGCTATTATCGAAATCTGACTATATCAGTATGAGAATGTTTCTTCCATTTTGGAAAACGAAATTCTCTTAAATTTAAGTTCATCATTTTCCCTTTTTCTTCTTACTGTTTCAAAAATTTGCGTCACTTTGAGAAAAGTGGGCTATTATCGAAATCTGACTATATCAGTATGAGAATGTTTCTTCCATTTTGGAAAACGAAATTCTCTTAAATTTAAGTTCACCATTTTCCCTTTTTCTTCTTACTGTTTCAAAAATTTGCGTCACTTTGAGAAAAGTGGGCTATTATCAAAATTGGACTATAACTGTATGAGTGAGTATATTTCTTTTGTTTCGTAAAAAAAATCGTTTTCTTTCAAATATATTCAGTAGTTTTCTTCTTTATTCTTCCTGCTTCCAGAATTTGGGTCACTTTGGGAAAAGTGATGTATTATCGAAATCGGACTATAGTATGAGAACATTTCTTCTATTTTGATTTTTTTTTTTAAGTTACTGGGAAATTTGCTTTGGAGAAGTGAGATATTATCGAAATCTTGCTATAACGTTACCGGTATATTAATTCCATTTTGGAAAAAAAAGTGTTTTCCTATATTAATATTCAATATTTTTTATTCTTCCTTCTTCCATAAATTGGATAACTCCATTTTGGAAAGTCTTTTTTTTTTACGTAAAATTTTGTTTTGTGTTTTTCTATTCCTTCTTCTAAACCTTCAAGTTCTGTATACATCAATACTTATAATGATGATGAATGTATCTGTTTTTATGCAATTTTTATAGGCTCTATTTTGGATCTATTAGTTTCAAAATATTTCGTTTAATTTTTAATTATGTCTACTAGGGCATTTTTATATTAGGGTTTTATCTCTTTAATACAATAAAAAGTCTAATATTAATTGTCTTTAACACCCACAGTGAATATTCGAAAACTGATCAAAATACATACATGTAATTCATTTTATGCAATATCAACATTAGTGCTACAGTTTATGAATTACACTTTTTTTTTTCATTATAACGAACATTGATTTATGATTTCTCTGTAAATTTTATCAATATATCAGACAATTTGCTGTTCTGTTAAAATTTTTGAAAATTTACCACTTTAATTCTGTACATAACATTATCACAGAATAAATAGCTTTTATCGTTATGCTTAGTTTCTACAGTCGAGCAAACCTCGAGCACAAAGAGAGAAAACACTTTTGTCTAATTGGAAAGATATTTCAAGAAATTGGAATGCGTTTTTAAGAACCGATATGAGGTCCCATATAATATACCTTTCCAGAGACAAAAGAAGGACAGTTACACAGTGCTGCGTCCGGTGCGTATGATTAATGTGGAAGCATTTCAAAGCTAAGAATTGCTAGTATCATTTCAAGTTTCAAAAGCTCAGTGTCTGCTACGACCTCTATCAATAACACATTTGAGTAGCGTCTTCACTTTATATTGCTTCTGCAAATTTCCAAACCAGCCATAGGCTTCTTTTAAGCGATATCATTATATTTTTTTTAAAGATTCTGTGTTTCACAAATTGGGTCGCTAATTCATTTCTTACTGATTTACTGCTGGCCAATTTTTAAACAGTGATTACTATTTTTTGCTATACATCTTAAAAAATGTAATTTTATAGGTTTGTATACTTTTGTACTTTGTTATACTTTTTTTCTTCCAGTTTCATTTATTGATAATAAATTATTTATGTTAGCAGAATTTATAATGAAGTCTAAATACATCTATGGGATAATCATTAAGCTGGAAACCATGGGAGAATTTATAAACAGCATCTTTCCTTGATGCAAAACCTTACCCAAAAGTCGGTTACCAATTTCAACACACTTCTCAAAAGTTTTACCATAGTTCTTCAAATTTTCTCCAACATATTGGGATCAAGAGGAGCCATTAGGCTGTTTTTCTTCTTTGGGATCCAGGTCCCAAATTTTCATAGTACAAATCTCAAGTTTCAAACTTTCCTACATAAAAGTTCAAGGAACTGAGAGTGGGTGACCCTGTTATCCCCTGTTAAATGATGCATTAACTGAAACTTTTATTAATGAAATTTTAGGTTTTCAAATTTGTCTGCAACATGCTTTAGGGAAAACCGATTTTGATGATCATGATACTTAACCAATTTGTAGGACTAGCAAGAAAATTGGCAAACGCTGCAGTTCCGACCTCTTCATCTACCAATAGTGTGTCAGAAAGTTGCTCATCAAGATTTTATCCTGTTGCCGAACTTTACTTAGCAATTTTCAAACTGCCCTATGACTTAGTGACCTATCTCCCATTACCTCCCATTAAACTTGGCTGCCGCTTTCTCTGCGACCACCCTTTGCACCCATAAAGAAGAATTATTTCCGTTCAATTAGGGACATAGCTCCTCTCTAGTAAGAAAATAGCCTTATGATTCCAGACTTTATAGTCATATAAAAGACAAAAACAGTTGACGTTTAGATTGTGTATCCTTCACTCAACTCACCTATGAAGGTTACACAGTTATCCGAAACATCGCCTCTTTTATTCACCGGTTTGTAACTGCATTTGTAACTGCTTGTAACTGCATTTGAAATTATTATTCTTGTTAATAGTACATAAAACAGGAGGTATGATACATAAAATAAGGCACAAAATAGAGTGTATTACATTTAAGTTTTAGTTTTATATTTCTCTTCCGTTATAATATCCATCCAATAAATAAAACATTAGACTGAAAGTATAAGGGCAGGGACTTAAGACCTCCGTTCAACACATTTCCATTGCCTGCACTTCTTTACTTTTAACAGAAATAATAATGCACGGAAATTCTATAATGTTAACAGCGGTACAAATAATTTTGTCTGTTTCACAGTAGCAGTTCAGGGGTTACTTCCAAGCATAATTCTGCTTTTTTGTCTTTCCACATACACATTGTATAATCTATATGTAGGCCAACAGTACAGAATACAGAAATTTAAATTTTATCTGTTTCAAAATATTTAGTACCTTTAAAGATGTATGCACTATTAAATCTCTAGCAGAGCAGAGCAATTTTGTAATTTTTCATGTCGAGTCTGCTGTTCAGGGGACTTGTATTCGACAGGTTCTAGATTCAAATCCTGCTGCCAACTAGTCTGACAAGTTTTCTGTGGTTTTCCTCAGTTCATTTCAAGAAAGGAGGAATGTCGGTTTAGTATTCCTCTGCCACGAATTTACCTTACATTTCATCATACATCTTCATTCCATATAAAGAGCGTCCACAAATAAACAAATTCATTCCATATATCTGTGTGCCTGTCCTCTGTGTTTGTGCAGTTCGAGCCGACCCTGACATAGGATTGAGTCCCTCACTGTATACTATACGTGCATTCCCCGACAATGACTGACCCGGGCTTTGGTTTGTAAGAAAGGAGAATCAATTTTTATATGTGCATCATTAGACTTAAGAGGTAAAAGGAGACACATTTAAAATAATGTAAAGCTTAATATATAAATGTTGAACAGCACTTGTGTTGTTTATTATTACTATGCTATTCCACAGGTTCATAATTGCTTCTAATAAGAGAAATGATTACAGATTTCATTTGTTTGTTTCAGATGCTTCATGTTTTGAATTCATCTTTGATATGATTTAAATTAGGATAGTTTAGGTGACATAATGTTAAAGTACTTGATTGGAATATGAATCATATTGCTCATTTAATCAATAAATTGAAGAAAGAGCGTTGTTTTTATACTGCTTTATTACAATAGCAAATATCTATAAACAACAGTACAATGAATGAAAAGTCACAATTTACACTGGCTAACCCACCCACTATCCTCCATGTCTTTTTATTGTGGCAGTTTTATAATTATTTACCTTTGTACTTGTGTATATAATTTATTTTTCGTAACTGACAATATTTAAATGCATTTCTCAAAACCACAAGTAACACAACACCGTAATTTTGCTAAGTTTGTGATCAGGAAATAATTTGTTGAGTTGTAGGGGCGCCTACTAAAAGAAGCTTATAAGCCTCAAGTTTCACTCTTCCTGGAAAGAATGCTTTAACAGAAGCACTACATATTAATATCATGTGCCCGGGCAGCGCTGGCTTCTTTCATAGCCTTTCACTCGGTAAACAAATAGCGCTTAAGTCGCTTTCCTTTTTCTTTTAGCTGGTTACGTTTCATAAACCGGTTTACATGTGCTCCACATAACTTCCTGTTTTATGTGTCTGAATATTCCTGTTTCACGTAATCAGCGATTTCCATGGTGTCAAACATTTCATCTGGAACAAATGACTGCTGAAATAGCAATTCCAACGTCATTTGTTTACAACTAGCTGAAGATCGAAATTTGGGTTGCTATATTCATTTTAAGGTTGGATATGTTAAGCAAATATTTACGTGTATTTCACTTGAAATATATCACTTGTTTATAACTAGCTGAAGATCGAAATTTGGGTTGCTATATTCATTTTAAGGTTGGATATGTTAAGCAAACATTTACGCGAATTTGACTTGAAATATATAAATTACGTATAGATTATAAAATATCTTATTAACCAAGATAGTACATGCCAAAACCGAAGATCGAAATTTGGATTACTATATTCATTTTAAGGTTGGATATGTTAAGCAAATATTTACGTGTATTTCACTTGAAATATATCACTTGTTTATAACTAGCTGAAGATCGAAATTTGGGTTGCTATATTCATTTTAAGGTTGGATATGTTAAGCAAACATTTACGCGAATTTGACTTGAAATATATAAATTACGTATAGATTATAAAATATCTTATTAACCAAGATAGTACATGCCAAAACCGATAGGTACGAAACAATGGAATCTTATTTCTACCCACTTTTACAGATTTGACTTACCCATATGTTTTGAAACTACAAATACTATTATACAGGAATTTTCAAAACTATTTTTTAGAAAAAAATTAGACATGAAAATCTTATGATTTTGAAATGTTAATAACATATTTCAGGATAATTGCTATATTAGTTATGACGTCAAAGACAGCACAGAGAAAATAGAATGTAACTCTCTCTCTAGCTATGCAACACTTCATTAATTTTGTTGCTGTTGCAACAAAATACTTTATTGATAAGTTTTAATTAGACTGAATGTTATGAAAACTGGTAATGATATACATTTAATTTTAAACTTAAAGAAACTAGCTAATTTACAAAAATATTTGTTGTATTTTGTAGTAAAACTGCTATAGTAAGGTTTAAAATTTGAAATGAACAAGTAATAAACGATTTATTTGCACTAAAATTGTGTTATGTTTTGTTCAGAAGATAAACACATTCAAAGAAATGCCAAATTAAAAAGATGACATAAACTTTTGTAGCGATAGAGCGTATTCTTTAAAAATGTACACGATTGAATATTTTCTACAAAATATTTCCATTAAATTGACCTTGTAGTTTACTTTTGAAAAACTAATAAAGCAAGCGTTTGTAATGTTTTAAGTGTACTATATATCTTCATAAATATCATGAATCTAAACGAAGTAGCATTGTGTCGGTCCTGGTGGTCTAGTGGTAAATTTAGTTGCTTTGTAGACCCCAAGGTCAAGGTTCAAACCTAGAAGGGGTCGACTTTTTCATTTTTTCGTAAAACCCTAAGTCTGGCTTCTTTAGTTAGATAAGTAAAGCCGTTGGTTATACTTTAAGGCACGTAAAATAACCTCAAGCCTGAAAGAAGAGGGTTCTGAACAAATTTATCGGCCATTTCACGCCCTGAATGAAATGGGACGCTGATGATGAAACCTGTTAAAGAGTGCCCATAAATAAAACGTACCCAAATAACTAATTCAGCATTACTATTAACATTATTGCGTCACAAAATGCGAGTGCTGGTCTCACAGATTTGGATATCCCTGCCATATACCAAATTATTGAGGAACAGATATAAACTCATTAAATCCTTTTAATGCCTTTAACCTGTTAACAGGTAGCTAGGGTGCCTTGATAAATTGAGGAGAAATAGCTTTATTATGCAGCCGAACCTGTTTCAGATCGCTCTACTTGCAGTGGCGGGTCTCTCGCTCGTACTGGGCCAACATCAACATTACGAAGCTCATCCACATGCAGAAGTGGAGATTGAAGAACACCATCACGTAAGTTCATATTGTACACATAAGTCACGACAACTTGAAAAGTGTTTAAAAACTCTTATCATTGAAATAATAATGTGACTGCAGCTAAGATTGCATGCCATTCCTCAAATTTAGAGTGAAATGTACAATTTCCCCACTTTTTAAAATACATTTTAAACAAAAACCTGGTACCTTTTGGTCAGGAATCGTGTTGTTTCTGGTGTTCAAATGGTAACCATACTTTCCTCGTGATTCAAAGCCGGCCAAGGTCGATGAATTTTTTCGGGCTCTGATTTGAACGGGACGCTAATGACCGAATATGTTAAAGAGTGTCCTAACTTAGACATGGATCATGTAGAATATATATAAGCATTAGGTCTAAGTTCTGTTACGGATCTTGATGAATCATATGAATTATTAGAAACTGGCATTAGCACCTATGGCTGTCAGAGGGACTAAGATATGACTGAAGTGATGGCCGATCTCGGCCGGATTTGAGCCCGTGATTCCAGGCTCTAGATGAGACGCGATGGAATGTACAAGGGCTGGTCATTTGTGACTACAATCTCAATGGATGCACATCTGGGAGGAAGGAATGAGGTGAGGCAGGATCTAGGGGTGGTGAGGCAATATAGTGGATGGGATTACTAAAAATGTTTCCAGATCTCTTTCCAAAAAGAGCGGTTTACACATCAGATGCCGGGGAAGAAACAATTTCAAAGCACAAGTAACCGCACTTAACACCAGTCCTAGCGCACCTACCACTTTCGACTCTATGACAGAACCAACGGTTTGAAATGGTGTAGCATGGGAGAAGGGAAATGTCCATTGCACCATTCGCCTAAGCGACCAGGGAAAACCACGAAAAACCATAAAATCAGGATGGCCGGCCCCCAAGGATTTGAACCCAGGACCTCCTTAATGCGAGTCCAAAGCGTCATCGCCTGAGACACTCCATTCCGTTGGATCTAGAGGACAGAAAAGAATTGTTTTCTTGAAATTTAAAACATTAGATTAAAAACGAATGTATATTATTACAAACTTGATATCGAGAAGAGCTGTACTCATAAAAATGTTGTTGAGCTTTTTCTCTTCTGAAAGTATTTATATTCCCATTCATGTCATAAGCACATAATAATTATAAACGTTATAATACTTTTAACTTATAAATGAAATGTGTATATTTTAATATGTATATGTTTTCATATTTTCTAATTATTTTGACCCCAGCATGTACTGGCCGCAGGCTTTTCTTATTTTTATAGCGTTTTGAGTTACAAAACCATTCAGGCTTTGAAATAATTCCATAACACAGAACAGCTATTCAATAGAAAGCGTGGTTATACAGTGTATCACAGTAATGCTTTACTCCAAGTTATATAAGTCGGTCCTGGTGGTGTACCATACTTACCTACTAAGTCCAAGATCGCCGGTTCAATTACGGCCAGGTCGATGGATATTTTCGGGCGTGGCTTCTTTTGGAAAGCCGTGAGTCCCGTGTCGTACATTTACAGTATGAAAAAGAACCTCAAGCCTGAAAGAAGAGGCCTCTGAGCGAAATGTGTCGACCGTTTCACGCCCTGATTTCAATGATACGCTGAGGACCTGAGCTGTTAAAGAGCGTCCATAAATAAACCAACTCAACTCCAAGTTACACCCTCTGCTTCATTTGATGTATTGAATGCATTCTAAAGAAAATTCGGAGTACATATTCTATAAACTCCATGAAAGATCTTCTGATTTTCCCCCCTGGGTGACAACAAATCTGAAATTTCATAATATTCTAACAATTCGCCTTTTAGTACTATGAAAATATGAACTAATGGGATATTAACACGCTTTCTAATCTTCGTCTTATAATTTCTGACAGTGGAACACATTTATGCTATCACAAGGAGGTAGATACAATAATACACTGACGCGGCTAGAAGTCTATGCACACTTACCATTTTTTTTTAAAGAAAGAGAGTCGTTTACGGGCCGCCACTGTTGGGAATCAATTATCCTTAATTTGCTCTGTTTATATGTGCGCCGTACGGAGAGATAAAATGAATATATTTAAAATAACATGGGGAGCTGTAATAAATTAAACTTTCTCTTTGCCCTAATCGTTTATTTAAGTTATAATGCAGTGTTTTCTTCGCCTTAAAATGTCCATTACATCTCATTTTAGCCTTCCTTTGAGCCTAAGTATATACAAGCCAAAGAGGCGTCGGATGTTAATAGTTTTTTCTCTCACAGTCTAAATTTCACTAATTTACTCCCAAACTAGTCAGAAGACATTTACTTTATCCCAAAAGGGTTATCTTCTTAAATACTTACACTTTCTTTTACATCGCAAATAATTGTAAGGAGTATATATTTCATACTAATAAGACGTAATCATTAAAATAGTTGTTTCGGAAACTAAGCACTGCAAAAAAAGTAGTAAATAATTTAAAAAAAATCGTTTTTCTGTTACGAATTGAGCATCATCAAAATAGCCAATTTACCATTGATTATAAAATACTGTCGGCTGGTTCTGTTGTAAAGAGTTTTATTTGGGAAAATTAGTTATCTTAAAAGTGCATAAATAAGTTTTCAGATACAGAACAAGCGTGTCAAACTCAGCGATGCTCAAACTTTTCTTGATGGCGAACCCATTTAAACATTTCTGGCTGTTGCAGAATTCTATGATATAACATTAATGTTTAACTCAAATAACGCATCCTTTTTATTGTAGCATATCCTTACATGACTGTATAATCATAACAATAACATTATACCCATTAAAAAGTAGTAGTAGTAGTAGTAGTAGTAGTAGTAGTAGTAGTAGTAGTAGTAGTAGTAGTAGTAGTAGAAGAAGAAGAAGAAGAAGAAGAAGAAGAAGAAGAAGAAATGGACTTTAAAATTTTGATAAGTTTAAAACCAAATTAATAATCATAACTGTCACACGGATCTTATGGCCGTACATGCTGATACCGTCTATTTAACTTTCAAAAGTCATTATTAACAAAAACAATAACATTAGCTGCCATTATCTCCGTAAATAGGCATGCAACATTTTATATATATTTATATACACTACACAAATATTATAATTGTAGCACAGACCTTGCAGTTTTACATGCTAATACGGTGTGCTTAACATACAAAATTTATTATACACTAGAACAATAACATTTGCTATGATTAGCTTTGTATATACATACAGACCTAAAACTTTTATTCTTAAACCCCCTTCTCGTTACTCTGGCTTCCAACTTCCTTTTGTTCTCAAAGCCGTAAGACTCCTGTCTTCGACACAAATATTCTCGATTTGTGTAGGTATTTCTCTTGCACCATCAATTTCAGCAGACGCTCTGCCTTCTGTTGGAATTAAGAGAAAAGTATATTAAAATAAAACACATAAAGCTTTAATGTACAATATTATCTGCTAATTTTAATTACTTAGCTAGAGAAATGATACTGTATTTCACTTACAAGCCGTGATATGATATATCAGGATAAATAGGAGACATCTGTATTCTCAGTTCTGATTCAACGTTTTATAAACAGTTTCTACGTTTGTATAATTTGGACACAAGGAACATGAAAGAATATGTTCATGCCCTCTTTGATTGTTCAGAAAAATCACAGAGACAGGCGAGCCCCAGCCTACGCAGTTTGCTGCCGAAACATTCATGTTGTTGCTAGGGAGACTATGACGGTAAATGTGAGTGTTCTTCCAAGTGTAAATTTTCCATTTATCTATTCGAAAGTTCCCTCAAGAACCACTGGGTGCTTTCAAACTGATTCTAATTTACTTTATATCAATAAGTACGCCTTGTAAATGTGTATAATCTTTTGTTTTCTCGTAGTTCATTGTTTATATATATTCAAGAATAAATGCTGTTACAACACTCTAGTGCTTGGAGGACCCCCAGCGTTCTACGAACCCATTTGAGAACGCTGCTACATCGTATACCATTTATTTTCAAACTGCTTTCCGCATTCTGTACATCGTTGATTCGCTGAAACCAATTCTGTCACGCCATACCATTATTTCTGGTAAAAGCAAGGTCAAGGGTTTAAACCTGGCCGAGGTCGATGGATTTTTGGGCGTAAAAATCCTTTGGAAGGGAAGTAAAGTCGTGGGTTCTGTCGAGATTTACGGTACGTAAAAAAAAAAAAAACCCTAAAGCCTGAAAGAAGAGGCCTCAGTAAAATTTATCGGTCATTACAAGCCCTGAATTGAATGGGACGCTAATGACCAGAGATGTTAAAGAGCGTCCGTAAATAAACCAATTAAATAAAAATAAATGCTTTCTGGCATTTAAACATAAATGTATAGCATTTCAGCAATAGCTTCTTTTACTCCCTCCTAAAATATTGATTGTGCTAGCAATTCTGCAGGTGTTTTTATGAAATACGAGGTTTGGATTGGCAATGTGACCTCTGTACTTTAATTTGCATTAATTGTCCTCTGACTTTTCAGTATAGCCGTGCCAATGCTATGGAGAAGCCCCAGGTGTCTTCAACGTGGTCAGATTGTTAAATCCAGGTCTTGTCACCCAATGTGATATCTAAGTCACCATTGCTAAATCTTTCCCACATTTTCCTGCACCGTTCCACGGTGATCGGATGTTTTGGCATTGATCGAAAAGAAATTTTCTTCACTCTTAAATGCTGAGCTAGGTTAATAGAAGACTCAAGATGCCATGCCTAAGACCGCTCCAATGTCCTTATAAGAGAAGAATAACGAGATGAAGATGGTTCATTTTATTTTTATTTTTAGATTATGGCGCTATTTGATAAAATAGGCCATGAATTTTTTTTAGTACATTCATTTGGGTTTATAATGCCAAAAGTTGAGTGATATTCAGAATTAAAAATATCTGGGTAGATAAAATAACCGACGAGAGTTTGCTATTTTATGTAAAAAAAAAAAATGTTCATCCCCACTTCTATATGCTGTGCTCTATCCATTGCGGCAGCCCGCAATTGCTGCGAGCTGTTATTGTTTTAATAAAGTAATATTACGTTTAGGACTCATTTTTATTTTTTATGAAATTGTTTGAAGTTTCATTGCTGATTTTTAAATATATTTTATGGCCATTATTACCTAACAATTAAACATTTCATAGTCTGCCAAGTGTATACAGAATTAATTTATACGTGATGTAATTAGTAACACTAAAGCGAAGGGAGTGGTTCAAGCAGAAACACTTGGGACTCACGATTCGGAGGTCGCGGGCTCTAATTCCCTGAGAGCGACTACCATGCCCTTGAATTTTATTCTGGTTTCTCTGGTCACTTAGGCGAATGCTGGGTGTGGTGTGGTGTGACGGTAGATTGCACTTTGGAAAGGTTTCTGACCGGCGTTTGGTATGAAAGCAGCCCTTCTGAGGAGCTCGAACTTCTAGGTGCCAGGGTGCTCTCTGAAGCATGTTAGAGATGCTGATCGCACGGTGTTTTCCCCTCACTCCATCCCTTCCCCCAGGTAGTGCACGTTTGGGTGAGGCATACACGGCCATTCGTTGAGCAAGGTTAATGCATCGAAATAGGTTCCTCTGTTCTTAACAATTCAAACCATAAACGTTCATGAATGCATTGCCAATTTCAATGTTCTCTGAACAGAGCACCAAACATTTATCTCATAGCAGAGACTTTATCAATTGTCAATACGGAAAACAACCCACATCTTGTGATACTTATTTGAAAATATCTAATCAGAAGTAGACTATTTGTGAGAAAACACAGAAACACGCAGTTTTATATTGCGTGATTTCTAGACGTTCAAGTTTGATTAAACCGCCTGTGGTACCTCAGTAGTGAAAACGGGCGTTAAACACTACTCAAAAAAAAAAAAAAGAAAAAAAAAGTTTGATTAAATTCAAGTAAGTCTAGACTTCTATCTAGCTTGGAATTGGACATTCATCTTTATTCTGCTATCTCAATGTATTTAATACTATTGCTGTTTTCCTCCATTGTTGTTGAACAGATTTACATATAACAATGAAAGAATGCTACATTTATTAATAATTAGTACTGTTTTTGTATGTCTCATACATGAGAAATTCAGCATTTCATAATTTAAATTGTTCAAAATGATGGAAATGTGATATTTATTGTTATTCTTTCGTGTTTTCTATTTGTGTCCATTTTCTAGTATGTTTTCACCTATATATGTATCCATTCATTTACTTTTTGTTTGTACACTTTATTTTTACCTGACTGAGTAAAGAAAGGGCCTTACGGCCTTAACTGTGCTAGGCCAAATAAACCAAATTATGTGCTCTAGAAGTTAAAAATCTACAGGAATCTTCTTTACAGATATTTTTGGCAAAACCACAAGATTCTCAGGTGAAAGTCTGACCGAAGACAGCAAATATTTTACCGGCTGATGCCACGTTAGTAGCGCATGAACACTGCTTCTCTTTCCTTCAATTGTATTTGCAATTTATTAATTAAATATTTGTCCCGTTTCTTATAGGCCTACCCCAAGTACGAGTTCAAATATGGAGTGCATGACCCGCACACTCACGACATCAAGGAGCAGGCTGAGAAACGTGACGGAGACAAGGTGGAAGGCTACTACAAATTGGTAGAACCTGACGGCACCACTCGCACTGTCCACTACTCTTCAGACAAACATACAGGATTCCATGCTCAAGTAGAGAGATCTGGCCATGCTGTTCATCCTATCACTTATCATAGCCATCAACAGTCTCAACATGAGCATTTCGGCCATCTACACTAGAACCTCTCGTATCGACATCACTTCCACCCGGTCAAATTAGTTCCTACTAAACACCAAGTCCCTCTTTGAGAGCAAAATTGCGCCTGTTCTTCACCCACACACGCAATGATATTTCATATTTGTAATTAAAACTAAACATTATGTAAGAGTTACAGCAAATATACCTTTATTAAAAACGATAAGTCGTTCATTAACAGAAATCTTTCGTTGAACAGATTTGGCAAACGATCAGCTGAAAGAAATTACTTTTTACTTTTACGTTGCTTTAGCATTATAAATATTTTATGTCAAGTTGTAGAAAAATTATATTGATGACTTTCATTGTTGTTGTAAAAGTGTAATAGCAATTTCTTTTAGATTCATAAACCGTATTTAATTTATAAAAATTAAATGTTGCTTGAAAACAGTTATGACATTTGAGTTCCTTTTACTCGCGATATTATTACCACATTGTTTTCCAGTCGTAAAAAATTAACATTCATTAAATAATTTTTAAAATTTCTTTAACTTCCTTTTGCTGGATTCTGGACAGTTATTCATCTTTGAATCGTTTTACCACAAATTCGTTGTCATCCTTGTTTATGTTTACATTCACCAAGAAACAGGGCTACCTGTAAATGTAGGATGTATAACACAGCATTTTGTTGCTACTTTGGAAACGCATCCAGCAGTTAGAAAAAGGGGTTCCTTGCAAACCACGCATTGAAATCACCAGGCAACGGGATCGCTTGCAACCATAAGACATACAGCTTACAAATTGTTTGTTGCTGTGTTTCTATTTTTAGCTGGGAGATAGTGCAATTCTGCATTCATGTTATGTTCTACACACTAACCAATGCATCATAAAATACCTAAAGGAAATCGTTTGTAGCATAAATACTATACATATATTGTTATTGTTTATGGTTTTTATGTACTTTTGCTTTTGTTGATGTTTATTTTATAATAAATTAACTTTTATATCTGCTAGAAGGATATATGCTTTTATGTATGGATGAAATTGTTGTTTTTATTGCTTGTGTATATGGCATTTTGTAAATAAACATTGCATATGAAAAGATGACTTGTTTTTATGTATCAAAAACATTCATTTTTCCCCTTTTCCAATACACCAGGTATCGCAATGTTGGCATGGAATTTATGCTTCCCTTCATACACGTTTCTCACAATTCTAGTACAAAAAGCAAAATCCACGTGGCTATTCTTTGAGTTCTTTTCAGTTTAAATACTGCGCTACTTAGCGCTTCGGATTTGATTACGATATCTTTAAGACTATCTTCTTGGATATTTTAGTTTAAATATGCTGGTAAGGTACTTGGTATGCAAACATCAGTTTTCTTGGTATGAATTTCTTTTCAGAAAATGATAGCACTTGTTAGAATTATTAGATGACCGACAGTTGATGTTATTTCTATACTGATTTAATTATCTCGTGTTAAGTTAGTTGAGAATTTAATTTGACTCTTTATGGGAGTTTTAGGAGCTTTTCTCAAATGACTTTTGACAGCAATCTACTTTTTTTTTTTTTAATAAAAATCAATTCATATACACTTTCTTCTCTGACCATTTGCGAGGTATTGTTGTAAGAAGAAAAACGTAATGTTCGATGTAATCTGATTAAACAAGAGAAAAATAAACAGTTATAAAGAATTTGAACAAAAGATTAAATTTACAATGACGTAAAATACAATGAACCACCAATCACGTTGTCAAATAAAAGTTATAAGTTATTGTTATATAATGGACATTAACAAGCACTTTTTCCCCATACCACAAAGCAGAAGTTTCTCTCTTGCATTTACAAGCCATACTGCATTAGTACCAATATTTACAAAATAAATTCAGCGCATTTCCCCAGTACCTATTAAATCTACTTTACCCTAGAAAAAGAATACTTCTATTAATCATTCAGTTGTGAACCGAAATACGCGAAAAAGCACCATTTAGCATTGCTATAGAAGTTGTAACAATTATGTCATAGTGTTTATATCCCGTTTTACTGCTGAGGCATCGCAGGCAGTGAACACTGAGGATAAATTGGAAAAGGACTTTTTTAAAGAAAGGAAGTGTTTCAGGCCTCAGTTTAGAGTAAGTCCCTTCATTTGTTATTGTTGAGGGCTGTTATTATGGGAATCGAAGCGTGGAAATATTGATTTGTTTTGCTTGTAAAGTGAGGTTAATTGAGTTATGGGCCGGCAGAGCGCGGTTGAGTACTGAAGGAAGCCAGCCTTCAAGGCATATTATGCATGTGCAGGTTGTAGTTAATTTCATGGAGGATGCGTATGCTACCCGGGGCTTTCATTGTGCGTAAAAGATGTGCAAATTGTTCTTCATTAATCGCTCCACTACACAAATGCATAATCTTTAACAATGAGTTTTTATGCACGATATATATGTGGAAATGGATTCTTACAGAGAGACAATTGGTGATTTGCAAGAAAATATCCTGGCAATCGTGTTCCAGGTAGAGAAACTGTTCACATACTTGTTAAAAAGTTATGAAAGTTAGGATTTCTCAATGACAAGAAATGTGTACCGAACACGCAGTGTTCTTACGGAAGAAAATGAAATGAAATCAGGAATTTCCTAAGCAAATGACGGAAATGTATTGCCGATGAGGTGCATTGTTTTCAACGTCTCTTTTATCCTTGTTTATGCTCTTTATTGCCATTTTTAAATACAGTACAATTTTATGCTTTCAGTAAAATAAAAATGCCCTCTTTACGCACGGAAACTCTACCTCCCCTTTTTCTGCACTTCGCCAGTAAACAGCCGCGCTCAGGAAGCCTTCAATGTAGATGCAGTAACACGCATTGTACTAATAGTAAAGGAATTTAAGCAGTTGTTAAATTTAAGCAGTTGTTAAAAGAAGGTATACTCCTAAAAGCATTATATGAATGTAATTTTTCTTGGTAGTGATTATGATATTAATATATTTGTTAATGTACAGATGCTCCCACCAAAAATATGATCGAACGAGGTATGTTATGGACGAAAGCTTGTAAACGACAGTTTTTGACACCTCAACAAGCATCCTGAATTTAGAATATTTGTCTTCTGAATGTTTCCATAATAATCTAAGAGTCGAATGATATATTATTTATTATATTTATTAATACATGATTCGTCGATCCTCAGTGGATGCAATAAAATGAGACAAGTCATCTAAAAAGTCACATTTTTAAAGACTAATTCGTTTTAAAGTGAAAAAAATTTCTTTTGATCCCTTCTCACCTGACGACTTAACCTCTTTGGATATTTCTGTTTGACAAATGCACCAAAACCAAGAGCTATACAGCATTTCCTGAAAAATATGAAGCTTTTCAATAAATTTATTATGATTACTGATTCTGATATCATACAGGTACACGAACACGACTTAAATGTATAGATCCCAATTTGACATTTTTAATTTGTTAATATTTATTACACTTCTCTGTAAATAACTGTTACATTCCCTATTAAGTACTGAATGCTAAAATAACAGTAGCTAAGTACCTGTACCAACTCGACATAATGTATAAATAGATCTATATGAACTTACAGAAGCTCAGACCCAGCGACGAGTTAATATTTATAAATAACTTCTTAAAAATCTCCTAGACGACCGATTCTGGAAACGCATTGTTACATATGATGACAAATGGCTTTTGTTCCGTAATGAGAAGACAAAGTAATGGTATCCCCGTGGGAAAGAACCTCGGTTAGCGGTTCATCAAAGTCGTTTTGAGCAAAAGATTATGCTTCGCGTTTACTTAAATTTCGAAGGTGCTGGTCTCCAACGGTAATGGAATTGACGCTGAGTTGTACTGTTAGGTGAGGCAAAGGGTTTATGAAGTTTTAAGATTATGCTAACCGGATTTAATAAACAAAAAGACAATGCTCCTGCCATTGATCAAGACTGACTCAACAAAAAAGAAATTAGAAGGAATAAATTTGCTGCTTCATCTAGCACGCAATCCAAATGCTTCGCCTTCTGACTATGATTTATTCCGGGCCATTTCTTCGAAGAAGGTGGATCGATAATCTTGAAGGTGTCAAAACACGTGTTTAAAGTTTTTTGCCTCAAAATTCGAGGATAGGCATTGCCAACAAATTCGAATGCTGATGGGCAGATGGTCGAAAGTTGTCGAAAATGTTGGCGTATATTTTGAAGAAAAAAAAATGTGCTGCTTGTTCTTGTTAAGTAATTGTAAGATATTAATTTGAGGAAAACATTTTTGGCCAAATTAGTACACTTTACATTTCCAGAACAAAAAAATTAGCATATTACTAATTCCTTCCTTAGGTATTTGCTCTTCTTCTATCCTGTTGCCTGGTTGTCTTAAGAATCCCTGTTTTCTCTTATGTATTTGGAAATATTCAGTCATCATTGTCTATCCGAGCATTAAAACCTCCAAAATGGTATTGCCAAAGCATCGTATTTATTGCCTTTGTGTAAACACAACTTAAACATTCTAACAATCTAGATTTTCATTAGCACTGCAGACAGTTAACAATGAAATGAAAATTAAATATAGAATTGCACACCCCTTGTCACTTAGGCTTGGAGTTTGTCGAAAAACATCATTAGAGTTCGCGTGTCTTGGCTAATTTGCAGGCAGGGCGAAACCAACCTGAATAGCACCCTAGAGCATGGGCGTGTGCATTGAGCTGGCTATTCTATGCATGAAAGATGATATGCATATCCTGGTCATTGTCTCTTCCCAACAAGCTAAACAAGTTTTCTGATTCCGTGAGAAGAGAAACTGAACTATTGTTGGTGGAAGAGTGAAATATGTTACAACATGATTATAATTCAGAACTTCTAATGCACATCGTTATGAAAACGATGCAAATTTTTATCGATTGGAGCAGAGTTCTTTTCAATAAACGCATTGAAATCTCCAAGTTTAACGCTAAACAATACGAAATTAAGCGTGGCTCTGTTTCTGCATACAGCTGGAAATCATATAATGCACTCAAGATCTTCGCCATTATTTGGAATAATGGATTCCAGCCTCAAGTTGCTCTCACCGAGAAGCGGACCCAGTCAACTTTAAAAGAACGGGATTCCAGACCTATACGGCCTCATAAGAGGGGTCAGCGAAAATTTTAATTACGGAATTAAGGAGGCCTCTCTCCCTCCTCCTTTCAGGTCGTCTCATCAAGTCTTTTGTCTATTTTTTGCTCGTTCTTTAAACCTTCTACTTTGAAAATGTCAACTTTGTAAATCCTTTCCCAATGTATCATTTCATTTCATGTATCATCAGTGTTCACCGTCTGTGGTGCCTCAGTAGTAAAAAAGGGCGTTAAACACCAACTTTGTATCATTCAAATATTGATTTTTCAAAGTGTAAGGTCCATGTAGGTAAACAAACACCTAAAAGTATTTTTCTGTCCTCTACAGTAATTGCCATCTTTGAATGCTTCCCATGAACAATTCTTCAATTAAGTCAACTGAACTTATTTGCAAAACATCGTATTTATGTCATTTCTATGATAAAATAATATTTTAGTAATATTTTGGAAATGTTTCCAGCTAAATGAGATTTTAGTATGATGGTAGAATTATTAATACTAAAATATTAAAATGAAATTTGTTAAATGTACTCAGCTAAATATTCTGTGATTATTCAAGGTTCTCCCTGTTAGCTGATAACTTTAATGCAATTCACAATGGAGTATTTAGGGATTTTCTCATTATCTCTATAGGATAGTGTCGAACATCTGAAACTCATCCCTTACCATACTACTGTTTCGTTTCGCTACAATTGCAAAAGAAACTGAAAGCGGTTTAAAGTGAGCTAAGGCTAAAGTGGCTGACAACTTTGTAAAAGTGGAAAGAGTGATGTCAAAGGTAGTTTATTTCATGCTTTACAAGACAAATGAAGTTCTTTGTGAACCTTATGAAGATTTAGAGTTTGAATTTTCTCCAGATGAATTAACATTTTTCAAAATTGCGTGTGCTGTCGAATGCAGTTTCTCCAGATATAAGAACATGCTGTCTGATAATAGTAGAAATTTCAAATTCCAAAATCTGAAAATGCACGTCATCATCCAAAGAAAACTATATCCTAGGCATAAATGTATTATTATTATTATTATTATTCTCTTTCTGCTTTTTCCACTTTAAATTAACATTCTTCTCAACTGTTGTGTATTTATTTTTATTCATAGGTTGCACTATGTACGGTATTCAGAAGTTAGAAAGAAACATTTTCTTATGAAATGAAGACAATGCACATGAAGAATAATTAGAATTAAAATTGAATGTAGTTAAACGGGCGTTAAACACTATTCAAAAAAAGAAAGAAAGAAAAGGAAAAGGAAAGAAAAAATTGAATGCATTAAACTATGAAATAATATTTTGGGTCATATTTAAGTATGTTTTAGATCATACATATGCATATTTCGAACATTTTATGTCATAGAAATCTGCCCCTATAAATTATTATAAACAATGACACAATTATATAAATGACATTACCTTTTCTGCACTTCACACCGCCATGAGTGGCTGAGGTCGTTAAGGCACGGATTCATGAGCGGGAGGTCTGGGGTTCGAATCCCACCAGGATCGTCCTCCCTGACTGAGTTTTTTTTTTCTTTTTTTTTTTTTCCCAGTCCTCATAAATGTTAAATGCCGGGGAGGTACCTTAAAACTTAGGCCTGGAACGATTCCTTCCTTAAAAATATTCTTTTCCAAAATATCATTTCATCTCATGTATCATCAATGTCCATCGCCTGTGGTGCCCCTGTAGTAAAAACGGGCGTTAAACACAATTCATTCATATTGCTACACTTCACTGAACTTTTGCTATTTTCAGACATGGGCTGGATGGATATTTTTATTGTGCACTTATACACGGTGTCCCAGAATCGCCGTATACTCTTTCAAGTTATACCCCCGTGTACTTTCATGACACGCATGTCATGTTGGTTGCATTTTGCAGGGGTTTTAAGATTGAACAAAATTAGACGTTACACAAGTAAAATTCTTTCCTTTAATGTTCTCTGTACATTTTTATTGCCAAATAAACGGTATAATTTATTCATTTATTAATAAATGTTCATTTTCTACTCTAATTGTGTAACGACATTAAATATACTTTCTTTTAGCTGTTGGTACCTTTGCCGAATTTAATGTCAGTTCACACGGGTAAAGTATTTATACAATGAAACAAAGAAAAATGTATAGAAGTACCTGTAGCCGTCAGATATTGCCGTTGCTAAAGCGGCTCCTGTTTTTCTTAACGGCGATTCTGCACGGTGTATAGCATATCCATTGCAGTCATGTTAAAAAGATAATACAAAGCCTGTTTGTCGCCACGTACTGTTGTTCCTTCAGATCCATACTGGGAATTAGAAACATGTCCCCAAAATATCTGTCTCCTATAACGCTCAACAAAGCCAGCGTTCTTTATAACAACTGATATCGCAAATAAGAGAATGAAACCAGTCCCGTTATTTTTTGATAGACCTTCGTGTTTCTCTGAAACATTTGTAAAAATAAAAAAGAAGAGTTATAAAGTTTCATAGTGCCATATTAATTTTTTATCTTTTCATATTTTAACTCAAAAATTCGCATATTCACCTGCATTCCTTTTTTATTCGTGTGCATTAAATGTTAATGCTACTAAATACACTTCATAGAGGAAATACTTAATACATAGAAAAATATATAAAACACAATCAAGGAAAGCCGATTGCCAGATCTGTTAATTTGAATTTGAATTAATGACTACATATCTGAAAATGTACAGGAACTATACAAAGTAGTGCAATCTTCAACCAAGTGACCGCCATGGTTGTCACAACACTGCGCTGGATTAGATCATTTCCTTCAGCGGAAGTGGGGAGGCTCGGATATCAAGTTACTTACACGAGCTTAAGGTGTATATAAGAGTGTCTCTTGCTTTCCAGTGTTGCAGACGTCAACCATGTACAAGGTAACTGTTATTAACCTTTCTTAAATATAAGAGTTTTAGTAAACCATTATTATTTCTTTTTTATAAATGGAAGAACATATACTTATAACGCTAGTTTCTGTGTTCTTTTTGGCTCTGAAAGAAATCAATAGACATCCATGACAATCTAAATTTTTGAATAACTTTGATTCGATGGTGGTGATGGGGTGAAAATATTACACACATTTTATGCAATAATATTGTAAATATTCTTTTGAAAATCTTATAAAATGTATTAATTTAAATGGCTGCTGCAGAAGTTACAATTCTGAAACATTAAACACCAATGTTACGTTGAATCATCCTTAAAATGTTTATTTTTTATTGTTTTTATGACATTTAGAGATTAGTGATTACATATTTTCTAGTTTTGGATGGAATTTTCATTACTACAAAAATATAATAGATTATGACACCTTTAAATTTTTATCCATAGCATTATTTTTATGTTTATGCAGTTTAAAGCTTTTATCCAAATAGCTTTCAAATTTCTTATAGGTTTCGTTTTCTTTAAAGCTTCTATTTAAACTAACAAGTGAAAAAAAATGGGCAAAACAAAAACTATAAAAATAGTTTTTTCTTATAGAATGAGTAATTTTAAAAATGTCTGACCTTGACATGCTATAAATAACATTAAGTTTTACTTCTTCACACAATGCACTTCTAAGATAGAGAATAAATTAATATTTCCAAAACTAATAGCAAATTTTGTATCTAGCATTCAGGGCTATACAAAAAGAATGAACCCATTTCCAAACCTAATTTTTCAGTCTTCAAGCAATTTCATGGAATGAGCTATATACCACTGCAAAGAGCGGAGTTCAAAGTGTTGAACAGTATCTACCCGCCTTACAGATGCCAGTTGTTATAAGTAGATGCCCAGAGTTGCATTGTAACATCTCAGCAAAATGCGTTCGGCGTTCTTGAGCTCACCGAAACCAATTCTGTTGTCATAGAGTTGTTGTTGTTGTTTAGAACGATTTTTTTTAAATAAAACTCTGCCTTAGCGATGGACTGGTCGAAAGGGAGATCATGACCTTGATTTCCACGCGTGGCCTCCGAGATCCCCAGATATAACTACTTGCGATTTCTATGAGGATATGTCAAGAACAATGTTTTTGCCCGGTCATTAACCTGAATGACCTTAAACTTCGAATAACAACATCGATCAACTCAGTGACTAATGATGCGCTACAACGTGTTTCGGAGAAATTTTCATATCGTCTTGATGCAGCACGTGCTGCAGATGGTGACCACATTGAACACTTGGATATAAAACTTGAGTATCAGGATAGTAGGTGTGACTTGGTTCGAATTGTGTAATACTTCTTCTTAATAAAATATAGCTTCATGAAATTGTTTAATTCTTTTACCACATCCCTGAATACATGTTTTTAATAAGCAGGAGAGACTCAAGTGATTGAGGAGGCGACTTAGGATTCGCATTCAGGAGATCCCGGGTTCAATCTCCATGGAGCCAGACATCCTGATCGTGCCCCCCCCCACCCCCCTCTAGTTCCCCTGGTCAAGGAATGGATGTTTATTTTCCAAGAAAATTTCGATCTACCATTTAGTTCTAGATTGCAGAGCAGAAAGGGCCAGACGAGGAGTGCTGGGACGATGGATTTGCCCTTGAAGAAGTTCATGTTTGGTGGGTTTTGATTCCCTAGTGGAAGCCTCGAGTAATATCGTAATGGCTCCAGCAGAAAACGTCTCGCCGAAGCATTTAGTTCATTTCTTTCCTCCGCAGGGGGGGGGGGGCTAGGTACAGTTGGAGTAGTTGGAGTTGCCGAATCATTCCTCCTCTTCAGCTATCCTATCTCTAGATGTAAATGTGGTATTTCGAAGTTTAAAAACATTTTCTCGTTTACTTTAATACTTTGTAAAACAATATCACCACTATGTAAGTTTCAATGAAATAGCACATTTCACATGCAAACAAAAAGTAACTAATATTACTTTATACACTTTCAGCTGGGAATTGCAGTCATGTTGATAATGGCGGTCCATGCACAGCGTCACAGGCCTAACGCATACCATTACGTCACGGGGAATTACCACAACTTTACAGGCCTTCAGGTAACTACCCCATATATACCTATATTAACGTATGAATGCCACTTGTCATGCGATTCCACTTTTTATCTCTGTTTGATTACCCTGATTTCACTATAAAAATATCGTTTTAGTTACTTTTTATTTAGTTTATCCGTATATTTTCCACAAAAAGCTCTGTAAAATTTATCACTAAAGCTAAACAAATTTGTTTTAATCTTACAAAAATAATATTATTTTTATTTAATTTCAAATAGTTCCCTCATAACAATGCTATATTCAAAAAGATCTATCCAACATTTGAAAATAACATTTAACTGGAAGTAAAGCTTATGTGCTTAGAATTTCTTTTCTTTTCTTTTTTTTTTTTTTTTTTTTTTTTCATTTTTAAAGATATTACTAATAAGAAGCTATTGATAATTTATTTTGCATTGGAAATATAATATTAAATTTAGTTTCCGAAGAGTCATTCATGCTACAACTTAAAGAATAATTTATTACAGAATTTTACTTAATTGGAAGAAACTTTTTGCAAGTTGGTTAAGAATGTAAGAACGTCCAAATAAACACACAGAAGCTCCCGCAATTGCCCCTAATGCCTGAAATCTTATTTAATCCTGAAAACTTTACTGCAGGCTTTCATCATCACTATTACATTATATATCAAGCTAAATAAATGGCCCAATTAGAACAGATCACAATAAACTTACAATTCATTAACATTAACTTGTTGGAACGTTCATATCGTATGCAGGACTCTGTTACTATTTTGGTGTACGAAAAAGAAAATGCAGAATCTGAATTTAAATCATTTATGAACGGCGTTGAAAATGTGTTTACAGTTCTTGGAGCAGTTGGCATTCGACAACCGGGAGCTACGATAGTAGATCATAAGTTTCCGGCCTCGGCGAGGATTATCGCCTTCACAAAACCCTTGTCTGGTGTCATATCTTATCTATTAAGTAAATAATTACAGCTGTAACTTCCGCTCCGCTGTGTTCAGTTGTTCACATATTGTTGCATAAAGAAGGCTATGTATAAAAGATCGTGACATGTTCCAAATGGAATTTCGAGCTGTTATTAAGCTCTTCACAAAAGAAGAACTTACTCGAAATGAAATTAAATAGAGATTGAACGGTGTATATGGGGAAGCATCCCCTTCATATTCTACCGTAAAAGAATGGATCAAACAACATCGGTCGAGAAAGCATTGAAGACGAAGAGCGTGCAGGTCGGCCCTTAGAGGTGCTCACTCCTGAAAACATCGATCGTTCTTGTAAAAGGAGAAATTATGGAAGGCCGACGGCTCAAAGTTACAGAAATAGCAGCAAGGTTGGGCCTTTCTAAAACAACAGTTCTTCGAATTATTCATGAACATTTAAACATGACTAAGGTTAGTACATGATGGGTGACTAGACTTCTTTCTCAATCCAAAAGCAGCAACAAGTCATCTGTTGTCAGGCATTTTTGGAGCTCTACTGTGGCAACGAGAGAGAGGTTCTGCAAACCATTGTTACAGGAGCTGAAACTATGGGCCTATACTATGATCCCTTGTCCAAAATATAATCAATGGAGTGACGTAAACCTGGCGAAGCACCGCCTCTAAAGGCCATATTCACTCAGTCAACGAAGAAGATCATGGCCACAACCTTATGGTACTGTGAAGGGCTCTTAATTGACTTCAAGGAGAGGAACACCAAGGTATGAGGAGTACTATGCAGGCCTACTGCACAGACTACATGCTTCCATCAAAGAGAAAGGCGAGGAAAGTTGAGTGGTAGTGTGCGCCTTCTTCATGACAACGCGCCTGTACGCACAGCTCTTGTTGCAAAAGAAACAGTGAAGAAACATGCCTTCAAGTAGATCGACCATCCACCCTATATCCCAGATATAGCTCCCAGTGACTACTTCCTCTTCTCCAAACTCAAGAAGGACGTTCGACAGGAAATTTAAGTGTGACGAAGAAGTGATGGATGCTGCTTATGCCCATAATGCAGACGAGAATTCTGACTATTTGGGGGGGGGGGTTGAAATGTTAATTCAAAGACGTGAGAAGTGTATTGAAATAAAGGGTAACTATATTGAAAAGTCAAATATAGCTTTTGTCTTTATTATATCTAGAAAATGGTTAGGCCTGAAATTTATGGACCTACCCTCGTACTGAACGACAGATGCATGGTTTATATTATTCATTAGTTTCTTCAATTGAATATTATAGAGAATATATTTTTATCTCATATTTGGATTATATAATTCAGATTTTCAGTAGAAAACAGCGGGATTTTTTATTTATTTATTTTTTGTAATCCAAAGTATTGGCATTTTAAAGTGCTATAAATTGGGTAACAGGAATATAAACAAACTTTACGAATTTTGTTTATTTGTTTTTATTTGTGGACGCTCTTTAACATCTCAGGTCATTAGCATCCCATTCAATTCAGGGCGTGAAACGGCCGACAAATTTTGCTCTGAGGCCTATTCTTTCAGGTTTGAGGTTCTTTTTCGTGTCTTAAATGTTCGACACTAGATTCACGGCTTTACTTCCCTTACGAAGGAAGTCATACTTAGGATTTTTACGCCCGAGAAAAATCCATCGATCCTGCCCGGGATTGAATCCCGCGATCTTGGGTTTACGAGGCCAGTATGGATTTACGGAGATGTGTTAGATAATTTTACTGAAGAAGCAAAGACTACTTGGTATAACATCTGGAAATATAAATATATGAAGGAAAAACTGAGGAATTAGAACTGATTGACCAGATAGATGACAATAGATTCTGCTCTTAGCTTGTCAGAATCTGTTTGTTCTATTAAAATATAATTTAGACATTTACTTTTCTTTCAAAGATTCTGCTGACATTTCAAAGTGTTAAAAACCATCTCGCAAAGTAATAATAAAATACAAGGGCTGTTAAATAAAGAATGGTTATATTTTTCTTTTCTATAGCCTGTCTTTACTCAATCCCATAATTTTGACCTTCTTTCTCAATGTAGAACCCATTGGATGCAATGCACCTATCCCCCAGTTTCTGCCAGTCATTAAAGATCTGTTGGAAATCATTTATTGACAGGCCCTTCAGAGTCGGACCTGGTGGTGTAGTGGTAGCATACTAGCCTTATAAACCCAAGATGGCGGGTTCAATCCCAAACAGGATGGATGGATTTTTTCGGGCGTAAAAATCCTAAGTATACCTTCCTTCGGAAGGGAAGTAAAGCCGTGGGTCCCGTGTCGTACATTTACGGCACGATAAAGAACCTCAAGCCTGAAAGAGAGGCCTCTGAGCAAAATTTGTCGGCCGTTTCACGCCCTGGTTTGAATGGGATGCTGTTGACCTGAGATGCTAAAGAGCGTCCATAAATTAAAAAAAGAGGCCCCCATCCTTCAGTGCTGCTTCTGATGGTGGAAAGTGTCTCCCATGAAGGTGTTTGTCAATTTGGGGTAAAGGAAAATGTCACATGGGGCTAAATTTGACTATACCGCGGGTAACGGACACTCTTCTCGTTGCTTTTTGTGAGAATAGCAACAACAAATGCTATGTGTGGCCGTGCATTATTGGGATGCAGCATCCATTGTGCTGCACGAAAATGTGCAACAGACACACGTTATGCTTATGTTATTGCATTGTAGAGTTTTCAAGACATTCCTGTAGTACTGATCAGTCACAGTTATACGTACATGTACGGTATGCTGATAAACGTAACTTGAATATCGAAAAATAAGATGACCATAACTTTCCCAGCAGAGGCAACACTTTTGCTTTTCCTGGTGTGGGTAAGGATGAAGGTTTCCCAATAGAACTTTGCTATTTACTTTCAGGATCGAAATGATGCATCCGTGTTTCATTAGAAACTGCGCATCTTCATGTAATAAAATCTTAAAACTGCATGCAAACGGGAGTCAGCAATCTTACAACCGCCCGTGCATAAATACGTCCCATGTGCAACTTTGAGTTATCAAGTGCGGGTGTACCTAGTCAAATTTTCAGAATTTCTGAAAAAGTAGGGAAGAATACACTCTCAACGTGCCAATTTATATACCACTGCATTGACCACCTACGTGGTCTGGTGGTAGCGTTTGCAAACACTAATCCATGTCCTGTGTTCGAATCCCGGTCAGGCGAAGCTGTTTCGATAAGTTTACGAAGAATTTTCTTACCCTGAGAAGGTGAGTGCAAGATAGCTCTGAGCGCCAAGGACTCTCCGAGTTCATTAATTCGTTTCATTCATGACTGGAGACTTGCACACATTGTATTCACTTCTAAACAGATTACATTAACCTTCTTTATTCAACGCTGTGGCAAACTAACACAAAGTAACCAATTTAGGAAATAAATGTGGCAATTACTGGATTTCAACAAATTTGTTATACTGGATTGCGCACATTTTTATTGTTTTCGAATGTAGTTCACTGGTACTTTTAGATCAGAAGATCCTTATATAAGGAGAAATTCCGCTCAATTTCTGCTGACACCAATGGAGTTCCAAAGGCTTCCACATTCGATTTGTTCCTCAAATGGAATCAAGTGTGGCTTTGGCAAATCCGTCTAGGTTCTTCTAACCCTTAATCGCATCAAGCAAATACCTTGTAGCAATGCATTAAGAAAAATTCCAACCCTGGCTGGGTATTTATCGTTGACTAATTGTTGGACATACTTGATGGTTGTTGTGTCTCTTGAATCTAGAGAATATATGAAGCTTTTGATTTTTTTTTTCGAAGTTCTCGCAGAAGAAAACCGCATCTTATCCAAGTACCCCACCTGGTTTACCAGGGAAATGTGTTAGGCAGAGCTACTCGATACAAAAATTGACGATTTAGGATCTTTGCAAGAATCTTCTTCAGAGCAGCGATGAAGCCCTTTACCCTGTTGCATTCCTTCCTGACTCTTTCACAATACGTGCAATACATGTCACATGGTGGAGGTTGGAGCACATGTTCTGCAATTTCTGGAAAGTCTAAAGCATGTAGGGTGCTTGAACAGTCACCAAAAATTCGATATTTTCGTAAAGTATGCCCTCGGCCACAGCTTCATGCATAAATCATTGAATGACGGCAGTTGGTATATCTCAAAAACCACGGATTTCACCCTTTCACCAGATAATCAAAACACCAGCACATTCAATACACATCTTTTCATCTAACATGAATTATACTTCATGTTTGCCTACCTCCTCTTTTATTTTCTCAAAAACACTCTCATAAATTGGCTTTATGTAATTTTTTTCTCAAGATGCTCCAATCCTGTACTTGCTTTGTATGTAACTCTCGGGAAATAATTTGAATGCAGAATTGTTGAACTTATGGACTGGAATTCATGTCTGAACTAAGCCTTGGTAAGATCTGCAGAGAACTGCATAGATGACTGCTGCTTTTCAGGTCCTGGTGTGAGGGCCAAGTATCAAGATAGTTTGCTTAGGTTGCGACTTATGGGGTTCGACACTTCCATTGCTTGCTGTACTGGATGTGCCGGTTTATTCGGGCTCTTTTTTGCTTCTCATCGATCGCAATACTTACATGGCACATCGAAGAATTAGATCATCAATTTGGATTAACTGTCTCTTGAATTCTTCTGAAAGTGCATACAACTTTGGCACGATAGAGTACTCCGACTGAGATTTTAGCCTTCTTTACATAAAATGGGTGTGGACCGCAGAGAGAATCTGTTCTGGCGAATAACTCAATTAAAATTTGTGTTTTCTCTTGCAGCAATTTCTATATTAACTTGGAAACTATTGGGGCTGCAAATTTATAAATATATCATTTCACAACTCTCCTGATATAATTGGATTTGATGTAGCTACTCAATAAGAATGAAAATAATTATTTTTCCGCCCAATTGTTTAACAAAACTTGATAGAACTTGATAGCTGCTGAAGCATCAAAGAGGGACAATATATATACTAATCTCACAAAAAAGTGAAAAACGATGTAACAAAATTATTTGGCTTCATTTCATGCTCAAAAACATAAATCTTAAACGATTTGTACGAAAACACTATTTTTGTAAAGGTGCTGCTCTTAAAATCCGCCTCCTAATCATTGTCGAATGCCCCAGTATTTTCTTATTAGAGGATCCATATCATGAAAATGAGCCAAAGAAGGGTATTTACGTTCGCAATTACAACACAATAAGTAATAAAATAAAAAGTTATCATATCCTCCCATGAACATTTGCAACAAGTTTCTAAAGTGTGGACAAACTAGTATAGCCACCATGATAAGTAAAATAGTGTCAAAATTAGTGTAACTCGAAATTCAACCTCCAAAGATTTCCATCCAATTAACAAACCCACTCTATAATGTTTAAAATATATCACAATAAACTCATTTTTACATATCATGAATGAAAATGCTTATACCTAGAGGACACCTTTGCTATTATGACTGTAAGGTATATGGGCAGTTCAGGGTATCATTTGCAGATGTACTGGTCAGAAATGCTTGACTTTCTTACCTGAGTGAATTATTGTTAGGTGCATATTAAATCGTTAAAAATAAAACATGTTAAATTACACAGGAATGGTTGTATAAAATTTTTAAAAATAAGAATATAATAGTAAATACAAAAACTATAAAAAAAGGAAATAAGTTTTATTCTATTCTCTGGTGATGGTCAGTTGTTTTTATAGGTAGCCCTTATCTTGATTGATGTCCGTTTTGTAGCTTCTTAGTTGATTTTTGAGGGCGTTCGTATACTCCGTTCATTCTTAGAATAGGTCATAATGTAAACAAAACAAATTGTATGCATCCGCCAAAACAAGTTCTGTACACATCAGAGCAAAAATAAATAATGAACCAATCGTATACTATTTAACACATTACTATATAGCGTGAACTACATCAAATGAATAACAAGATAAAGATAATAATAAATATTATAATAATTTATTAATTGAAGAGATTACCTTACGGAAACTGGCTAAAAATTCTCTTTCAACACTCTCAATGCAACTCGAAGACATAGATTCACCTGATGCGATCACTAGTCCATCACAATAGTGTCGTAGAAGCCTTCAATTTCCCCAAATATATTTTCTTCCACTGCCACGGCATGCTCAATACACTTTTTACACTTAGCAATGGCCAGGCCCAAACCAAAGGCCAACATCTCGAAGATTGAATATTTTGTTACTTTCGGCAACGTAACCTCAACCCTATGGGGATTAGCATATATGAGACAGTTCCCATGCCTTAAACTGAGCAGAAATTAATAAAAATGTTGCTCTTACCCTTAGATAATATCAAAATATGTTTTTCCCGTTTTCAATACATCTTTACCTGAAGAATCAATACTATTTTGAGAAATGCCAGTGAATTCAGAAGGGATGTTCACAATGCCTTTTATTGCGAGTGAGGAATACTTTTCGGAAAAGTTAAACACATTTATAATTTTTGTTTTCTTACCGTCTTACTTCCTTTGTGTTTAATAATTATAGCAATTGAATTTCCACCATGATGCCATTATGTTTTCCTTAACTAAATAACTATGTTTTTATTCCTATACTAACGAATAATGCTTGTTATTAAGCAGTGAATTTTATCAATATAAAATATTAAATTATTATATTTATACTTTTCCATTTGTGCAGTTGAATGTCATGCGGTCAATCCCACGTGGTTAATGTTTACATTGCAACCCATCGTAAGAATGAACTATTTTTAAGCGCAGCATTTGCAAGTGGAAATTTTATAGGATGTACACAATCTCAAGAACACATTTTTACTAAACGACATAAATTATTTTAAGAAGTTGAGGAATGATTTGTCGATGTTGTACGTCCGGAAAGACCGTCCACATCGAAAACAGGGGTATAGTCCAACAAAGTTGATGCAATATTCGAGGATATTGATTAGCGATTATAAAGATTGCACGATCATGTATGGATTTGATGAAGTTAGTTAGGCATTCCCACTGCGGATCTTGCAGCCTGTAACTTTTTTACTTCTCTCTGTGTGAAATTGATTTGGCGACATTTTCAGAGAGAAAATTAAATTATCAATGCTGTTTGTGCTAAATGGAGTCAAATAATGGCCGTGATACAAGAGTATTGAAAAATGAACTGAGCATTGGAATAAGTATATTACTTCCGAAAATTGTTATTTTGAAATTGTAAATGAATTTCAATAAAAATAATCAATATTAGTGGTTATGTAAACTGAGTCCTTCGGACTGTAAGGCCGTGATGGGATTGTTCTACTTCATCTTCCCAGACATTTCGTCCACCACTGATGATGTCCACCGCAGTCGTGAACGAAACGTCTGGGAAGATGGAGAAAAATTCCATTGTACCACAGTCTTATAGCCTGAAGACGCAGTTTACATAATTGACACCGGCCATGAAAGCCTAGGTTCTACAATACTAGTGGTCCCGTTATTTTTTTGATATCTCTTCATATTAAATTGTGTTACTTTTTTAATGTAGATGGATATCTGCAACGCTTTTCATTATGGTGACATTTAAGTTCATAATGCAGAAATTCTGTGGTAATATTTATAATAAACATTTTCTTTTAAAGTAAAATTTATTTCTTTAAAGGTAAATTTGGAGTGGCGAGATATGATATATATTTAAATTCACTCATTAAAATGCTATCCTGATTCTTGAATTTATTTTTACAGACTTGATTTGTGATCTAAAACTCAATATTTATGTTTCTATGTTATAGTCTCACCCAAAATACACATTCAGATATGGCGTACAGGATCATCAAACCCGGGACTTCAAGGAGCAGGCTGAGAAGCGTGATGGCGACAAGGTGGAGGGATTCTACAAATTGGTAGAGCCAGATGGTTCCACACGCCTGGTGCAATATTCCTCGAACAGAGACAGCGGTTTCCAAGTTAACGTTCATGCAATGCAATCACCTTATCATTATGTGTATGTACGACATCGCGAATAGCATTTAACTTAGGTGGGCTATAATTTCATCTTTTCATTCTATGGATGTCTTAAGCCGTTAGTTTACTAATTTTTAATCTCCGAGTACTACAGAGAGAACGCTTAGAAAAATAGAAATAAGGTTACATAGATAATGGGACCTGGTAACCCCAAAAGTAGAAAATGCCTGGAAGAAATGAGGAATTCTTGTATATAATTCCGTAACAGTTAAACAAACTGCCCAGACACTATTGACCATGTAGTTAATGTCTGAATTTTGTGAGGTGTTAATATCCTGCTATAGACTGTTATGGTCGGAGTAGCATATTCCGGTACGAGGTACTTGCTCAAGGACTGACCGTTTGCGCCTATGCCCCCACGGGAGGAAAGGATAAAGTGAGGGAGACACTGGGAGTTAAAGCATAGTGGACATTGTTTCCAGACAGAACAATTTCCCCCTTCAAGGAGTTTGAGCCCCTTAGACACCGCGGCAGAAACTTTTCCTAAGAGCAAACTACCGTCACACCGCACAACCCCACCTCGCCAACAGAACTAACTAATGATATGGAATGGGAGATTTCGTGAAAAGAAAATGACATCCTATCATTTCCTAACGACGAGGGGAAATCATGATAAAACCCAGGTCAGGATGGCCGGCCAAAGAGATCTGAAGCTGAGACCTCCTGAATGCGCTGGCACCTAAGTCACCACGCTTGGTCAAAGCTATGGAGATCGAAAGAAAAATTTTTCTTGTTATGATTTTATAAGCAACTCAAAATAAATGTCTTCAGTTGGGCGTATTCACCTCTTTTGGAATCCTTGCTATTTTATGTACAATAGTATTCCATTGATTTGACATTATCTTAAAGACAAAGAGAGCAGCAGCAGAACAACAACGGAAGTTACCGAAGAAAACATCTTACGTTTAGAGATCCAAGAATTTTTCTACAAATAACTACGAAAGAATTGTTCAAGTTAGGTGCTCCACAGTTTAGCCGAAAGTTGGAAACTTTACAGAATGGAATGACGTCAAGAAATGGTCTAAATATTCAAAAGAGGTAGTCTCGATGAATGCTTGCTATTGTTACTGGAAATGAAACTTGGATCTACTAGATTGATCCTGAAACTAATCGCCAGTCTTCCATTTGGTTCTTCCCTCAGGATGTCACCCTCGAGTGCCCGAAATAATGATTATTCTTGGGTGCCTCCGAAAATGCTTGCAGAGGATAAGGCGTTGTATACTATACCTGGAAGAGTAATTTGAAAAACTGTGTCAAATAAAACTTCTATCCCCCTTTGCTTACTGAATATCTAGCGTCTCTTGTCTGCAAGGATTGTTCAGAAGTTATCTAGTGTTCTGAACGTTTGGATTTTGACATAGCTTGACAGCCACTCAGAGAAGATGTTATTGCGCATGCATGCAATATTACCGGGCTACTCAGTTGACAATGGGATGCGAGTGACCGTGACCGCGACCTATATATTTCCAAGGCTGATGATGCAAAATATTAGTTTCTCTAGGTCTAACAGCTCCTACAGCTAGGGTGTTCAAATTTCAATCATGAAAATTAGTTGTTATAAATTTAGTACACTGTTTCTTTAAAAGAGACATGAATATAGATACTTTTCAAGGAATGAAAGTATTATATAAAAGCAATAGGCTTAATGCGCTTATAAGAGGGATAAGTCAAAAGTCATAGTACGAGTAACCAATTTGTTTTCTCGCGAACAAGGGACGACACCAAAAAATACGATTGAAGGTATATGACATATACTGTCGGGTATGTCATCAACGGAAGGATGGCTTCCTCGTAGGGAAGAAGTAAAACACAGAAAACGAGATAACATTGGTTTATTACAGCAGATCGGCAATCGACATTCTGCCATGCTTGAAGGCCTCAGTCCACCTCGACACTGTTCAATAGGGCAGGATACACGCACCCAGTGCTGCCCGTAGCTCTGAGTTACATTCTCGTATATTCCTGCCGAGAGAAATACTATTTTCACATATGCACGTTGTTCATTCTTCGTGACCTGCATTCCTTACCATTGTCGCTTATCACTGAACTGGGGCCTGCTGAGACACACACCTCTGCTCACATACACCATCTGGTGGCTTCATTTGAAAACGCATTTCATACACTTTTAATCATGTATCGTATATTTTTCGTGGTGTTCGTTGTTCACGAGGAAAAAAATTAATTGCCATGACTTATGAGTTATCCCTCGTATCAACAGAAGTACACGTCGAATTCTTTTATTTTGCAGATTGCAAAAACTCTACGATTACAGTCATATATGGTTATAAGTGAGATTTTATTAATATTAGCTTTAATACCTTCTATTGGCAATCATTGAAAACATTCTGTCACTCTGGGTATTTCGGTCAACAAAACGTTAAATTGCACTAATGTTTTGCATGTTACATTTCCCCTCATTTTGTATTTTTCTACCTCCTCTTTCCCTTCATTTGTATGACTTACACATTAATGCATAGGTTAGCTATCCGTTGTGCAGTCATTTCTTTTTAAACGCAAGTGAAAAATAAGGGGGCTCCTTGAACAATGGTCAGCACTTTATCAGGACCACCTCGATGACACCACAAACACAGAAGGATTTGAATCTAGGGTCTCCAGGTTACAAGTCTCAAGTGTTACCGTCTGAGCTAACCTGTTTGCTGCATTTTCGTTTTATATAATACACAAGTGTGCCATCCAAATGTTCATAAAATGCTCTCTCATTTGACATAACTTTAAGATTAAATTGTTGCATAATGTTCTGTAAATATCTGAAATAAAACTGTCGAGCTTCACAGTAAAAAAAAAGTATTTTGAGTAAGAAAACAAAAACCTTAGACTGCTCATGCGACGTTTTACGTTGTGGGTATAAATCGCCACGTTTTCTTCCTTAACGATACTGCAGAGCCTTTAGGTAACTTGCCCAACGACAGAGACGCTCTTCTGAGCTCTGAGATGATATTTTACCTTTAGCCAATAGCAGTCTCCCCCGCGAGATCGATACATTTTTCAGATCGTAAAATTCTCAAGTGCAATCCCTCTAGGAGGGGCTTTACGCCGTGGTCATATCGTACATTTATGGCACGTTGTAGAACTCCATACCCGAAAAAAGAGTCGTAGACAAAATTATCGGCCGACATTAGATTTTTGTCAGATGGTGTTGGAGGCCATGGGCTTTCCACCTGTCCTTCACCCTCTATTGGGAAATAAATGTACTTGAAATTCTCCTAATAATTGAAACCTCTCTCAGGGAAAGCCCCAAGGTGCCGGAATGGGTACTGACAGCAGTCTAGAAAAGAGTAGAAGAACTCCATGTGGAGTATGTCGAATGACACCGTACCTACAGCTGTTTGAGAGTTTATCAGTGCTGCAGTTTACCATCTTACCTTATAGAACATGTGGTAAACTAGACACTGAAAGTTACATTTGCTAGCTTACACGTAATAAAGCTGATTTTGTAATTCATTATTATTGCGATGATAATGTTGCTCTGCACTGATTCACATGCCTAAATGGTAAAGTTACGCGGGTCGTCGATAGGGGACGGTCTTAAAAGTTTATGTATGTTCTCATTGCTGAGATAACACTGAAATAAAATGTTCCTTAATTAAATGTAATAGTGATACTAGTATTAAGATTAGATCAAATATGACGGAAATAATACCCCGTCAGCAATGCGCTGATGTTAAAATACTGAGTCGTGTTTTTATTTACGATGTACATTAGTGGTTTAATTGAGAGAAGTTTAGAATGAAGAAAATACAAGCTGTGTACTTTTTTCTCTTCTATTTAGTGTTATTTGTCATGCTAGTCAAGATATTGTCTTTTTATTATAAAAGCATTAATTATACGTGCACTGTATTTATTTTATTGTATCTTGTAACAAACTGTATGTACTATGATTATTTAATGTTAAACAAATATACGGTTTATATTAATGTAAAGCTTCTCCTTTATTGTGATTTATGTCAGCTATGTCATAATTTACTGCATTTTATTATAAATATCGATTAATTATTAAAATGTGTTTTCTGAATAGTTTTACACCATAAAACAGTAGTTAAAGCATAAAATTACGCTTTAATAAACTTTTTATGCATTTATTTTTTTTTCCTTATATAACTGAGACGCGAACAGTTCATGGAGACAGAAAGAGGGGTTTACTTTAATATGTTTCGTAATTAATTCAAATTTTAACACCAGTGAATGAATTTATCTGGAAATTTCAGACCCTCGAGTGATATTTATTAGGACTATTTCACGAATAAAATAAGAATTTAAATATAATTCCCCTAAACTTGGCTTACAAAATTGTAATAAACGTATATTTGTATTATGAAAACTCAAATTTCAAGCCATCTTACAACAGAAGAATGCCGATTGTCAGTAATGCCAATAGAGACGTGCCAAATACGGATTTAAGACTATTTCATGAATAGAATAAGAATAAAAGTAATATATACTTGAAATTCGCGCACAGAATACGTACAGTTGTATAAAATGTTATACTTACCTATGAATATCTATCTGTTCAGAAACGTGACACTGAAATAGACGCAAGTCGACTATTACAATCGCTACCGTTCGATTTACTAATACCAACTGAGAAAAACTAAACAAAGATCAATACCTTCCCACCGCCTGCTAGCAAAAGTGGTCAGTGATGCGTGCTCATTAATTAATGTTGGGGTGTAGAGTTGGCTACACTGATCAGAAGACAAATGCATTTCGCGCGGTAAAATTACGATATTTTCAATGCGATTGGTCAAAATTCAAAATTTTGTATCATTTCATTGACTATTTTGTGACAACGTTACATAAGTGAAATGGCCTTGCTTAAAATAAAGCGTATGATGGTGTTCTTGGAAGAAGATGGTACAAGAATTGGAAAGTAAAGCAAATATTAGAACATTAGTACATTTTAAAAAGCCGAAAGGTTATTGCAGGGATATGCCTGTCGCCAACACATTCCTTAATTTATATCGCAGATGCTATTAAACAATGAACAAATAAATTCCGATTTATAATCCCCATCTTTTACACCATTCTTTGCATTTTCTAGTCATATAATATTGTCGAACGAATAATTTTGCTCCAAAAAGAAGTAAATTGTCCTCGAAGAAGGTATCAATGTGCTGATTAAACGTCTATTTTCAGTTTTTCCATCACGTATACTTTTTTTAATTTAATGTTAATGTTCATTTTATTTACGTTTAATTTTTTGCGATCGCCCGCAATCTCTCTCGTGCATGGCATGCATTGTTTGTCTATACGTGCATAATCTATTTAGACTATATGGATTACGTCAGAAGTATTCGAAGTATTCCAGTAATAAAAGGTGTTGTACATATACAAAGATTGGTATGTTGAAGCGTATACAGGCAGTTACAAAATTCTGCTGCTTCCTATGCACTACATAAGATACGAATGGGGGAAAAGACTGGAGTACAATCGAGGAGAACAAATACTTAGCACATACCATTGGTTGACCCAACAAAATTTTACTCTCACCCTTTCACATTAAACTTAGGTCAATTAAAAGAGGGCAAACTCAACAGAAATTAGATATACGAGAGAAATAGTTTATAATATCTAAACTGCAAAATAAAGGAAGATGCCTTACTGGGATAACATGATGGAGATGAATCATTTGAAAAAATCTTGAGTGAGAGCAAAGTGGGAGCTTGGAAAAACTCAAAATAGATTTGATAAATTTCCATGCTAAAAACAAAATGCCTTCACTGCAGACAAAAAATGCAAGAAATGTTGGATACTTATAAAGAAACAGACTGTTGCATGTCGTTCAAACTACATTTCTTACATTTCTCCCAATCAATCTTGGTGATAACAGTGACAGGGTGGGTGAAAAGTTTCCTCAAGCCATTAAATTATGGGAAAATGTTGCCAGGACTTCTGGAAAAAGTTAAGGTGGTACATTATTATTAATGCTATAAAACATATAAACGAGAATTATATGATAAACATTAAATTCAATAAAGGTGCTGAGTTTGAAATAATATAAGTGTCACAACATTTATGTTAAAGATTTTTATATGAAAAAAGTTTGTGCATGATATATGGCATCAAATTAAATTAAACGCATAAGTTATTATTTAAAACTTGTATATGATAGGGAAGTGTGAATGTATTTCAGAAAAATCGAAACAAGTGGGCATAGTTTCATTTCAGACCAATAAATTAATTTTATTTTGTTGACCAATGTAATTTGCATCATCTTTATCCTCTGCAATAATAATCTGTAAACTCATTGACAAAAAGTAACATGTGCGAGAGATTATAAATCTTCAACCTCTTATTCTTATGAACTAAATATTTCAATATTGACTTTATTATTATTTATTTACTTGTTAAAACGATCTGGAGCTAAGCTTCAGTCAGATTCATTCAATAAAATATAATAATTTAATTTCAAGGTTCATGAAATTATTTGTAGGGCTATTGTACTATGCATAACCAATTAGCATATCATTATGCTGTAAATTCGGGTTTTCGTTTATTTTGTTCATTGGCAGGTTTATAATATATGTACAGGAAATTAAATTAAATATTTTCTGCAATGCTTACATTGTTTTTTAAACGGAACGTATTTGAGCTTGAAGTATGCAGTATATCGCCCAATTAGACACGTTATATTCTCGCATGGAATACAAACACTTGTAATTTAATGTTTCTTTGTATAAGCATTAGAGCAATGGCTTTGTGAATAACCATATAATGAAACTACAAAAACTTTATCAACCAGGTGTTGATTTAACTTAAGAACGTCATCGTTATTCATTACGCACCTGTCATAGCCAGTGAATGTGCGGTTTCTAATAGGAATGTATAGTAAGACTGCAAAATTTCCGTAAGAAAAATAAGCGAAAAAACAAGTATTGCGAGTCAGACTCTAAATACAGTAGTGTTAAAGTTTATACTTTTTCAAAAAGCACTCTTTAAATGGAAAGAGAGAATACTAGACTTCAAAAGCTTGAGGAGTAAACGAAGTTACTGTGTGAGGCCAACAAGTTAGTTTGCAGCTACTCCATTTTTTTTTTTTTTTGTCACCAAGAAGGCATGATGGACCACCAAAGAGTCTTACAAATTTCAGTGATTGAGAAAATAAACGAAATACTATATTTTTATTATTATTGCCAATATGAGTTTCATAAATGGGAATAAAGTGACACTGGTCGGTAAGGCTATCATTTCTAAGCACAGTGCTCCAAATTAGAACATCTGGTGGCTATAGACAATATGTAACTTAGATGAGGTTTGGTAATCAATCATGCAAGATTGCACTTAAACTACTTATAGGCAAGGTAGCAACTTGATTGTACGAGGGTAGGTCCATAAGTTTCCGGCCTAAACATTTACTAGGTATGATAAAGACAAGAAGTATATTTCACTTTTCAATATAGTTACCCTTTATTGTAATACACTTCTCACATCTTCGAATTAACATTTCAACCCCCTCCTCCAAATAGTCGGAAGTCTCGTCTGCAAAATGGGCATAAACATCCATTACTTCTTCGTCACACTTAAATTTCCTTCCTCGAAGGTCCTTCTTGAGTTTGGAGAAGAGGAAAATAGTCACTGGGAGCTAGATCTAGGCTGTAGGTTGGATGGTCGATCCACTTAAAGTTACATTTTTTCACAGCTTCCTTTGCAACAAGAGCTGTATGCACAGGAACGTCGTTGTGAATAAGGCGCACAATGCCACTCAGTTTTCCTCGCCTTTTCTCTTTGATGGAAGCACGCACTCTGTGCAGCAGGCCAGCATAGTACTCCCCATTTACTGTGGTATTCCTATCCTTGAGGTCAATGAAGAGTCCCAAAAGAGTGTGGCTATGATCTTCTTGGATGACTGAGTGAACTTGGCCTTTAGAGACGGTGTTCGCCAGGTTTACGCCACTCCGTTGATTCTCTTTTGGACAAGGGATCATAGTAGAGGACCATGGTTTCATCTGTAAGAATGGTTTGCAGCAGAACTTCCCTCTCGTCACAGCAGAGCTCCAAAAATGCCTGACAACAGATGACTCGTTGCTGCTTTTGGACTGAGGAAAGAAGTCTAGTCACCCATCTTGCACTAACCTTATTCATGTTTGAATGTTCATGAATAATTCGAAATTCTGTTGTTTTAGAAAAACTCGACCTTGCTGCTATTTGTGTAACTTTGAGCGCCGGTCTTCCATAATTTCTCCTTCCACAAGAACGATGTTTTCAGGAGTGAGTCGCTCCAAGGGCCAACCTGCACGCTCTTCGTCTTCAATGCTTTCTCGACTCATTCGAAAAAGTTTGGCCCATTCTTTTACGGTAGACTATGAGGCGGCTGCTTCCTGATACACACCATCCAATTGCTGTTTAATTTCATGTGGAGTAAGTGCTTCTTTTGTGAAGAACTCAATACTCGATACTCCATTTGGAACATGTCACAATCTTCTACACATAGCTTTCTTTATGAAACTATATCCAAAAAACTGAACATAGCGGAGGGGAAGTTACAGCAATTATTTATTTAACAGATAAGATATGACTCCAGATAAAGGTTTTGTGAAGGCGATTATACTTATCAGTGAGGTCGGAAACTTATAGACCCACCCTCAAATGCCATGGAGGGTGCATTTCTGAACTTTTATTTGGAGCAAGAAAGCATACTATTGGATAATCTTCCATATCACTTATTCATTTTAAATAAAATTCCGAACGCATTCAGCAGAAAATCTGAAGTTACACTTAATGGCTGAAATATGGCTACTAAAACTAAGCTATTGCACAGCCATTCAACAACCATTTTAAAATTGAAAACCCATGAAAATTGTCATTAACGAAGAAACAGACAGAGACAAATTGGGAACCTTGCGTAAAACATGTACAAAAACAGCAAAACAACGACTTTGTGAAAGGAATTGCATCTGATGAACTTTTGAAACATTATTGCAAATCTACCAGATTCTGATGAACAGGAACTTATGAATAAATGTCTTATGACAATGATACGTCTTTAGCAGTTCCACAGGATTAAAGTAACACTCAGTTTAATTATATTTGCGTATTTTATTTCCAAAATAGTAGAAACCAGTATTGCTCAGAATACATGTAATGAGTGACTGGGAATGACAGAAGAATGGAAGTTGTGGGGAAGGAGGAACATCTGGCAAGGTGCAAATTCTCGCGGGATCCAAATGGCCTCCCATTTTAAAATAACTGTGATCTAGCAATAAATACTGTTACACACTTTTTAAAGGTGTTTTCACGATCAGATAACATCTTTGCTGCCAGACACTTACCATAGTCATTGCTCAGGAGGAGGTTAAATCTTTAGTTGTGAAGTGAGAAGCTTAGAAGAAGGTATCGCTGTTATTGCCTTCCCTCAGATTTTTCACGTTTTTAGAGACCTAAAATCAGCAGGATATTTAATTCACTGCTCTGTTCAACGCTTCAGTGAAACTGGTTCTTTAGCTCTGTGAGGACGACACGGTGGTGAAAGCAGTGGCTGCTCGTATTTAGCGTAATCCAAAATGGAAACAATAGGCAATGTCTCATGAGAACAGATTGCTGAAACAACATCTGGGACTGAAGGTTTATTACTGGATATTGTTCATTTTAAACTCATGCCTGAAGAAGCAGGGACAGCTGAACTGTAGACGCTACTTGAGGGTTTCGCTAATGATCTCCGAAAAATAATTTTTACGAACGATGAAGAGCTACGACCGTCAAAATGACAGGACTATGTTTTTGGCTACCCAAGTAAATCGTGACAGGCAACGTGTATATAAAATTACTGTTCTTAAACCTGTACACCAGCTGGTTCGAGAAGAGGCACCAAATGAGTTGGGTGGTCCTGTCTCTTGTAAAGAAATATAAAAGAGAATAGAGCATTTGAAAAGAACAAAGCAGCAGGCATTGAAGACTTACCAGTAACATGTAAACTTAAAGCACTGAGTTAAGAAGTTGCAATGTTTAACTAGATTACTAAAGGTAATAAAATTGTAAAGGAATCCCAAAGAATTTGGTAGTATAATAATAATAATAATAATAATAATAATAATAATAATAATAATAACAACAACAACAACAACAACTCTATGTCCCATTTGTAAAGGGAAAGGAAATTAAGATTATCCGAGCCGTTACAGAGGTATAACACCTCTATCAAATATGAGTAAGTTATTTAAAGGGATCCTGGCATGTAGAATTAAAGGTCGGCAGAAGATAATCAGGTAATATGACAATTTCAGAGTTCAGGAAGTGTAATATTCTATGGATAATACGCTAATTTCAAACTTACTAACAGATCAATATTTAACGAACAAATGCGGCAGACTCCATATGGTTTTTACATCCTAGAAAAAGCATATGACAGAATAATACGAGAAACACAGATGGGTTTTAGTAAGAAATGGTAGTCAATTTATTGAAAGCATTATATCAAATCAGTACTTTTTGTACAAAGTTGATCCATATCCTATTTCATTTGTTTATAGATGCCATAATAACCGATTTAAATGCAGTGAATAAACATATATCTATAATAAATAATATGGAAACTCTATAAATATTGATTTAAGCAAACTATTTGATGATAAACTCTTTTATTGGTTTACAAATGCAATTAATGAAATTGTAAGATTTTGTGATAAAGGGAGATTAAAGGAATATCAATAAAATAAAAATATTAATTTCCAAGAAAAACAATAAATTAATAAAAGAGGAAAAATGAACTATGACACAAAAGAACATTCAGGTAGGTAATAACTTAGTATACCTAGGACTTAAAAAAAGCAGTCAAGGAGAGGGGATGGGTGTTAACTGTATGGAGAGAGTTTATGGAGCATTTGTAATGTTATGTTTTAAATGTTCCATAAACGTCTGCAAACATGGGGATAGTACTTGAAATGGGTTTATGTGAGAAGTTTGGTGATGGAACGAGTAGGTTTAGGTTATACCAGTTGAATGAAGAACACATTTTAAAAAAATGTGTGAAGTATTAGGAAAACAATAGGTATATTAATAGTTGGGCTAATAAGCTAAAGAACCAATTGGAAAAGAACGAGATAGGTGATGTATGGAGGGATTTTGGATGTGAATAAGATTGTGAAGATATGGATAGACAGATTATGCAGGGTGCAAAAAGGAGAAAAGTCGAGAGGGTTTGCTTGACTCAGATTAGAATGTGGAAATTGAGAGGATTCAGAAATAACGGTGAACAGGGGATATACCCTTTATGTAAGGAGAGTGAAGAGACAATATACATGTTGTTGAATGTTCAGGAACTACTGAACTAATTAAATAAAAATGGCTTGGAATTAGAAAAGTACAGCAAATAGGAAACATTTTGAAGATAATGACCAGATTAACAAATTATGTACATTTTTTTTAAAGTTAAAAGAAAGGGAAGAGTTGAGACCAATGAAAAAGAGGCATCTGAGCTTCTAGCAGGATTCAACACCAGCTCACAAGACAAGATCCTTCCAAAGCTGGCTTCAGAAACAGATCCTAATTTTATTGCTGCTCAATTGCTTTAGGGTAGGGCATGAAAGAAAAATCAGGCCATACAAAGTCTCAAGTAATTCCTGGAGGCAGCAGTGGCGGATTTCTTCCACTAGTTAAAATACTGAAACACATTTTTATTTTGCAACTAAAACTCTGTTACAGAACTAACGGTCATACTAGTTATGTAAGTGCTCAAGGAATTAAAACGTTTAATTGGATTATTGATGTTATAAAATGACAGGCTTATAATTTCGCCTCCCAAAGCATGTGTTTGCCTTTACAGACCAGGAAAAAATATATTGCCTGTCACGACCTGGTATCGACTCTGGTTCCCTAGTTGTAAACAAGCAGATAGTATGTGTGTGGAGGGGGGAGCGGAGATGAAGGGAAAGAGAGTGGGGAAAGGTGCCATCACCACTGCTAAGGAGTTCTATGATGCAGCTTTGTTTCGCTGCTGTCAAAGTGAGTGAAAGTTTTGTCTTTCTGGATGATGAGTCATGTCTAACATTATATTTCCTAGAATTCTAGTCTCCTTAGTTCCTTAGCTGAACCTCAGTACGTGTTAGGCATTCTTGCTGCCTGATACCCTAATTTCTTGTTCGCCTAACAATCAGTTTAATTCTTCAGGGTTAGTTCCGAGGTTCAAATTCAACTATCTATGGCATATAACTTTTCGTTCCACAATCTAAGGCGTTTGGTATTATGACATCCCTCTTCTATGGTTGTTTACCTGAGGAGATATTGATATTAGTGCAAAAACCACAACAAAATCGCGACAAATCTCAGATTTCCATATTAAGGTTGTTTCAGTTAATGGAGGACGTTCTTTCTTTTGTTTCGTGGCACCACCGATTTTTCACAATGTGATGTCCGCATTTTCCAATGTAGAAGGCTACCCAAAGGCTCGCAAGCGTTCAGAAGCAATGCCTTGCTTCAAAAAATCAAATCCGCAAAAACTCATGATGAGGTATCTGGTGACACTAAGTTTGGACATCATTCAGAGCAGATTTCCAGTGATAATACGTGAGGAATGGTTTGGCACTGTGGCTGGATAGATCCGGGCATTTGAGATGAAGTCACCACACATCTCTTCGTCGATGATGTTTTTATGGAAGTAGACTGCAAGCCAAATGTGAGAACCCTGAGTTGTCCTTGGGCGCAGTAACTTGCAATCGCTATGAACTCCTTGGAGAGCTATTCAATGAATTTGGAGCGCCCTTTTGGCCCGTTAAGACGATAGTAACAATCGCGGGGTCAGTTTGCATCATCCAAATATACCCAAATTTCATCCCACTGCATTTTTCATCTGCTAGGTGCCATTCATACAGTTTTCAGAAGTTGGTAAAGCGTTCCTTGATATGCTGCTCTCTGATGGCATGCCCACGCGCTTTGTGAGGAGAATCTAGCGCTAAATGTTCCTGTTTTATGCGGTGCATTGTGCCCTTGAATGTCCCTGTGGAGTACCTAAGGCTTTTCAGTGTTGGTGGGTTTTCTTGAGTTACCAATTTCTTGACATGTGCTATTAGTGCTGTAGTTCGTCTTGGCTTGTTCGCTTTCTTTTTGCATTTTCGGCTTCAGATCGGAACTCCGATCCACACACGTCTTGCTTAGGTGAGGCCCTTCTCTTTGAAGCGCTTTACTGTTGCGTCGGTTGTTACAAATCCGCAATGTTATGCCATTTTTATTAATTTTTGTACGCGATTGTACTAACAGCGTCTCCGGATTCTCTTACGAGAATGCACATATACGCTAAAAAGAGCTGTGACTGATGAATCATTCAAAGTTTTCCAAGAGTAACTGGGGCAACCCTCCTTAATTCCAAGTGCTACCATTCCTGTCGTACGGATAAAAATATTATTTATCTAAAATACTCGTTTACTTTCATGGTTTGCTTTAGTTTTAAGCCTACAAGTTCCAAAACTTACATTGAATTAACTTCTTGTCATTCGTTCTATTTAACACAAATGGAAAAGAAACAAACTCTACAGTTGGATCCTCTCCGAATTCCGTAGCAGAAATTACAAGTGTTAGGCAACCGGAAGACATATTAATCTATTGCATGGCTCAGAGTGTAAAATGTTTTAAAAACAAACAAAAAATAAACAGGAATAATGCTATATCACGAAACTTTCACCATCGCCACGATTTTCATCATGTCACGAGCTACCGAAAACGTCCGCGGTGTAGGTCACTTTCTTCGGTTCCTTTGCTTAATACGATATAAATTTCGCTACCAGAATAGTGTACTCGTCACGCATTTAATCGCACACCGGCAAAGGAAGAAACGTCGTTAACAGGTCCGGAACTAATGCACTGTCTGACGATTTCAAGGCGAGCCTTATGGCCTTAACTGGATTCGTGACATTTTCTATGCGAAATAAAAGAATTATCACCGTTGTCATTAAAGGCTTTAGCGCTCTAAAATTTCTATATGCACATTGACAATCTTTGGCTCATCTTTATCACCCACTCATTACAATTATCACTGGCGTGCAAAAAATACTTTTTTCTTTTTTTTTTCTACCTGGATATATGTAATATAAATGCCCTGAATTTACATAAGTTTTCGGTTTTACTCTATCGGGCTATCACACCAAATGTACTTATATTTTGTATGAAATATTATTAAGTTTTAAGATATACAGCTAAAACAAAACTGTTTTTTTTAAGATTTTATTTTAACTTAAATATTAATGAATATGAAAAAAGTGCGCTATGTGTCAATAACTACGAATTTTCGAACTTTCTCATTATTAAGGAGTAGAAAACTTCATTCATTTCGAAAATTTGGTAAGTCCTTTATTACTGTCCGTTTTCAAACACCAACAGTAATCAGCCAACGTTTGCATCCCAAATGCCTTTATTTCGGGTTTCATTGTTTTAGTGTCTTTATGAAACCGTACACCTTGTTCTTCACTCATTGCATCTCAACATTCGCAGGGAAGTAATCAACATGCTGTTGAGAAAATGCATTTTAACACTCATTCTACACCCCAGATTACTAAAATGTTGTGACATTTCCTACAATTTTCTTTATACTTTCAGGTTTCTTGTTTACAAAAAAGTTTTCTGTCATTTTTTTTTTTTTTTTTTTTTTGTGCCAACCATGCTGACTTCTTTAACTCAGACATCGACTGAGAACAGGTCTCATCCTGCATAGCTCACGAATCTGGGGGTCCATCGAAAATACCTGCTGCTATCTTAGCTTCAGTTTTCTGTGGGAACTTTGTAATAAGAAACTTGAAACAATCACTCTCCTTATTCAGAGCAATAACAAATTGCTTCATCAGACCAAACTTAATATGGAGTGGTGGAAGAAAGAGAAACCAATAGTTCATATTCCACATTTTTTTTTCTCCAGAAACTAAATTGTTCTTTTTTGGTTAATTTTTTCTGGTCCATGCTCTGATTTACCTCTACTGGTTTATTCACAAGTCAATAATTTATTATCTTGTTTAAATCTCTCAGAATATTTACTTTACGCGTTTGCTGAACGAACAAATAACAAAAATTGTTATTTTCTTTAATACCGATTTCTAAAAATCTGTAGCACGATGAAACAAAACTAAGGCTGGTTTGATAGATTTCATAGGTAAGCAATCAGAAAATATGAACAGTTTTCATTCAGAAAAAATTGAGTAGACAAGTGGTTATTACTAATTAATATAGTATTGAATTAAAAAAAATTATATCAAGAATTCAAAGATTATGGTATTCATGTGGGGGTTTTAAGTTAGAAAAGATTAGAGACGATATTGGGAAGGAGAGGATAAGTACATTTGAGTATCTAGAAGAAAGATTAAGTAAATGAAAAATGTATTAACAGGGTGGAATTGTCATTGAAAGTTGTAAAGGTAGGTTTGGAGAAACTACCTATGGGCAATTAAAGGTTGTAGAGAGTTTATGCAGCAATAGTGGAGCGAAAAAAGTTATATGGGATACAGATTTGGGGATATGTTCGAGGGATAAGTAATGTCGATTTGATTCACAGAAGTTTCTCAAACTAAAGTTGGGTCTTTAGAGAGTGTCACCTTATGAGTTAGTTCAAGCACAGTTAGGACGAATAGGGAATAAGGGGAAAATAGCAGAAAGGGCATTAAAATAGTGGTTCACGATTGACAGGCTAGAGAAAAAATTATATTAATAATGTGTAATTACACAAGAAAGAGATCTGGGTCAGTACAATTAAGGAGATTTTGAAAAGGATGTGTATGGGGGAGAAAGATTGAAAAGCTTAAAAGGGCAAGGTTTCTGGAAAGAAATAAGCAAACGATTGAAGACATTGAAGTACAAGAAATATTTGATAGTTTTAATTTTAAAAAATGCTGAACTTTATATAGAAGCATGAAAAATATTGGGGTAAAGAAAATTGTTGAATGCTATGATAAGGAAGACAGAGAGGGATATTTGCATGGGCTAGAACAGGAGTTGATAAGGGTAGGCGGAAGATTCAATACAGAAAAATGTCCAACGTGTGAGAAGAAAGTTAATATCTGCATATTTTATTAGAATGTAAAGAAACTATGCCATTGGGAGAGAAGTCGCTTTTAAGAAATAGAGTGATTTCCCAACAGTGACTGGGAATAAGTTACTGAATTTAAGTTCAGAGAAAAATTGTAAAGAAATAAGAACTTATTTTGGGAAAGTTGAGGGGGATCAATTAACAAATTAAGGAAATGAAAGGTGCGGAAAACTATTAGAGATGACGGTTTTAATTATGTGGATGAATGTATTAGCCCAACAACCGTACAGTTTAAGGTACTGGATGGAAATTGAGACAAAGTATTATTAGAAATATTTAAAATTAATAGAATAGCATATAGTACAATTCTACTTAGTGGTTTATATAGAATAACACATTTCATTCTTTATTTATTTCAAAACGAATGCTAATCACAACTTATTATATCTCAAATGTAGAATATCTTTGGGACATTATTAACCTCTATAGAAAAAAAATTAAAATATTCTCTTTCCTGCATAAGACATAACTCAACAGGTCGTTTCATGTTACTGCCACTCTTTGAAGGACTGTGTTGTCAACACCATTACTTTCCTGTGTAATATTATGCTTCCGATCGTCCAATATCTGGGGCAGGTGGCATAAATTCTGTCTTTTAGTAATCCCATAGGAAGAAGTCCATCAAATCAGAACATCTCGAATACCACACGTTCTTGGAGATCATCCTGTCATCAAAGAAACTTTCTATTAGCGTCATGGATTGGTTTGATGTATGACATGTAGCCACATCTTGTTGAAAAACTTCTTGACACAGCTCAACATCATCTAGAAGTTCAACAAACTCCATGAAAATCCAGGGTACTCTACAGTGCCCATAGTCAGGTTAAAAAAAAGGGGGGGGAGGAAAAAAAGGAAAAAAAAAAAAAAAAGGAAAAAAGGAAAAAACAAGAAGAGGTTCCACTATTCCCCCTTTGTTTACCAGTGCCAGTATTGTGTTTCTTTCGGGGGGGATTGTGAACACAGCATTTTCTCTGGTATGCCCTTAGAGTATTTTAATCCAGCCTTGCTTAACAAATAAAGAATAAGCATCTGCACATCTCATGACATGGAATCAAAACTCCCAAATATCCCGCTTAATTTGGGTGAATTTCCAGTCAAGTAAATAAAGAAATGTGTTAGTTTCATATAAATCACTCTGTATGTGCTGCATTTTAATGTACGTGTATCGAATAAAATTAATTCTTGAAGAAAGAATGCGAGCATAATTTGAAGACAGCGTTATCATACTACATTTGAATAATTTTAAAAGTCATTAGATAAGAAATAACAAATTAGAGCATGAGTTAACGTATCACTTAGAGAAGGGGTTTCTCCAATTGGATAAAAGAGAGATTGTATGATATTATGGAAACAGATTCCCTTTCGTATTTTATCGTGAAGTAATGAGTTATGAAGGTATCATGAAAGATGACTCTATTGTCAATCGGTCTGTGGAAATGAGGACTGAAGATAAATCTGCCTCATTGAGGAGAGACTACGTAAATGGCTGAAGCTCTAAGAAATATCAGCAACTGTCACCTTTGAATCATTGTGAGAAACGTCTGTTGATAAAGGTTACCGCAAAGTGTGTGTATAAAAGAAGCCGTTAGTTTGTTATTTTTGAACTCAGAACCATTTTAAAATAATGAACAAGTTTCCATTGCTGTCCACCATGAACAAAGCGGATAGGAAAAGTTTAATGTTACATACAGAGACGGTAATTTGGAGAACAGTGTAAATTTGTGTAATGTCCGAATGTCAGTTACTCGAAATGGAAAATGAAACGGTTACCAAGGCTGCGAAACTCTCCTTATCGGAATTTGATGCCTCAAAAATACAAGGAAATACAGGACGCTTAAAATACCAACAAAAGAAATTCTATAACTTAAAATATATACGCAAAAGAGAAATAAATGTGTCTAAATTTGTAAATGAAGATCCTGCAATTTATATAACTGTTGTCATGAGAACGAGAAAAATAAATGTTAATACACTGATAATTGTAAATATATAGTCATGTGGAAGATTGAGCAGTAAATCTCCTGCATTCTTTGGTTAGCAGAATACAAAGCCGATTTTGTTGAAAATACAAGGTGAGCTTAGGCAACTGACTATTTTTTTAATTTACAATAAGTTGGTACATATGACATATAGGTGAGTACGTAGGTAGTGTTTGCCATTGTAAAAATGGCGCTATTGAATGCTTTTGTGGTGGATATACTTTTAAAAAAAAAATGCGACTCAGTTGTCATTACACAACGATTATTTCGTTGACATTTTAATGTTCGGCGACATGTAGCAGGAACACTATGAAGTTTGAATACAGAGCTTCCAAACAACTGCTTCTGCAACAAAGAACAAATCACCAGATCCTCCACTTTACGAGAACACCACCAAACATCGAAAGAGCAATAGAGGCAATGGTAAAAGTTTTAATCGCTGCTGCCTTACGTTTACCACTTACCAGTTTGAGAAGAATTCTGCAAAAGATTAAACTTTTCCTCCTATCAAGATGATTATGGCTCAAGAGTTAAACGATCGTGATAAAGCAAATCGAAGACATTCTCAATGTCTTTACTGACAACATGATGCTGTTAATGAGTGATGAAGCGCATGTTCATTTAAATGGCACAGTGAACATACAGAATTTTAGACATTGGTCTGATTCAAACCCCAAAGTAGCTGCAAATGCGCCCTCTCTATAGTCCACACGTAACAGCGTTGCCAGTTTTCGAATCATAGATCCTTATTTTCTTGAAGAGGATGATGCTGCTACAGTGACTTCTGATTGATAAATAATGGATTTCCTTATTCAGATCTACATTATTGTGTAATTGAGCTCAACGACATCTGGTGTCAATAAGATGGGACTACAGCCCGCAGTCAGTGTGCACCACAGTGGTTAAAGAAATGTTTGAAAACCTTGTGATTTCCAGAAAAGAAGACATTCCGTGACCCAATCTATCAGTATGTGACTACTTCCTTTGGAAATACCTCAAGTCTAAAATGTACATTAGGAAACCAAGGAACATTAATGGCCTCAAGGAGGCTAATCATGAAGAAATCACAGCCATACCAAATAACATAATACATTTAGCGATATAGATGGGGGCCATTTAAGAGGTGTGTTGTTGAGAAATTGAGGTCACTTCCCCAAATAACATTCAATAACCTATTGCAATATAACAGTATTACACTTTTAATGTGTGTGTTTTAATTTTGTAGGTTAAAATCGTCAGGTTCCCATACCCCACCCTGTGTAGATTCAAACTATAAAAGAATAAGGACCTGAAATATAAAGCTCAAGAAAACAGGAAGCTTTTTGCCGAAAACTGATAAACATTCTAAGAAAGCATTCTTGAATATAACATTGAGCACATTCAAACCTGCTTTACAAGAAGTTCAAGAAATTGCAACTCCAGGTTACTCACATTAGGTTCATAATGTTATACACAAAAGCCTTCGTTGCGAGCATACAAAATTCAAATAACACGTCGGATCAAGTCCGACGACAAAGACAAAAGGCTGGATTGTATGACTTGGCCAAAATTAACGAAGAAAATTATTAGTACTTAAGATCATGTGTATGTCGAAGTCCTCAACTTTCCACGTATCAGGAAAGCAATAGACACAATTGCAAAATCTGCGGGCGAGAATACGTGCTGCGTTTGAACACAAGCGTCATTCGTCCAAAATGAATGTTTAGTGCGGCTTTATGAAATATCGTGTGTGACCCTTCTTTTTGTTGAACCTAAAGTCTGATGGTGTAGTGGTAACCATACTTGCCTAAACCCAAGATCGCGGGTTCAAACCTGGCCAGGATTGATGGAATTTTTCGGGCGTAAAAGTCCTAAGTGTGGCTTCCTTTCAAAGGGAAGTAAAGCGTGGGTCCCATGTCGTACATTTACGGCACAAAAAAGAACCTCAAGCCTGAAAGAAGAGGCCTCTGAGCAAAATTTGTCAGCCGTTTCACGCCGTGAATTGAATGGGACGTTGATCACCTGAGATGTTAAAGAGCGTCTTTAAATAAACCAAATCAAAATCCTCAATTCATTTGCGGTACGGCAGATTTTGAGCCTGGTCACAGTCACTGTAGAAAGACACACTTGCTGTGGCACAACAAAGCATCAAGCATATCGTGTTGAAGACAAAAATTGCAACTCTTAATGTATCTAAAAATGTTAAGTTTACATTAAAGAGTTTTCGTTTAGCAGTTATGGCCATTTCTTTTAGCGGTGTTTTAAGCGGACACCTGTATATAAATCAATGTATGATAAGTTTATAAAGTGATGCTCAAATGAAAAATGTAAATCAATTTACAGAATCGGTTCTGCTTTCTGAATTTTACTTATGCAAAAAGCGATTAGACCACCTACGTGATCTAATGGTAGGGTTTGCGACTACTAACTCGGAGGCCATGGGCTCTATTCCCAGTCAGGTCAAGCTGTTTGAATACGTTTTTTTTTTTTTTTTTTTTTTTTTTTATCCTGAGAAAATGAATGCAGGCATAGCTTTAAGGCGCCAGGCACTCCGAGAACTTTTGTGCTTCATGCATTTATTTCCTTCATAGTTTTAAGGACCTTCCTGGTGTACCATAATCACACTACCTCTTCCTCTCCAATAAGACAACGTAGCGGCACCCTATGAGGATCCCGGCCTTTGTAGATCCCAATACTACTGCAATGCAAGGGGAAATACTCATTAGTTCTTAAGACAATGCGCTGGCATTGCACAAAAACAATAAACAAGAAAGAAATATCGGTAGAAGCACAGCCTCTTAAACTGATGAAAAGGGAGGTTATTTCAGATTCTTGAAACAATGCAAGCTATGAGTACTACGTGTGTAATTTGGCTAAAATATGAATATAAATGTTAAATGTGTTATGCCATGAGAGATGGAGGCAAATAGTTAATTTCTTACTGAATGAAATCTGTACATTGAAACTAGCAACGGTTTCATCTGCAGGAAAAATCATGGCTACGGTTTTCTGGGATTCTCATGTTGGTACTGTTTGATTATCTCCAGAAGGGTAGAACCATCACCGGCTTCACTACTGGAACAACTGCAGGATGCCATTCAGTCTAAACATCCACACCGTGAAAAAGAAAGTTCTCTTTCTCACCTTTCATGCGCCTTCACACACAGTCTGGGTTTGTTGCTGCAAAATGCATGACCTTCGCTTCCACATCCGCTTTAATCGTTGGATGTGGCTCTCAGCGATTACTTTGCGTTCCGAAACCTGAAGAAATGGCAAGGTGGACAAAGAATCACGTGAAATGAGAGGTTGAAACTGAGACAGACGCTTATTTTCACAGTTGAACAAATTTGACTTTACTGAGGGTATTAAAATGTTGCAAAGTATTTGGACTAAATGCATTGATTTGCAATTTTGTTGTAAAAGTTAGATTTTTTTTTAAATCTTGTGTCTTCTTGGTCAAACTGAAAACTTTTAGAACGCCCCTAGAAAATAACTTGAAAAAAAAATTCTTCTTGTGCAAAGAAACCCTAAAGTGCTCTGAATATGTCACTTGAATTCCAGTAGCTGTAATCACGTCTACAGTTTAGCCCAAGGTCAAGCAATAGCGCTCTTAACCTACCACAAACCGAGACACAACACTCCCTACTTACATAAACATGCAACCAGTTTCCACTATAATCACCACTTATGCCGAGTGCACCTTGTCCGCAAAACGTTCCATTTTTGTATTACGTAAACGTACGCCTCCAGAACTCCAAAGAAAGTGGACACAAGACCAGGAAACATTTATCTATTGATCGAAGAGCATGCTACGTTACCAATTCGATAGTGCATTGTGAAAGGTGCCGTGCTAATGAGGACTGGATCGTAAATTTTATGCAGATACATTATTTACTTCTAAGAAAGGAATAACAGGCTCGACGGAAACGTGTAATAATTTTGAAAGGAACATTTCTACAATTCTGCTCTAAAACGAATTTATATTACGAAACGGATTATTTTTAAATGCAGAACAAGTCGAAGGCAGATTACCGTAGTCAACTGAACGCACATTATTGATTAATTAGGAATTTTATTCAGTAAAAGAATTAGAAATATTACAAAAGTTTTAGTAACCAACCAGTCATGAGAAATATTACAAAACTAAGTTTATTAAAATGAAATGCATAAATGGCAATTTATACAGACATAACCTCAAATTTTAATGTAAGTCTGAGAAAAAGAGCAATAAAGTAATATGCGAATACTTTTCTGTTAGCGCGCCGAATATAAGATATAGTGTTTTTATAGTGTCATCAGTGACGTTATTTTGTACCATTAAACTTTTTAAAAATTTAAGCCGTGTATTAGGCTAGGGAGCGAGAATTAATTGTACAAAATTACACTTGTACTACATGATTGTATTCAAATTTCCTCCTTATTCTTGTCGCGATTGTAGTTAGAAGCAAGTGGTGTGATGTAATCGGTTATGTAAGAGCTACTTTGCTTTCTTATTGGCTTAGGGTTAGTCCTTATTATCAGTTGAGCTTTTGAAAAAAATTTTCGTTATGTGTTCGAGAAAAATTGTTTCAAAGCACATGGTAGGCTATCAATTTAAATATTTTTGCTATGCAATTTGTAAAGGATGTTGTTTTATTAGAATTTTCAGATGTATTTAAAATGGTGTTGAGAAATGGATTCTGAAAATTTCTGAACTTCTTTGCAATGACGAATAAGTAAAGAGAGTGTTTTAATTTTATTTCATAATGTTCACTACCTGTATGAACTTTATGTCAGTCAGTAAGTTCGAACCACCATGCTCAGATTTTGGAGCGTATAACTGTATTTGCAACAATCGCCTGTTTTCTATCTTGTTTTTAAAAATTGTCTCTAATAATTTTCTACCCTATTATACCTTCGTAATATATATAAACACACCAATATAGTTACATCGCACAATTACTAAAACAGTTTCATATATATATATATATATATACACACACACACACATACAAAAACATATAAAACCATTATCCCTGAACCCCTTTCCTTACTTACCTTCCCTACTAACCCCCCCTCTTCTCTGTCTATTAGTCTTCTTTGCCGCGTCTTTGCTAGTAATATTCTCGAATTTTATATATTATCTCTCATGCACCATCACTTTGAGGCAGCCGTTAGAATTTCTGTTGGAATTAGGAAATTGTGGTGGTAAACGCTCATTCCTGAATGCTGTTTCCCTGCATTCTTTCAGAATATGCCTCCAGGCATCGCTTTCTAGGCACATTGAGTAAATTCTTCCCCCGAAACCATGAATTATTTTATTTCCTTTCCAAGCACCTAATCTTAGCCATGTGACACCACTTCTTTCTTCTCTCCCACGCCCATCTAAATAATACCCCCCTTCCCTACTTGAGCCTGCACATTAAACGAGATCTTTTCTGCGCATTGAGCATCAGTATTTTGCCTATCAATGTCGCACCTTTAGAAAGCGAGCGAATGTTAGAAGTGTATTTTTAGCAGCTTCTGTTAGTCGCGTCGATAAAAAGTGCCTTCTTGTGACTTTTTTTTAAAACAAAAAGAGCACTATTAAAGTGCAAACAATTGCATCAAAGCATCTGAAAACATGGAAAAGAAACAGTTTTGATGTTGTAATTGTATTGTAGCACTTGTAATATTACAGAAAGTTGGATACTTTAATACAAATACGGTGCTATCACACTGACTGAGTCATTTACGTATGGAATCGTAAATAGGAGGTGTATAGTTGGAATCCTGTCAAGACCGTCCTCCTTAGTCCTGTTCAATGGCTAATGCCAGGAAGGTATTTTAGATTATTTTACAAACTACCTTTACCAAATAATCCTTTTCCATCACATATAACAAGTAGAGAGCAGAAAATATACATTAACGGTTTACGAAATTTGAAATCTGCATCATTAAAATATTAAATGTAATTGAAAAAATAATAATAAGGTATCCAAATTGAAACCATAACATATGGAATTTTGTAGAACCTGAAGCCAAAATGAAAGATCAGAATGCAAACGATATTAAATTAAAATATAGTATTTAGCTACGTTAGTTATATTATGGTAATATATAATGACGAATTTATTTTATTTTAACAATAAACACGATTTAATATGGTGACTTCTCATGAATTACTCTTTTTCTCTCCATTTCTGCATAATTGTAAACTATACCTTACTTGCATTATAGAGCAAGGAACCGTAAAAGTTCAATGAAACATTAAGAATTCATTCCAAGAGTGATTTATGTATATGTGTGAAAAAGGACTGGAGGATGAGGATAGAACCTGAACGTGTTTTTTAAATATTACATGTGATTAAATTTAATAAGCATCTGCATTAGTCAAAATGTCATAATTTGAACATGAATTTCATATGGTAATATTACAGAGCCATTTCATAATATGTTTAACATAAATAAGATATTCCATTAATTTCAACATCCCAGTCTCAGCCGCCTACCTTGTACAAAAAGTCCCCCTTCCCAATTGCTATGCCTAACACTATTTTGACAGTAAATTACAAGCATTTTATTACGATTTCTGAACGCTGCGCTGTGCGCATCATGATGCCACATGATATGAGAGAAGCGAGTAACTTGATGTTCATCGAAATGGCATTTACCTAAGGATTAGTCCTTAAGTAACGCACTTCAAGCATTCGTGTCATTGTTACATCTTATGATATCACTGTTGCGTTTGTTAAGTAGTCCGTGCATTTTTACAACAATATAAACTATGTCAAAAAGCAAGTTTATTATTTAGGCATTATCGAACTGTATTTTTTTAAACTTTCGTAAATTATATAACAGTAATTCTGTGGCAAAGAGAAATACTTGCATATTGGCATGTTGTAATACACATATACTTCCCATATTACCCATTAAAATTACTTTAATCAATGTACGTACATTAAATAAACAACAAATACAGAAAATAATGCAGGAAGCAATATTCAAAATGAACCCCTGTATTGTGTATCACTAATTTACAGCGTTGTTGTAGGAAACCTGTGATCGGGTATCACTAATCTGTAATTTTATTTCTTAAACTTTCTTTCTAGCCAGAGCTACATTTTCCCCTTAACTTTAAGATATTATTTTCATACATTTTAATTGTTTTTTAAACAATGCAGAAGTGCGTTTTAAAACATCCAGCTAAAACATAATTATACATAGTTTGGTCTTGTACGTGGCATTTACAAAACATCGAAATTCAGATCAGAAGTCTCTGAAACTCATCGAGATCTCGTGCCGACATGAAAGGGGAAAGTGTCGGTAACTCCTTGCGGCCGAGTGCTAACAATGCAGCAAGTGAATAGAATACAATGCATGAGTCGGAATTGAAAGAACTTACACAATTTGAATTTTTGCAAATGTTGGAAAATTTACAGTAAAATAAAATTGGGGAAAATTTAAAACTGTACAAGGCTAAATAAAACAAAATTTAAAAAATAAAATTGTAAATATGAACGAGTACAATATGTTTTTAAAATATGAAACAGTTTACGAAATATTATGAAATATAAAAATGAAGTTGTACCTCTGGGTTATACACATACTAAAACATAAAATATGCTGCTCAGTATTCTGCGAATGGGCTAAAATGTGCTTTTTCATATTTTGCCCTCTCTAATCTTCAACTCGTCATTGTCCACCACCAAAGGTACCGCTGTAGTAAAATGGATCTTTAACTCTACCTATTAAAAAGGAATTTGGCTAATATTTCTTCTAAGAAGAAATGCAATTTCTTTAATGCAAATATAATGATTCTATTTAGAGTTCATTCAAAAACAATAGTACAAGACCAAGTTTTGTTTCAGAGTTAAATACCTCTATAAGAGATCAACTGTTAAGTTAATGCTCTGGAGAAATACTTTGCCAACTATGCAGAGAAAGCGATACCTGGGGCCATATTCCGGCAGAATGCAGGGAAACAGAGATTTTAAGAAATGAACTTCTACCATCACAATTTCTGAATTTCAACAGAAGCTTGAACGCTCACATGGAATTGTTGGCGTATGAGATACACACACACAGATTGGGAATATTTCTAGAGAAAACCAACAAAGAAGGTTAATGGCTATAGAGAATAGGGGTAGTTGGAAATAGGGGTGGGTGAGTAAACGGATAAGGGTCTGTTCATGTTTGTATATAAAACTATGTATAGAAAACCTGTGACGTATATCGGAGTATTTGTAAATATTTGTATATTTTGATTGTTACAAGGACAATATTCGCATGTAAGGTCCTCAGGCCCATGCGACTGCTGTACTTACTTGTATGTACTTTAAATCTGCTAAAATAAAATTCATTACTACTACTACTACTACTACTACTACTACTACTACTACTACTACTACTACTACTACTACTACTACTACTTCTACTTCTACTACTACTACTACTACTACTACTACTTCTACTACTACTACTACTTCTACTACTACTACTACTTCTACTTCTACTACTACTACTTCTACTACTACTTCTACTACTACTACTTCTACTACTACTACTACTTCTACTACTACTTCTACTACTACTACTACTACTACTACTACTACTACTACTACTACTTCTACTACTACTACTACTACTTCTACATCTACTACTACTTCTACTTCTACTACTACTTCTACTACTACTACTACTTCTACTACTACTACTACCACTTCTACTACTGCTACTACTACTACTTCTACTTCTACTACTACTACTACTTCTACTTCTACTACTACTACTTCTACTACTACTTCTACTACTACTACTTCTACTACTGCTACTACTACTACTACTTCTACTTCTACTACTACTACTTCTACTACTACTACTGCTACTACTTCTACTTCTACTACTACTACTACTACTTCTACTTCTACTACTACTACTACTTCTACTACTACTACTTCTACTTCTACTACTACTACTACTACTTCTACTACTACTACTACTTCTACTACTACTACTACTATTACTACTACTACTACTACTTCTACTACTACTTCTACTACTACTACTACTACTACTACTACTACTACTACTACTACTGAAAGAAATTGTCTTTTTGGCCACCTGATACCAGTACGCCGATGTGAAAATGTTCTTGGCCCATCAAAATTTTGGATGTAAAAACCTATACAAAGCTATAAAATGTAATATATGTGGTTTATTTACTTTTTAAAATATAGAAAAACACAGAAGTTAACTTTTGCTTAAGCAATACTCAAATTGTATAAAAATTCAGGGTAACTAAAACTTTACATTCATTTTCACACCCAGAGTATAAAATTTCAGTAAAATCTCATTCTAATAAAAGAAGTACTACTAATCTAAAGTAAAAATAATATTAAATAATATTTGTGATGTGTCAGTCGAAGACGCATACTTTTATTTTTACTATTTACAGACTTTTTTTTGAACATAACTGATTTATAGTTTCACCAAGGAGATTTTCTGTCCATGTTCAGAATGAATTTAAAATCGGGTTATTGAAGTGTACCCTTTCTGAGAAATAAATAATACCGGTATAAACTTAAGTGCATTAGTGTTTTTATAGATACTCCCAATAATGACAATACCCATGAAAAGCTTTCAGGCAAAACGAGAAGGAAATGCGTAACGCTTTCATATGACTTCCAAGCTTCGCTTGATGGTTGTACGTGGCGTCACCAGCTTTCCCCAAATTACCCTAGCTTGTTAAACTCCCACATACACACGCAAGCGCTCACACACGTGTTAATTTACAATCTAAAGCTAAAGTATAAAGCCATCATGTCTTTCTCGTACATTTCTGAAAGTATTTTTGTACGGCTCATTTTGGAATGGTTTTCAACATTGCCGTCGCGTTCCGCAAGATCCTCGCGCTGTTACAAATTCTTGAGTTCTTAAACTTCTTTGGAGATCTGGGTGTCCTGCGTGACATCGGAGTTATTTTTCCCCCTAAGAACTCAATTTGAACGCATCTTGACTTCATTGTTCATGTCCACATCCTCTATGAAGAGGAGATGATTCCACAGTTCGTCAGCAATTTCTCAGATGTCAAACGACGCACCTCTACAACCACAGAAAGTACTCTATCTCGGCTTGACGATGATCTCCCGGAACGATGTATCACTGTTCACCAGTTTATGTTATTCACCATTCTTTAATTTGTTACTCTCACTTCACGTCGCCGAAAGTTTGCTGAATCTCTGCATTGTTTTCACTTGGGAATTTCCCAGCTTTTGTCTCAATTTGATCCGTCATTTCGGATCGAGCGAAATAGAACAGAAAGTAACGTTCAATGCATCCTGACCTTGCGTTTTCGCGGTTTTCCCTGTTTACTTAGGCAAAAGATAGGATGGGGCTTTCTTTACTTTACTTTTTGCTTTCCCTTTTCATACCATTTCACTCCCTTGGTCCATTACAAGGTCAACATTTCAAAATTGTAGATGAGATGGTCGGTGCGGTGTGACGATGGCTTGCGCTCGAGGGTTGCATTCGGCTGGGCATAAGGTTCCCACCACTCACGGAAAATTGGGAACGCTGAGGCGTAGTGGTGCTCCTACATCCTAACAGAAAGAGTTATCCTTACTCACCCGCAAAGTTGAGTAAGCTGATGTTAGATAGGCCGGCCAACCAGTGGTACTGGTAGCAGAACCCTATGGCCAAGGCGTGGGGGGTCGGTTTTAGAATTTAGATACCGTCCTACAGAAAAATCCACCAGTGAAGTTACGTAAGGCGTGTATCCTGCCTGAATAGGTAAAATATAAGTGATATTTAAGTCTGTAGAAGTGAAATATGATGATAAAGCAATATAAATTGAATAGCTTGCAAAAGTAAACAGTAACGGATGTCTAAAACTTGATGATGGGCAAAAATATTTAGGACAGGCTATGACGGATAACCAAATAAATTAATCAGTTACGCAAGTAAAACCTGAGGTGGAATAAAATAAAGTGTATAGACTATAAATGCAAATTTAAAGGGAGCCAAGGGCACAGTTATTTAACCGCTATCCTTACCAGTCCTAAAAAAAAAAAAAATAACGTGTTCGTGTTCATGAATCGAAAGAGGAAAAAAAGCATATCCGGGATAAATTAAGATATGTAAATTTAATCACAAAAATAAACAAATAAACTAAAACAAGGGACAGGGAACGGTAGACCAGATTGAAATCAAAAAGCAGAAAAAATTAAAATAATAACCGATAAGGAAAATATGCTACAAACCCAAACTAAAAAAGATTGCCAGTGTGGATTAAATGAATGAATTAATAAAACAGAGGCATAAGAGAAACTAACAATATTCAGTTTAAATCAGAAAAAGGAAGTTAAATCTATAAATGAATTAATACACTGAAATAAATTAACGAAAAAATGCCACCAACATTCCCAATGGACGTTCTTGATCGCCTGGGTAGCCGTGGTGGAGGATGGTAGATGGGAGTTAGGCTCAACAGCGTTCTTAAATTAATCAAATCTAACTTAACTATAAATCTACAAACTGTCTCTGGGCACGAGAACCAAGCTATACCTCCTATGTCACCCCGCTCAGTCCAAGATGACGCAGTGCAGTAGTGCGTCAAAATTAGCCAAAAAGAATTAAATTCCCGAGCAAAAACAAAGCATATGATTTAGCAGGAGATCAATGTTTTCAAAAGTCATCATAATGGAGGTCCATCATTTGATTGTCTTTTCCATGGAAGTCATAGAGAAAACTCAGTGTGACATATTCGGGAATCGAACCTGAAAGTCCAAGATAAGAGCTCGAACTGCAGCGGCCTAGACTGACAAACTCAAAAGCGAATGAAAAATAATAAAGAAAAGAACATATAAGAGTTTATTAGCACAGATAAATCTGGTACATTTGCATAAAAATGTGCAAATTAAAAATAAAGGTACAAGGAAAGTATTGTAGAAGTTTATTGCAAATATACAAGTTGACAATAGCACCTGAACAAACAATACAAAAACAACAACAGTATAAAATAAAGCGACAGATAAAATAAACCTAACAGGAGATATCGGCCAGAATTTAAGTCGGCACTGACACATTAAAAATAAAATAACAAGCTAAAAGCACAGAGACGAAAGAAGCAAACAGGATAAGCAAAAATAAACATAAAAATCCAAGAGAAAAGGGAGTGACCGCAACAGCCCAGGATAAGCAAGCATCGAGTAAAGCACAAAAAATGCGATAAAAGAGAAGAGAGAGAAAAGTGAAGAACAGCAAAATATAACCTGGATAAGTAAATAAACCCAAAGATTAAGCCAAAGTCGAACCCACAAAAACATTTAAATAAAATAAAACCAAATGCATTAGAAAAGTCAGAAACAGGAAAATAGATCATAGATGAAATAAGGTAGCCAAATGCAAACACAAAAATATATTAAATTCTTAAATTTAATTTTAAGCAACAAGAAAAAGCTAAATACAACAAAGTTAACCATCATAAAACTAAATGGATAAAATACATTTGGAATATATGAATAAGGTAAAAGAGAGAGACAAGAAGCCTTAAAACATTGTCGTATTACGAGGGGAAAAAAAAAAACAAAGAATTAATAAATTAATTAATACAAACGGAATAAGTACCGAAAAAGACAGTAGTAGTAGTAGTAGTAGTAGTAGTAGTAGTAATAGTAGAGGTAGTTGTAGTAGTACTAGTAGTAGTAATACTAGTAGTAGTAGTTGTAGTAGTAATACTAGTAGTTGTAGTAGTAGTAGTAGTAGTAGTTGTATTAGTGGTAGTAGTAATAGTAGAGGTAGTTGTAGTAGTAGTACTAGTAGTAGTAGTTGTAGTAGTAGTAATACTAGTAGTAGTAGTAATAGTAGAGGTAATTGTAGTAGTACTAGTAGTACTAGTAGTAGTAGTAGTAGTAGTAATAGTAGAGGTAGTTGTAGTAGTACTAGTAGTAGTAATACTAGTAGTAGTAGTTGTAGTAGTAGTAGTAGTTGTATTAGTGGTAGTAGTAATAGTAGAGGTAGTTGTAGTAGTAGTACTAGTAGTAGTAGTTGTAGTAGTAGTAATACTAGTAGTAGTAGTAGTAGTAATACTAGTAGTAGTAGTAATAGTAGAGGTAGTTGTAGTAGTAGTACTATTAGTACTAGTAGTAGTAATACTAGTATTAGTAGTAGTAGTTGTAGTAGTAGTATTAGTAGTAGTAGTAGTAGTAATAGTAGAGGTAGTTGTAGTAGTAATACTACTAGCAGTAGTAGTAGTACTAGTAGTAGTAGTAGTTGTATTAGTGGTAGTTAGTAGTAGTAGTAGTAGTAGTAGTAGTAGTTGTTGTTGTAGTAGTAGCAGTAGTAGTTATACTAGTAGTAGTAGTAGTTGTATTAGTGGTAGTTAGTAGTAGTAGTAGTAATAGTTGTTGTAGTAGTAGCAGTAGTAGTAGTTGTATTAGTGGTAGTAGTAGTAGTAGTAGTAGTAGTAGTAGTAGTTGTAGTAGTAGTAGTAGTAGTAGTTGTATTAGTGGTAGTAGTAGTAGTAGTAGTAGTAGTAGTTGTATTAGTGGTAGTAGTAGTAGTAGTTGTATTAGTAGTAGTAGTAGTTGTATTAGTGGTAGTAGTAGTAGTTGTATTAGTGGTAGTAGTAGTAGTAGTTGTATTAGTGGTAGTAGTAGTAGTAGTAGTAGTAGTAATAGTAGTTGTATTAGTGGTAGTAGTAGTAGTAGTAGTAGTAGTAGTAGTAGTAGTTGTAATAGTAGTAGTAGTAGTAGTAGTAGTAGTTGTATTAGTGGTAGTAGCAGTAGTAGTAGTAGTAGATAGTAGTAGTACTAGTAATAGTAGGAGCAATAGTAGTAGTAGTAATACTAGTAGTAGTAGTAGTTGTAGTAGTAATAGTAGTAGATAGTAATAGGAGGAGGGGAAGTGTATTTATTCCAGTGACAAAATTACAATAAAATTTTAACCGGCGCACGGATCCCAGCATGGGCACATGCTTTTATAATATACTATGTTTATATATATATATATATATATATTAGATATTAAATTATATTTAACAATAAAATAAATAAGGAATGCCGGATTCACTGACTTTGTTTCCCCAATTCATCTCTTCTGTTGTCAGCCTTTTCGGACTGAGCTGTCAGACTTTCTTTCGTCAGAAGTTTACTCGTCCTGTCCTCTTCCTGCCTACTATAACATCAAACCCCAGTATGATCATCTCCATCTGATACTTTCCTCTTACCTTTACTTTAGCCAATACATTCGTATGCATCCACGATTTCCACTACTCACGGATGGGACGAATTCTCAATCTATTTGCAGAAGTTGATATCGGCAAGTTCTTACTTTAGGAATGTGCTGGAGGAAAACCCCCTAGATACGACAATGAAAAGTGACTCAACAGTACGGGAGAAAAATATTACAAATTTACAAGATTCTGCAATAATAACTATTCGCTGTTATTTGCTAAACAATAAAATTATATAAATAGCCTACACAGAACTATTATGAATTTTTAAAAGTGTTCAAATCAGCACATTAATTTAAAGTACAACGAATTATAAAAATGTATAGCAGCAATAAAGCACTGAATATTTCATCTTTAAATAACATCTTTATTTATAATAATTCTTTAAAAATTTGGAACATTCAACTGGAGAAATATATTAACTCTTGGCTAAGCAAATTGCCAATATCAAAATAGAATAAAATTTTTCATTAAAAAAATATTGTCAAAATACCATTAATTAAAATTTTGCTCTAAGAGTGTACATTCCTCATCAAAATCTTAAAAAAGCACTTTTAGGGAACTAATAATTAAATAAAGGCTTTATCTAATGCATAGTACCTGGGTCACTAGACACAGTGAAGAAGGATGCAGCATTTAATATAGAATACGAGGCTGAAAAGATATCCTACTTCTTTATCTCTGTTCACATACGATACGTTGCAAACAATAGGCGTGGAGCAAGGAGAAGGGAAAGGAACGGGCAAATTAGGAAAAAGACAACTTCGTGTATTGATCGCGAAAACATGTGTGCAAAAAAGCACATTAAAATAAAATTTGAAATGCCACAGAGGACAATAAGCAAAACTTTTTAGCTGATAGGAAGTATAAATTATCAGGTAAAATATGATTAATACAGAAAGAAATGCAATAGAATGAAATGTTGTGTATTATATACAACGTGAATAAAATATGACGAGTACGTAAAAAAATATAAACAGGACTTATTCAAAGACCAAAGTACATAAGCTGGAAAACTAAAATAAAACGCATATGCTGACAGGAAAACAAATCGTCACATAAGCACATATAAACTGAGGTTCCGCTCTGATGCAGTTAGCCGTTGCGACGTGCCTCATTGCCCCAGAAACTGCAGAAGACCAGGGAGTTATCACCTCATTACTGCGCTTACAAGATACAGAGAAGAAAACTTAACACAATTAACACATAACATGGGGCGGAGATTCACGTCATGCTTTCTAAATGCCTGGCCCTTCCTGCAAGAAGAAATAGCCCGTGAAGAAGCCTAAGGACATGCGCAACCCGTTTCGTAACGCAGAGATATATTAGCATTCATCCCTGATCTGTAGTGTAATTATATAAAACTACGTGTAATTATATTAAACTAGCTACTGGTAATTTGTGCCGGACATGTCATTAAAAATTAAGTAAGATATTCTTATACATGGAAACCAGACAACTATGTGGAAAGAGAAAGATATGAATGGCAAAAGAGCAAATTGATACCTTTTAAATTCTTATTCCTGAAAAGGAACTGTAAACTGTAGTCTGCATTAGTGAAGGCTGCGTAGTACACAAAGTATTAACTTTTAACGACATATTTATTTGATTTAAAATTGATATTTTGTCACAACAACACTGTTATTTCTAACAGTATAATAGAAAACCAGACAGTAGCAAATGTGATCACGCAACACAACAAATTCATACTTTATGAGGCACGAAAATATCATATATTTCTTATAAGTTATTAAAATACTTTTATTGTAAAATTTCCAGTAAAATCTTTTCTGAAAATTATATAAATGCTCAGTAAAGTCCTAGATGTCTTATATGGTAATGAGTAAAAAACTTGGTTCATAAAGAATTGTCACACCCAATGATTAGAAGAGCTCCAAGTGTTCTGTGATGTACTGCAGGAAATGTATTTTAAATAACAATATTTAATAGAGAAACACTAACACATTCTGAAAGTGTGAAATGGTACCCCATCTTGCATGAATTATTCCACATACTTATTTAGATCCTTTGCTAAAAATGTGCAGAATTCGCAGCCTTTTAGAGAAACATTTGTTCAGCCGTACTGCAATACATTCCCCACGAATTTCCCTTTCTTGCAACTAGTTAACTGCGTTCAGCAAATAATGTACTTCATGTATTAACCAAGTTTGTGCAATATAATCAATAATAATACATCTTTTAACTTCTTACACGTAATTTAACAGAAAGCAACAAAAATAGTTGATCAAAAAATGCCGGTATTTTTGCAATACTCAAATTTCAGCAATTAAATTTAAGGCGGGAAATATTGTTGCCAAGAGTTAGGCTGTTAAGGAGATGGGTTCAAGTTTGCAGTATTAGCAGCCAAAGCCTGACAGTGCATCTGCAGCGCATTGTTCACCAGAAATTCGTACAGCATACAAGCTCGGCTATTAATCTTCAAAGTGCTCGTATTTGATTACACTTTTCTATAGGCCTTGCAGTGGGTCGTTAAGCACAGTTGTATAGAAAGTATGGGTTTATCTTTAACTTTTATTCCATGCAGTGCTTTTTCAATTATTTACAAAATGTAAACATGTTATGTATTGCTCAGAAAGACACTGTACATAACTGTAAACCTGTTGAAGCAAACATTTGCATGCCTAAAATAAGCCGAGTGGTCCTCAATTATTGTTGAGCTACGAAGTGCAAAAAATGTACTTTTATTGAGCATTAATGTGTAATTCATGTCATTTTCTTTAAATTATGTACATATATACTATAACATCCTACCTACTTCCCTCTATGATGAACACTCGCTAAATTCGAAAAGTTTCTATTGAAGCTAACCTGTCAGAGTTTAACTGTGTTATGTTTTGCTCAATAACTAATTAGTAATTGTACTTTATACTGTCATTTCTCAGGTTGTAAAACTGCATTATACTAAGTACGACATCAAGTGATTAAAAATGCATTAGCTTGGGGTGATACTATCTAGAAATGGGACCAGCAGTTATAAGAAAAGAAAAATAGCTACGAGTATGGTTAAATTCTGTTTAAATATAATATCCTTGTAGAGTAATAAAGTATTATATGGAACAGAAATTTGGAACATAGATGAATGATGCAAATTAACAATTGTGATACTCAGATTATTTGGCTAATTGGTTCTCCGTTTACGATATATAATCTTCCAACCGCAATTTCATTTTGGAATTAGGCTGTTAAAGTACATAATTACAATGTAGTAACAAGAGAATATTATCGAGCAATCATCAAGAGAACGTTAAATGGAAAGAAAATTGGATGTATAGACTTCGGGAAATTCTTCAAGAACTTCACTTTAGAATAACAGATTGGGGTTAGGTTTTTTGAAAGATATTTAAATTTATTAAAACCTTGAAAAAAGACAGGTAAAGAGGAATGTGCATAGTTTAGATCTGGCGTGAAACATGGGATAAGAAATGGCTGTCTTAAACAACAATCTCCAAATTGTGGATAATTAGGTAATAATATTTGACACTGTACTTGGAATATGAGCAAAATAATTTTTGACAGAACATGACGATACAAAAATGGAAAATATTTATTGAAATAAGTGACAGAAATTTTATAAATTTAAGATAAGATATAAATAAATGACAGCATTTATCAAAGAAAAGTGAGACAAAACTTACTATGAAAGCTGAGTAGATTTAAAGAGAATAATAAATATTTAAAATTTTTCTGAATACTGTTTAATGTCCGTTTTTACTGCTGAGGCACCACAGGCGGTGGACACTGATGATACATGAGATGAAAGATGTATTGGGAAAGGATTTTTTTTTAAAGGAAGGAAACGTTCCAGGCCTAAATTTACCCGGCATTTCCATTTATGAGAAATGAGGAAAACCTCAGTCAGGGAAGACGGTCCTGGAGGGATTGGAGCCCCAGATCTCCCACGACCTCGGTATATTTAAGATTTTGAAATACAGTATATTAATGAATAAACTTTATTTCATGAATTTTGATGTTCGGAAATTAAACAAGGGATAGCAATGGTTTTATGCATATAGCTTCTAATAGTAGAAGACAAAAATTCTGTGGATTTTTGGAAAAAGAACTAAAGAAACCAGTGAAGTGTGTACGATGCGGAAACCTGAACATTAAAACGGAAAGAACAGAAATGCTGGAAGCATAAATGTGCATATAGAGAAGAATGGAGCGAGTGAAATACACAGACAAAATAAGAAATGAAGCTGTGTTAGAGTGGGCGCAGGACGAATAATGCTGAACTTTTTAAGGAAGAGGAAGATGAACTGTCTGCGCCACTGGCTAAGAAGAAACTGCTTGCTGAAGGATGCACTAGAAGGAATGATGAACGGGAGAAAGGTTAGGGGCAGAAGATATCAGATGATGGAGAACATTAAGATAAATGAATCATATGTGGAAACGAAGTGGTAAGAGTGGAAAATGTTAAATTTGCAAAAAAGAAGAAAACTAAAACAAGTGTATCAGGCTTAAAGGCTTAAGATAACAAAAATGTAACACTCCAAAAGTAATAAAGATATTTCCTTACAGTTTTGTTCCAAATCGTAATCATTTTCACTACTTAAACCATAACTTCAACATTTTACACAATCTCAATATAAGTGCAACACGTATTCAATCTCCGTGCATGTGTTCGACAGCATTACAGTTGACATTCTTCACAGCTGGACAAATAAGCCAGCACTGAGCAGCAAGATCAGGTGTTGGTGTTTGACCTACTCGAGTCTTGACAGAACCCCACAGGAAAAATCAAATGCAGTAATTTCTGGGATCTAGGAGATCAAGCGAAGTGAGCATCTCTCCCAATCCAACATCCGGGAAGTTAATGATCCAGAATTATCCTCATTACATGCGAGTAATTACACAGTGCACCGTCTTGCTGAAAAATTACAGTTTAAGAAAGCTGAGACAGAGCATATTTTCATAATGATTGCATTTACAGTTGGTTCTGCTCAGAGGAAGGGGTCTATGACCTTGTCCATCAGTGCAGGCGTGACACATTCGCCAATAATAATTGCACTTATGCATCTTCCCGGAAACGTTGCTTCGTCCGAGAAACAGATTTTGCCTCGTTTTCAGCAAGTTTACCTGACTTCTTGTTTCCGCGAACACTTTTTCTCGTGATCTAACCAGGTTTGGTTCTTAGGGAGTTCCTTGTAGGCAGGACATTATTGACTGTGAAACGAGGTACACCATTCATTGCTTTTCTGGGACTCCCGTTGGAATGTCATACGAATGTCTTCAACGACCGCATCAAAAACTTTGCGCACCGAATTACAAAGCAGACATACCGCTTCCCATATGCACCTTTTCATTTGATGAACAGATATGTGGAGTGGAACAGAATGCTGATACTCCAGTCCCATACAGTTAGAGCATCTGCCGCTCTGCAGGCTACATAACAAAACCTTTTGAGTAACTGTTTAAGTTAAAAATATTAATCTTAAATATCTTATTGGTTCACGGTAATGCATTTCTGCTTTATTGTACCTTTAAACTGGACAAACACAAGTACTCATACAATTTGAGAAATGCAAGGAAAACTCAACTTTTTAATGATATTTATTAATACTGTTTGAGATTTACTTTATAATGTATAACATGTATTTTTGTAGTCATGATTAAATGCTTCATTCAAGTGCCAGATTCAGATGAAAACAATTTAGGACGATATTTAAAATATTTATGCATTTTGAAATCCATGATGAAAACCTACTGGACTTCAAAAGAGTTATCTCTATAAGGCAAATTAATCACTCTTTTTACTTTTCGTAACTCACATGAAAACACAAACTGACCCTTAAAAATATACTGCTGGCCTTTAAAATTGCAATAATTGCGTATGTTCATACTGGGCGTAAATTAAATATGTTCGATTGCTTGACTGGGACCCTTCACGTCTGTGTGTTTGTCCTGCCTCGATAAACTGATTTCATGTTTATTTCGCTTTGACGCACTTTGTCAAACACGAACAGCAATGTTCTTGAATGACGTCCCGCTCTCTCAATATGGCATAATTAACCTTTGATCAAACTCAGACACCTCCTGGTATTGCTGTCGTATTTTCGTACACTCGTTTCTTCTGAGAAAATGTGGTGTCGGTTTAATATGTCCCTTATAGGCATTGCAATTTTGTTGGCCAACAGTAGATTATTACGCTTATTCTCTGAAGAAAGACCGATTAATATATTGCAATATACAGGGTTACGTTTCAAAACTTGTTAGTCTAAATAACTATTTAAAATATTTGAATTTAAACAAAAAAATCGTCAATTTAAATATAGAGGGAAAGTTTAAAGCCAATTTTAGGGTTTAACCCAGTCACCACAGCCACCCCACCCCACTTCGAAACTTAAAATCCACCCACGGGTGGTCGAGGTCGTTAAGGCGCGGACTCGTGAGCGGAAGCTCTGGGGTTCGATTCCTGACTGGGTTTTTTCCAGGTTTTCCTCAGTCCTCATAAATGGCAAATGCCGGGAATTTACCCTAAACTTAGGCCTGGAATGTTTCCTTCCTTAAAAATAGCCTTTCCCAATTTATCATTTCATCTCATAAATTATCAGTGTCCACCGGCTATGGTGCCTAAGTAGTAAAAACGAGCGTTAAATGCTATTCAAAAAAATAATAAAAAAAATTAACACCCCACGTCTACTTATGCTACTTAAATGTTATCACTTCTTTTCTTATTGTTGCTTGCCAACCTGAATTGTTGTTTTTTGAATTTGAGCATAATAAAGAATAAGTCTATTAGTTGCAGGATGAAAATTAAAGAATAAATAGTATTTTTTACAAAAGTAGGAGTAAAGTCTGCTTTAAATGCAGAACAATATAGCTACCACAGGAGTGCCTCTATAAGGTTCATATTCATTGTCACACAAACCGAACAAACGTAAATTCTCATGAAATAATAAAACTAAGGATTCTAGATAGTTCTAGAATAACATTCTCTAGAATCTACCGAACGTAGTATCAACTTTTCTTATCACTTGCCATACTGTAGGAAGCACTTCTATCAAAAGGTAACGGATGTACTTCATGCACGATGGACCACCACCAAATTTCTATCCCTCACCCAAAATGAGATGAACAGCAGATTGAAAGGAAGTTCAAACAGTTCGATTTATCCGATCTGTTCGTCTTTATTCCTTAGGTTTTTCCTATAATGACATTTAAACACCTCAACACACATTTTATAATACAATCACATTAAATATGTAACAGAAAATCAAAGAGAGTAGCCTCCCGTGATTCGCTGAGAGTATATTTTCTATTCTTTAACATTCTATATAGTGCCCGAAAAAAATATGTATAAAAAGTTTACCTCAAGAATCGGAATAAATATCGAACGCTTCGTTGTGGTGCTGCAGGCCTTCGCTTCAAAGCTACAAATGGTCAAGAGAATAGAAATCTTACCTTTAAACAAATAATTTATTGTTAGATTCAGGTGCATCCTCTACCAATGGCATTGATTTACATTGACTGGCTATGAAAAAACGTCACATCGCAACATAGCTATATGACTTTAATCCACATCGATGCCTTTAGCTCCTAGGAACTTCAATCTCAAAGCACCCTAGTGTCAAGCCCCATTTCCACTCGTAAGGTCTTTGTATACTTTCTTCTGTACCCTATACATTAAAAAGCTACTGGTTTTACAGTGCATCCCTGGTCATAGTAGTGACCGGGCGGACTATTCGGAAAGAAAGCACAATTATAACAAATAATATCAAAACCATTATCTCATCATTCAGTGAAACTCTACATCCAAGATGCTCTTTAAACAGCATCAGAATTAGAAGCAAACAATTAGCGGGGAGAGGGGGAAGTATACCAGCAAAGCCAATTAAAGAACTGGACATGGCTCTCTTGCTATCAAAATTTACATTTTGACCTCTGTTTGTGATCTCCATTAATGCCTGGCTTTATCTCCCCCCCCCCCAAATGATAAAACTTAAACGAAATACAATTAGTCCTTTTTAAAAATAACATTTAACCTCTGTTTTTACTAGTCGATCATCACAGGAGGTGCACACTGGCGATACATGAGAAAAAACGATAAATGCGAAAAAAAATTAAGGGAAGGAAATATTCCAGGTCTAAGTTTAGAGCATCTCCCGGCATTTGCCGTTAATGATAACTGAGGAAACCTAGAAAAAAATACCTCAAATCTGGGTCGATGATCCTGGCGGGATTCGAACCGCAGACCTCCCGTTTAACAGCGATTTCGGCCACTCATTTTTTTCAATGTTTATTATGTTTTATTTCATCAAAGAAAATATGCTATAGAGGCTGTGTTTAGTTATATCCTGTGATCTACCTGTGAATAAAATATAAATATATATATTAAAACGCTGTTAACAAAATATTTATTTTACTTACCTCATTCTGTTTGTTTTGTTCATTTTTATTTTATTTACTTCCCCCCTCCCTCCAGAGTCAAAGAAGATAAAAACATTTTGCTTTCTGATTATGCAACTCGGTTAAAAAAAATGCTTATAATATAAATTGAGGAAATATAACAAAAGGAGACAAAGGAAAGGTTAGGCTTTTTAAATTACATTACTTTTCAGACAATAGGAAACATTTAATGCTAATTTTAAAACATAAAATATGCATTTAAACCAACCCTAAAGAATATTTGGTATATTTTCTTAATTATTACAATGTAGCAAAGAAACAAAAAACAAATAGTGCGGATATTTTTATACTACCATATCATAATGTAACTAATGCCTATGCAATTTTGTAACTGAAAGTAGCAGTCTAGCGGTTCTGGAATAAAAAAATGAATATTAGCTGTTAGGGATGTACTTTGCACCACTGTTTAATAAATTTACTACTGAAAATTGAAGTCTTGTTATATCACACAATAAATAAACAAATATAGCATAATGTTGAAGATTTCATTACCTTCTATTACTCCAGAAAATACGCTCGCTCATAGCATTTTTTATATTTCTCAGACAGCAAATAATTCCTTATACTAGACGCCGTTTCAACCATCTCGGGTAGAGTTCCTTCAAAATATTTTATCATTTTGGTCTATTTCCAGTATAATTTTAAATTAATCTTCATATCACCGAGTTGCTAAATGTTTAAATAAAATCAATAACTATAATAGACTAAAACACAGGAACAAAGTATCGATCCAATATTTCCAATTCTCGCAGTTTTTTAAATTTCTAAACTATAATAAATAAAAACTAGTTAACATTACTATGTGGTAATATAAAATAGTAACACTTATTGAAGGAGAGAATGGGATGCGCGCGTGAAATGCAATCCGAGGTTTAATGTAATCTAATCACACTCGGATGCGCAATACGGGCCTTTACTATTTTAGAAATTCAAGTGAAAAAAAAAAAAAAACTTTGATGAATGCAAAACAGCATAAGGCTTGCTAATCCAGTTTTGGCACAACCTTTCTCCTAATACGTAACAACTACCAGCGTCTATTTTTTGGCTCGCTAATATTGACACGTTGCAAGTTGTCGCTCACGTATGACACAGCCCATTTTTTTTTTCTACACGAAAATATGATAGACGACAAATTCTTTTACTGAAAGCATTTCCCTTCGCTAGTGCCGGGTCGGGTGGGAGGCAGTAAAAGTTACATGGCTGCAGAAGCAAACCTGGACTCCTATATAAGCGCTGGGAAACCAACCGTTCATCACAATTTGTCTGCAACTGGCAACAAACACTACAATGAGTTCCTTCAAGGTAGGCTTTCTAGTTGTGGTAGCAAATAATATTTCAGCATCCAAGTGCAATAGATTTGGTCAATAGTCAATTTTTTTCTTTTTTATATTTTGCTGCGAGTAGGCGAAGTTTTCGATGCATTAGTGTCTAGTGATTCTCATCAAAAGAGGGTTTAAGTCTTAATGTGAAGGATGTGACATCAATAATTGGTAAAGGAGTATTGATTTATCTCATTATGAAAGTCACATTTCAAATTATTTTAATACCTCAGAAAGTTCTTAGTATAATTGCATAACTTTGTATTGTAGACAAAATAATAATAATAATAATAAATTATTAATTATTGTTTTAAAATCATGTTTCAGTAATATTAAACAATTCTAAACAATTAATATATTTGTAAACATAAATAATTAACACCGACTTCCTGCCGAATGCATAATGTTTTAATTACATATTGCATTTTATAAACAATTATAGGCGATAATTATATGCAGTATATTTTTGTAGGAAATCCAGAAGGACAAGGATTATATTAAGTCTGAATATAACACATTTTTAGAGTTAGTGAAGCTAATTGTTCTATTTATTATTCAGAAGTTAGACTTCCTCCAGTAAGAAATTCTCGGTGTCAAGCGTTTGGATTGACTTGTATTATTAGGAACGGAGGAGGTTTCCGTATTACAGCCTTGCTCAATGGCGGCGAGATATGGGCAAATATCAGGGTGTTAAAATGTAGATAAAACGTCCCGATGTTGGCTTAGCCCCCCCGCTTCAAGAGGTTCGAGCCCCTCAGCAGGGCAGCTTTCATACAGCGCAGGGGCAGAACTCTTGCAAAAACTCAAGCCTCCCTCGCCCTGGTAAATTATTGTGAAAATGGGAGAGCGGAAAAGTCGTGAAAAGGAAAGACCCGCCAATGCGAATAGTAGAAACCACGAAATAGCCCAAGAGCTGAGTGGCCAGCCTCAAGGGATTTGAACCTTCCGAATTATTATCATCACCGAATCACACTGCTCGGGCAAGTTTTGGTTAAGTGCATCTCCTGTTTCTCAATTTCATTATAACTCATCAAATAGTTTTGCAGGTTCATTTCGACCAGAAGCGGGACTTGTAGATCGTAAGAGCTGGTCAAGTCACTAGCCTACGACACGGGACCCACTATGAAGGCATACATAGGCTGTTTACGCCCCAAAAATTCATTGACCCTTGCCGGGTTTGAACATGCGATCTTCGGTCTACGAGGCAAGAGCTTTGTTAAAGCTTTGCATTTTGTGGTAATGTCAATAGATACATTATAGTGTCTTTATTGATTTTCTCGTCTTGGTATCACATCACAATTAAGTGAACAATATATGGATGACTATATCAAAATATCTTTGATTTTTCTCCCTCGGAAGTGGTGAAAATGTTTGGGCACGAACTTACAGGAAGAGTTGCAATTTCTGGGCGTGTTTAAGAAAGTCATACCTACTTCAGTATTTACTTGCTTCACGATAATAATTATGAGGCATGCAATTTGGTGATGCAACACATCCTCTTTTTTAACAGGTTGTTGCGCTAGTCCTGGCTTTCGCCGTGGTGGCACTGGCCCAGCATCATCATCACTATGCACCAATCGCTGTGCAGGAGCACCATCTGCCAATAGAGCATCATGTTGAAGAACATTATTACGTGAGTATAGCAATATTCCTGTAACAATGTTGCATAGGCCTTGAATTACCATTTAATATCCATTAGTTCTGTTTGTTCAAACACTTTTTTTCTCTATATTACTAAATGCGTTTTCTTCGTGACTCCTATTTGCAGATTATAACGGCGAATTCTAAGATTAGCAATTTTGGAGTAATCGCTTTTTATTTGCACCAAAATCGTTAGTGCGTTGTGCTTTATTAGGAAATTGATTAATTTACGTGTCCGAGTGCTTACTCAAAAAAATACAAATTTCATTAACATAGCGCGTTACTTATGAAACATCCTGTAAATGCCTTCTAGACCACTTGCTCCATAATACTTCGATTTTTTCTTTTGTTCTTTTTACTAGTTTTAGTATTAATAAAAGCTTAAAAAGGCTTTAAAAAGCAATTTTCAAGTAGCCATACCACAGAGCTTCTTTCAAGATGTGAGCCTGTAGGCTTTCACATGAACCACGTGACCTGCGCACCTTCTCTTTGGGTTTCTTGCAGTCAGCAGTGTCTTTGATTCTATCACTCTTTCTTTTAACCTTTAAATATTCTGAGCTATATTTTTCTCTGACGTCTTTTTAGTAAAACTATTCAGATACCTAAAGTGTAAACATTTTTCTAAAAAGAGCGGAACTGCCAAAGAGCGTCTTGTCTATAATCACAACGATAAATAAAACGTATTTGTGTGAATGAAGTATATTATTTTAATGTTTCATATGAGTTTAATTAGTTTCGTGAGGTCAAATCGGGAGCTACCTGATAGAGGAATGGCGACCTTCGATTTCGCAATCCGCATGATAGGTAACCTGGCAGGCTGATTAATGCCTCTTGCAATAATGAGCTCTATCACTAATATCAAGAAGGCAGAAGACGCAGCGGTAGGCCTACACCCGCATTGAGGAGGATCAGTTTAAATTTTCTTGTAATTACAAAGTTTTAATTTATCTATAAAGTATCTCTCATCCTCTAGGTTTTGCAATAAAGCTCTATTTCACACCTGCCCTAAGGAGAAATTGTATCCAAAATTGTTCATACACTTGAGGCAAAACTTAAATTTTTCAATTGCAAAGGGGGTTGCAATTAGGAGACGGAATGGTTTGTTCAACTCTTAAGATACAATACAAGTTTTCAATAAACGCTTGTGGCATACGAACTTGGAACCACAAGCATTTGGGGCTTTGACTGAAGGGTATAAAAGACACGACACTGCTAGCAGGTGTCCTTGACTCGAACATGAACCCTCTTTGCATTAAGTACTATCGAGTAACATTCCAGAACAATATGTCGATCTAGAAAGTAGACACAAATACTTTCATGACTTAGATGAAACATTCAGATATGGGCATTTTGACTTCTATCTCTAACGATGATGGACAAAGGAGGTTTGGGCTTCTTATATCTCCAGGTGTTTCATTTTTTCGTGAAGGCTGACTTGAAATTAAATTATATTTATTGATGGGGACTGAAAAAAGATTGGAGAAAACCTCGGGGAGGAAGGTCCAGCTCTCTCATTTATGGACAATCAAGTGTTTCCCATGTAATGATAATATTAAATTTGTTTTGTCTCAACTTTATCTGAAAACTTCTGATGTTTGTTGGGTACTTGGAGGCTTATGACGGACATTTTCATTTTTTATGCAGGCTCACCCCAAGTACGAGTTCAAATACGGCGTCCATGACCCTCACACTCACGACATCAAGGAACAGGCTGAGAAACGTGACGGCGACAAGGTTGAGGGTTACTACAAGCTGGTGGAACCCGATGGCACCACCCGCACCGTTCACTACTCTGCAGACAAGCACACTGGTTTCCATGCTCAGGTGGAGAGATCTGGCCATGCTGTTCATCCCGCCGTCAGCCATGGACATCATTACTAAAAACAACGACGTCATACCCTCTTTCATCGTTATCATGATCTACGTTATAAGCTACATCATTTGTTCATCTCATCGACTTGTTCCTCTGCACATACATTCATCATTTTTGTTACGAGTCAACTTTTGTTTCCAATAAAGAGCACTTGCAAAAATATTACTTGTCATTTAAACTCAATGCGCCAGAATATAACCCAATGAACCTTACAATTCCAATATTATAATATTACAAAAAGATCTAACCATTACTTACCCTGGCAGGACAGATGAAAAACTTCGTTTGGAGATGTTTAGAAGGCACCTTACGATTTCAACAGAAGAACACTGAAACATATGAATAAAAAAATGAAGTAAGGACAAAATCTTGGAGATTCAGCCTACTGAAACATTTAAACTGTAATTTAGAAACGGCATAGCGTTTGAAATTTAAAGATAGAAAACGTTTACACCTTGAAGGAGCAGTGCTGGTTGATGCCTATGTTCGCTGTGGCAAACTTTTTATTTCATACTCTTTTCAGATGAACAGAAGACAGACGCTAAACATATCTATTCTTTTGTATTATGGTGTAGTTCTCAGATTTCACTGATTTGTTTACATTATCAAATTGAGTTTCGTCAAAGAATGTTGGATAGAGTGCGGAAAATGTGCAAATTTGAAAACGCAAGATCAGGAGAAAAATAGTATGTAAAATAACTTCCCAACCAAACTCCTGGATAGCAGCTTTTGTCCTATAAGCGGAGTAGTGGCGTGCATTGTCGTGTTGATGTGGTCTTCCGGGGTCAGAGTTGTTGGCAATACAATGGATGGTTACATTCCTGGGAAACGATTCGTAGAATATGACATCTTCTTCACACACATAACCTCATCTTCAGTAGATGGATACTGGCTTTTGTATTGAATGTTTGTTTTGTTTTCACTTGCTCGCGTACCTTATCCTACATCAGAAAAGCATTTTGTGTTATTGTTTTGCCAAACAAGTATCGTTTAGGTCAGACTCACAATATTTATTTTTTGATCTGTTGTTTTCTTAGACTGTAAAATTGCCCTAGAGCAAACATGAAGCCGCAGACAAACCGCAACACACAAAGTAAAGGTATTTACATTCATATGAACCAGTTGTTTTGTTCCCTAAGCTACTATCTTAGTTATGTCAATTGTAATGAAGCCGCAACATTTTCCTGGTTAAAAATTGGCCGCGCCAATATTTTAGTTTCAGCCAGTAGTTGTCTAGAATTTAACAGCAGACAAACTCCACGTGGAGTGATGTTGAAAGGCAGCTTGCGAGATAATCACAAAAAACAAAGGTGGGGTGTAAATGAGTAACTTTTATCTTTGCACACCAGGACTATCTTTACAGTATAAACTATATGCTGCATAAATATAAAGTCGCATGTTGACAGGATCACCCTGAAATGTTTATTTAGTCCCGGTTTCCGAAACGCCAGATATATGTACGATAGGTTATCAGATAGATAAACGTTTCCAAAACATATCTATTCCATAATTTTATATATTCGATAAGTGTTTTGAAACATTAGATAGAGCATATCAAACAGAAATACTTTCGACAACTTATCTGATTAAAAATTGCTAGATATCTCTTTTACACGTCTGATGTGTAAGATGGTGGAAGTATTTACATGGGTAGAGTTGCAACTCGCAATTGTTTTGTAACACTTTCAGAAAAGGACCATTCAAAACTACTTTACTTTGTCTTGATCAATATTTCCATGATGTCCTGAAAGGTAAATGTTCTGATGTAACTGGTATGGGTCCTTCCGAAATAGCTTGTTTTGCATATGCTCCAATCACTTCAGTGGAAGCAGAACGTTCTTTTTCCACGATGAAAAATGTTCTCTCTGACAAGCGGCTGACTATGACAGTTGATACCTTGAAAAAAAACATTGCTGTTACTTGTAACTAAGGAATGTAAGCTTAGGTACTTTAATTATGTCATACAGAAAAAATTAAGTATCTTAAATGCCTGTTTTCATTAATAATGAGTGATATATCTGTTTTCATTTTAATAAATGTCTATTTTCATTATATTACTGCCTATTTTCAGTATTTTAGTGCCTTTTTGCCTGCCTAATTTAATCAAAATAAATGCCTGAACATCCGGAATCTAGAAAAAGAATTACAAAACTTCTTTCCATCCTGTAGAACACTTAGGTTTCAATCTGACCTATATTTTGGCTATTTTAAAAGGACATTTTGCAAGAATGTATGTTGGACCATCTATAACGTCATAGGTGTGGGAAGAAAAAGATATCAGTACATGAATTATATTACTCCTGTAGCAGTAAGAACAGAATCGGATACCGTTATTGTTCAAACCTACGATTGGTAAAGTAAATGAAAAACATAAAATTTGACAAAAATGCTTTATTTCTAAATAAAAAGAATTCCTCTGGTGCGATATCTATTAAACATCCCATTAATTTGTAAAAATTGAATTGTAACATTAACTTACCCTCTAACTTCAGGTATATAAAGACTGCATGACTTAGCGTTATGTACTTTTTATGGCAGAATTAGACCAGCAGAAAATCAATACACACCGAGCCCTATTCCTACTTCACTTACAAAATCAACAACTCTAACTCGGATGTCAGGCTTAAAACTGCATCACCAACCGCATCTGGCATGAAAACAACTCCTTCAAAGGCACCTGAGGGGAACAAACAAATTAAAAATAATCGAAAACCAGCAAATTTAAGAATATTTTTCCAAAAAAATCGGTATCGTTCCAATTCTGGTACCGTAAGAATATTGGATATAGGGATAAGACAATAAAGGTTCATTATGTCTCATAGTGCAAATATAAACATAAACGTGAATGAGTTAAATGTCAAACCAAGTGCATCATAGTAGTGTTAATTGCAGTGCCAAGTATTAAAATTAGCATTTTTTCCACAGTGACAAATGATAGGGTCCTATTGTTTATTTATTACTCCAAACATATGCAACGTATTATCTGTGAAGAAAAAGCATTAGTGAGCATGAAAATACTATCACCAGCATAACTTCCAAGTGGTTATGTAGATATTGGCAACTACAACTGTTATATTTTTGAAAGTCCATAGTGTAAAATCACGTTTTTATATTATGAATATTATATTATTAATTTCTATAATTCAAAATTCTCAATGGACCACGACAAAATCATTTTTTGCCTTTAAAAACTTTTCAAAATGTTATAAAACTCTTATCGTATACGTTGATTTCAAATGAAAAATAAAGTTAAATTATTCTCTTTTTTTTAACCAAATTATATGAATTAAGTTCGCTGTTTTTCAGTATGGTATCAGCAATAGCAGCAGAAAACGTTTGCTTAATTATTTGAATCAAAAGGAAGGAAAAAAACACATTAGATTACTGGCTTCGATAAGGGTGTAAAGTAGCGTAAGATCTGTAATAGTGGAAACAGAATTTATACATCATGTACTTTTAAACGAGGTTCACACCCGGTTTGTTCTGTGTTGAACTGAGATTTTGTTTTTTTAATTGTTTCTTTAAGTGCACTGATCTCGCGGGTCTGCAGGTTGTGGACTGAATCCTATATGTGTAAGTATGTCGGAATAAATGAAATGAATAAGTGATGGCGCAAATGGCGCGGAGTCCTTGGCGCATCTGGTATTTACCTTCTCAGGGTAAGGGACACTCCTTAAATACCTTACCCATACAGCTGGAACCTACCGAAAGTAGGAGCCTCCGGGATTAGTAGTCCCAAATGCTACCACTATTGCTATCTGAATTGATATTACTTATTCTTTTAGTCATTATTCTTATAGAGCACATTATCAAAGAAACTAGTTGGGATATGAAAATAATTAAACTTTATGATACTTTTACACCGAAATAAGTTCGCGAACACGGAAGAAGTGCTGCGATACCATACTCAAGGACATAATCCTGATTGGTAAGCAAATACCTATGTAAAACCGCCGGTCGAGATGACACCAGGATGTTATTAAACGAAGTCCGAGCTGTGAAGCCCGTCGACTGACTTACAATTTGGCGATGTTCTTCTGTTTAATGCGGTGCTACAATTTCCCTATCCATTCTCGATGGCTAAGACGAGAAGGGATGTTATATTGGGATAATAGGCGTCACTTCCAGGAATTGAGCTAGGTCGACTCCTTCAGGAAAGACGACCAATTTCCAGACGCATGCTGAATAACTCAACCAACTCTGTTAAAATATAAGTCTTTATTAAAAGGATTTCTTATACAGTTGGACGTGCATTCCTCAAGCAGCAAGGCTTCTATCCTATCTCTGATTAAATTCAGGGACTTTTTATATCATTGCAATGCCCAAGTAGGGATAATAATCACCTACTCTTGACACTATGAGGTCAACAGTCACCAGGTCCTGACATCATAAGTTCTAAGAGGTTCATGGTTTGGGTAAGTTAAGCTTAAAACTAAACAATACTTCGTCAGCACAATAACTCTGCCTATCTATAACATGCACACGTAGACATAATATTTTAAGTGAGTCAAAAAGAGGGTTGTTTGTTGCTTTTGTTTATACAAGTGTTTCTCTAAGAACCCTTTCAGGTCAACTTCTGGGTGGCAAGGCAAAGCAACCTTAATATTTATTACTATGTTTGGGTTTATACAGTATGTTTCATTAACTAGGATATACAGTGTGCTCTTATACAATATCATGTTCTTATTATACCTTGTCAACGATACGATTCCTCATAATACCACGCTTTCGTTACAAAGTCTATTCCTCATTACATCTTTCATTCCTTAGTTCAGGCCTATTACGTACAGTGCACTGCGGATTGTCTGTGATGGCAAAATGTTTACACTTTCTCTGAACTTGCCAATATAATTTTATTTATGGAGAAACAAGAAAAGTTGCAGAACTGTACAGACAAAATCTCCCGATAGACAATAGTCACATAACATTAATTTACAGTCTATCGAATGAATCTTCAGTAACCAGCGCGTACTGGTTACTTACAACCCGTAGCTTCGAAATTTGAACAGATAGGGCATACATTTTTGTCTCAAAGTACTTGTCTAAGACACTCCTACATTCTTTGAAATTATTTCCGCGTAGTTCATTAACACCCTGCATTACACTTTGATCTACATCGCAGAGAGCAGATTAGAATAATAATATAGATAAGAAAAATATTACTTTTGCTTAATGAAACAGTGAGAGAAATGCCAATAAACTGAGGGGGGAGAGTATAATCTGAGAAACAAACAAATACAATTTTGTAAGTTAAATGTTAGAAATCTTAAAATACCAAAAATTTTGTATCTACTAATGAACAAAGACATGCAGGGTTTAGAAATGGTGTTTACTCAACATGTTATTTCTTTTCATTGTTTGTAAATTTGCGTCCAAATCTTTTTGGCCACATTTACAAATTCAGGTTAATTCTTGCGTTTTTAAATTCACTGTCTCAAACATTTTTGGTGACTGGTATGGGATGTTAGTTAATTTAAACTAGACAAGAGTATCACGTGCTTTATTATTGCAGATTGAAGGGAAAGTGCTCGAACTTACACATGCTACCAATTCCATCGGACTGTTTCAAGAAACGGTGCGAGGCAGCGTTCTTAATTACATTAACAAGCATTCAAACTTCATCTCGGTAAATGATAATGAGCGTACATTTGAGGAAATAAATGTCCTATTCCTACGCTTTGCTGCATCTGTGCAGCGCACTATCACAAGCGGAACCAGGCGCACCATTGTTTGGACCTCAAGTATCGGTAACATCTCATTGTTGATACCATTGTTTCTTACACGCATGTGGAAAGCAGTGCCATTGCGCACTACGCACTTCCAAGTTTTTTTTTATCCAGGAAATAATGCTCCTTTCTTATTTGCAGAGTGCACTGTTCAAAGTGTTAAACAACAAAATGTTATATTCTAATAATAAAGATATGTGTTACATTTTAGCAGAACTTTCCATTTGAAAGTATTAAGTGTAATACAAATTTGTTTTATTATGTAGATTTATAAAATACATACATATATGAATGTTAGTATTCCTATTTAAAAATAATGAGGGTTAACTTTTCCTCATGACGTCCACTCAACGGTGAAAGCCGATACAGGCCAGTTGTCTTCTAGAACATGTGTATGCTCAAACACTTTTATTTTAATTAGATAACTCAACGTTTCATTTTGTATAATTAGTAATTTAATTAAGATCCGTCGTTAGCCATACCCTAATGGTTTATGATCAAAGAATAATGTCCTGCCGGAAGCGCTTCCTGCCGTGTTCAAATGCCTAGCGGCCGTCAATCCTGAATTTTTTCGTGGTTTTTCCTGTGCTCTGTAATCTAGTAAAACTAGTCTGCATTTTGTATTATTTATTTTAAAAGTGTGTGATTTTAGAACTTCGAGAGTAAATTACATATTACTAGTGTGGTAAACTGATATTATCAGCGTGTGATTTTGTTTTATCAGTGTTTCGTTTCACGAAACATTTAGTATTGTAGTATTCAGTAAAGTTAACTAGTGGAATTCTACATATTTTAGGTTAGGTATTGATTCTATCAATTAAGCTCGATGCATTTTAATTATAAAGTTAATTAGGGGTTATTTATGTAATATGTGGTCTCAAATCCACTACCCATTCCTGCACGTCTTGAATTATCTATTTTCATCTAGAAAAAAACCCATACAAACTGAGTTAGTTACACCATCATTTGAGGATAATAATGTGAACGTAAAATAAAATCACCTACCATTGTACCTTCCCCAAATAAATAAACAAACAAAAAACAGAAACTGAGCTATTTACACCAATATTTATCGATAATAATGTAAATAAGAAATGATATCACTTACCAATGTAGCTTTCTTGATATTTGGCCTAAATGTTTCCCTCACATGTGCGTAATCTTTCTCCGATGTAATTAACCTCAACGCTTTCACATATTTTCCACATTTCGACTTTGACTTTCTTCTTAATTTTGTCGGAGAATTGCCCAAATAGTAAGTACTTCTTTATGCTCATTAATTAAATGCAACACTATTACTTTGTTTTAAACACTGGAGATTCTTTCCAATGGGTAGACATAATGCTATTTCTTGGCTTGAATATGCGATTGAAAACCATTGCCGCGTAAACAAAATCGCATCAACAAACAGTCCACGGAGTAATAAATATCCCCGAAACAGCCTTCTCGACGCTTGGATAAATGTTGACAAGTGACTAATGACAAATTTTTGCGATTGTACCATTGTGAAATAAATGTTCGTGAAACAGGTTTTATTAGAACTGGTGGTATTATGGCTGGTAAGTAGTAACTATTAAACTAGTAGACTAGTTGTTTCCTGAAACTGGGTCCTGGTCGCTGAAGTAAATGCTGGATGGACTTTAACTTTCCATGAATTTTTCGATATCTCCATTCCAGGTTCTATTCTAGAGTCGAAAGTACTAGGGCGAGGTAGACCGGTGCGGTGTGACAGTGGCTTGCTCTTTGTAAAGGTTTCTTTCCGGCATCTGATATGAAAGCGAACGTTCTGGGGGCTCAAGCTTCCTTGGAAGGACTCCGTGGGCATAGAAGTGTTCTATCTAGAAACATGTTAGGAATTCTGTATACGTCTAGACATCACCGCTCACGGGTGTCTATCGCACCTAATCCCTTCCTCCCGTAGATTTCCTAATTGAAGTCGTAGGCACAAACGGCCAGTCGTGAGCAGGGCTGAAGTACTGAACTATCCTTCTTCGCCTCAAACAATTCAATTCAGTTGTATGAGCACATTAATTGTACGAGTTGTTTTGCATTGTCAAGGTAAAAAGTTAATCATTTTAAATCTTAATTTTTCATTTCAAAAAAGATTATTTTTTCTATTAGAATTCCATGGTTAACACAATCAAATGCTTTAGTTACGTCTCAGAAAACTCTACCAAGCTCTGCAATTCATAAAATAATTCCGACAACAAATCATTTGTACGTTTCAAAGCTGCATTTTCTGTGAATATTCCTTTTCCGAACCGAAATTGTTCTTTTATCAAAACTGCTTTCAGAATAATTTTACAATTTGTACTTAATACATTACTTTTTTCCAATATTTATTTTTAAATACATTTTAAATAAATATAAACTAACAGCTACTGTGTCTGTTAGTGCTCCATGATAGCTTCATTAGTGGTATGCATTTATGTTGTAAAACACCGGAGACATTTTTAATCCACTATATGTTAGTATACCTGTCATTACATAGGCGCCTACCACGAGGAAGGTTTCAACTACCTAGGAAAGTTTCAAGTACACTTATTCCCAGACCTAGGACAGGTGCTAACTCATCGTCTCCAACAGGAAACTAAGGTATGTCTTGGGTGTGAAATCGGTCATTAATTTTTTCAGGTATGGAGTTCTTTAGCGTGCCGTAAATCTATGACCTAAGGTACCTCCCGGAAGACTTGTATTCGAAATTTTTAAGCCCTGAAAAATCTATCGACTCAGGTTTGCAACCTAGCATTATGTGATAAAAAATATAACATTTTATTTACAAAAATCTTAACTTTTACTTGATTATTTACTGTTATTACACAGAGTAAAAGTGCCCAGATCAACGGGAGTCAAACAATTGCCTACTCAGTGTCAACTACTGTGAAAATTCAAACAGTAGCCTTATTATGTGTTTAATTCATTGTCGTATGCAATCTCATCTCATTGTCAACATCTGCTGTTCACGGAGTGCTTGCCATGTATAAAATGACGGAGAATTCTTGAAGGGAAAATCTCGAGATCTGACAGTTTCTCCGTATCACGATATTAGTGGGTCCTGGCGTGTAACAGAAATTCTCCCACCCTCTGTTGTGTATATAAAGATGGCAACTAACTCGTTACCTGCACAGACAGAGAAAGCTCATCACCAGAATGGCAGTCAAAGTAAGTATTCACGTTTTTACTGCTGGTCTGCCTCTAATTTAGGGTATCCGTTATATTCCTTCATACTGCTGCATACACTCTAGCGTTAACTGCATCAACTTGTTCGAGACTTTGCACAGAACACTTAAAAAGAGTTTAGCTAGTGACGTACAGTGTTTTCAGAACTTGTGTCAGGCTTTTCATTGGCTAGTTAATTAGAGTTCGGTCTGTAAGCGTCTTTCTACAGCCTACCTTGTGAATCCTATTAAGTTTGCTGACAGCCAAGTCCATCTTAATGAGATAACAGTGTTACACTTGGAATCTGACATTTGGCTTTGGTCTGAAACATGTAGGTAGTCAAATTTGTCCCAATATAAATCAAAATTTCAAGAAATATTATGACTACAGTTTAAGAATGATTCGTTTTTATTTATGTTGCCTTTTTAAAAATATAATTGCGTTAGTCTGCAAATGTCTTAATATCAATTCTAATGTCTGTTTCTATCATTTTAATATAACAGTTGTTAAGGTCATATTGTGTAAATTAATTACTCTCTATTTGAACAGAAATGTTCCTCTTTTAGTCTTGTAATACCATATTCAATTTATAAACTGGTTTTTGTATATTAATCTGAAAATGATCAGCATTTGTATTTTTTACTTTTATGAATAACTTGTACACGGTTCTTCTCCAAATATATTATCACCTTATATAATTTATGATGGAAGCAAAAGACGACGGTTGGTTTTAGATCTTTACTTGTTAATATTTCTTACTTGCAATTATTTCAATGATGTATATGAAAATTTAAAATGTTTCATAGATGAAATGAAACCTAACCATTTTTCGAATATTGTTTAAGCCCGTTTTCAACATTCAGGTATCACAGGTGATGGACACTAGATGAAATGACAAATTGGGATATGAAATATTTTGGAAAGCAAGTGTTACATGCTTAAGTTTATAGTACCTCCAGAGGAGTACTGAGGAAAACCTGGAAAGGATCCTGGCGGGAATGGAAATAAATACTTCCGCTCACATATCCGTCGCTTATGATCTCGGCCATTGCTAAGGATTACCTAATGTAAGACGTAATAATACCAAAAGGAATGATTTGCATTTGAGAGATTCCTTGGGGCCGGCCTCCTGACCACAGTTTTCCCTGGTTGCTTAGGTGAATGCTCAGATGCATATTTTCTTACCAAGAATTTCCAGTTCTTGCATTTCATTTCCCTGGTTCTCTTATAGGGTGGAAAGGAAACGGCCTTTTGTATGTCCCATGAAATTCTAAAATGTTAAATAATAAACTTTTTTGTTCCTAACTTCTTGTTCAGAAATTAAATGCCTCTTTAAAATTTGAGCAACAAAAGTTAAAGATATCATTCGAAACTTCAAAAGTGGACAAAATTGATTTTAAACGCCCCTTTGACGTGTTTTTAGTTTAAATTAAATTTAGGTTAAATAAATGCTTATTCAGACTAAAAAGTTTTGAAATGAAAGTTCTGATAGAGTTTATATTAATTTTTATTGATTATTACTATTCCATGCCCTTAGTTTTCTCTTTTTACCTATTATTTTATTCACATATTGGCTACAATCCCCATTTAGATATTGATATCTAAACTTTTTTTCTTCATTTTCAAATATAATTTTGGATTAATTATTACAATAATGCTTTGAAGAAATTGATAGGATCATATTTTGTTTGCTACTTCTCTATCATTGTCCTTAATATCTTACGGAAATAAAATTGTATTTTACTACTTTATTACGTAACTATTGAAAACAATTTACTTTCGGATACATTACCGATAATGAACGGTGTCCGAAACACGCAACACATGAAAAGACCGCGCTAGTGGTCAATGCTTGTATCCTGCTCCTTGTTGAATTTCTGTAAACAATATCAAATATCACCTATGTAGGAGAACTGTTCAATAAATGACCATACATTTTTGCGAGTATAATATCTCGCGCTAAATGAATACTTTAAATATTAGCTTAATGTATAATATGCACATGGTACTAGTTTCATTGTTGTCACTTCCGGTTCCCCTATGTAAAAGGTATACAAGTTGAGTCATGTTCAGTTCCGCCTTTAGGTGACAAGCGACGAACAATGTGCTGCACTGAAATTCTGGTTTCGTCTCTACAAACCTTAATCTGAAATCTATGAAATGTTACAGGAGACCTAAGAGAATTCGTTCGTCTCTGTTAACACACCTCAATGATGGTTAAATGATTAAAGAACAGGGGAGACAATCAATTTCAAAGGAAGCTGGATCCAGGACTCGAGTTTGTACAGTAACGGAAGAAAACACTGCTACTGTCATTGTGATAGAAAATCGTCGAGTAACAATAAGAACACTTTCAAAACTTCTGAACATTTCACCGGATGAACATTTCTCATGAAACGTGTATGTGCACGGTGGGTTCCAAGAGTGTAGACGTTCTCGTGCAGTTGAAGATGATGTTACAGGAAGACAGGGGTTTCCTTTCAAATTTAATTACTGCTGCTGAAACTTGGTTACATCATTTCAATCCTGAGAGCAAAAAAACAAAGGAACAAACCTCTGTGTGGAAATCTTAATCATCACCAGCATTAAATAAATGCAAAAATTGTTGCTTTGCTGGAAAAGTTATGGTCAACTCGTTTTTCAATATTCAAAAAATGGTTTACCAGCATGTAGTACATACACACACAACTGTAACTGGGAGAAATGTCCTAAAAACTCTGCAAAGCCATATCACACGCTTGCAAAAGGTCACATTTCCGCAAAATAAGCCTAGTGCTGCACTATGATAATGCACGGTCGCATGTTGTCGCTGAATATCTTACAAGGAGCAAAGCTAAATGCATCCATCATCCTCCCTATATACCGCTACGGGTGGCCGAGGTCGTTAAGGCACAGACTCGTGAGTGGGAGGTCTGGGTTCGAATACCGCCAGGACCGTCCTCCCTGACTAAGGTTTTTCCAGGTTTTCCTCAGTCCTCATAAATGGCAAATGCCGGGGAGGGACCCTAAACTTAGGCCTGGAATGTTTCCTTCATTAAAAATTAAAATCCTTTCCCAATATATCATTTCAATTCATGTATCATCAGTGTCCATCGCCTGTGGTGCCTCTGTAGCAAAACGGGCGTTAAATACTATTCATTCATCCTCCCTATAGCTCAGATTTAGCCCCGCGAAGGCGATTTTGAAGGATCTGTCAAAAAGATATCTGAAGACTTGCATAAACGCTGGGACAGGTGCATTGCATACACTTCTTTAAGAAAGATCGTTAAAATGATGAGGATGAGTAAAGAAAGATATATTGTCAAAAAAAAGTATGTTTATTCCTTTTTAACAGCCCTAGTCTATTATTTTACGGTATAAAAATCATAAAAATAGAGACTTTTCAGGAAGTCAAAATCCAGGTGTGCTATTAAAAGTGTAGATTTGATGAACTTCCCTGAGTCGCCGATATTGCAACTCTTATTTTCCTTGCAGATCGTGTTCGTTATTGCCCTGATCGCCGCTACAGCGCACGCCCTGCCGATCCAGGTACATGAACAACAGGAGTACGCTGTGCCAGAACATCAGTTCATAGTTCCTCATCAGCATCAAGAACATCATGCACCAGTGGTCGTGGATCATTATGTAAGCTCAAACTAACTCTATTTTTTTCCATAACATATTTCTAATTCAGGGGCAGAAGTCTTTAAAATCCTTTGGCGGAAGAACTTTGGAAAGTATCTCAGATAAACAACTAGGTCCAACCACTTTTGATACTCTTTGGTTGGTTGACCATGAAGATATACATCAAATCCAATTATTTCAAACGAAACTCTGAATAAGCAGGCGCACTTTCTGTCATAAAAAATCCGGTTCTGTAAACGTCACATTAAGCATGTCGAGATGTACACTAAACCCACTTTCTCGCTTCTAGCTGGTCATTATTAGGAACGGATGAGTGTTGAAGGCAGTGAGAAATGATCTTAAACGCTAGACTATATATCTATACACAGAACGCTAAAAATGCTAAAAATTAGAATCCATGCTGCATTACTGATCGAATTAAGTTTTACAATACAAATAAAATAATAACTTAAATTTCTTCACTTAAATTCTACATTAAAAATGGCGAAAAAATTCTAAGACCAATTTATCCTTCGTACCTTGCAATCCCTAGAATTCAGAGCCTTGAAGAATTTCACAATACTTATTAATCTTTGAGTGATTTTGCTCAGCTTATCTCTACCCACACTACCCGGCCCGGTCGCAGAATCCACAGCCCAATTTAACCCCAAAAAGTGAGATTACTTCATTAGGTAACAGTGCTTCTAAATGTTTATACACATGTTATCTTGTAAACTATGCTAGTCATTTTATTTTATTTTGGTTCAACAACTACTGTAGTTTCGCTTCGTATGAACAATCGTAGCTTTCTGGTATAACCGAGTATCCCATACAGGCAGGCCAACATGATCTGTCCCATAGGGATTTTGATGATGCGTTACCAGCTCATGTCCCTGAATGTTATTTCACTTATACATAACAATAGTTTTGCATTAAGCGCATACGCCAATGTTTAAATATTATTTATCCCATTTTTACCTTGTTATTTTATGAATTATTAATGTAATATTGTTGCTGTTATTTCCTTCCTCACAATTTTTGTCTTGTGCCTTGTTTAATCTGTTTCCACGTATTACATCATCTTCCATATAGTACCTTTACTTCTATCACCTTCTGCCATTGAAGATGAATACAAACATGTCGAAACATTGGCTGTTTGTGTGACTATTTCAGAGTTTTATTCATTTCTGATTCTCTACTTGTCATTTGATCTAAATTGTTCCATAGGATTTTTTTATTATTTTTCAGAACAACTTTTTCAGAAGGGGAACTGTGTCAGTTTTGCATAGTTATGAGAAAAACACAACACAATAAATGATTAGTTTTTGGTTACATGCATTTTCCTTGCATGGATATATTAACATTCATAAGTATATACTTCAGTATAGTAAAACTACTTTCAAATAGAAAAAAAAAAAAAAAAAAAAAAAAAAACTATTTGAAAACTGCTGACACGGGTTCCTTTCAGCAGTAAAATTGAAAAATTGAAAGTGCAACATTTTAATTATTTTTAGGCTCAGAATAAAGTTAAACAGCATTGCTTACCTCCCGAAAATGTAAGCGGAATAGAATTTCATATGTAATAAATAAGGACTTGTAAGGATTTCTATAAAATTAAAAAAAAACATGATTTTTTTTTTTTGTAGCATTGATTGCATTGGTCTTCTCGAGACGGTTGTAGATTGTGGACTGAATACTATAGTGTAGATATGTCTGTAGGAATGAATGAAATGAAATGAATTACTGTTGACACAAATGAGCTCGAAGTTCTTAGCAGCTTAAAGCTATCTGGTATTCACCTTCTCAGGATAAGGAAAAACTCAAAAAAATTAACCCAGACAGCTTGCCTGACCGGGTTTCGAACCCATAGCCTTCAGATTGTAGTCGCAAATTCTACCACTAGACTACGGGAGCGACACAAATTATTTTGTAGCTGAAATAAGCTCAAAAGCACTTTTGATACTGAAGTTATTCCATACAGGAAATGTAATTATTTGGTCATAAAGTTTCTGAACTTAATTGGTACATAGTTGATAACTTACTTTATGTCCTGCATTTTAATTTTCTTGATAGGTAAACATCCAGCCTAGTATGCGGATCTTTGGGCATACATGCCATATTTGGCGTTTCCCTTGAACATCAGAAATATGTTTTTGTTAAATAGACAGCTCTAGTGTACTCAGAATATAAATGTTTAGATATATTGAAAGTTTCCCACTTGTGTAAGAACGTACTGTCTCTTAGGCGGTCTTGGTCATCTAGTGGTTATCTCGTAGACCCAAGATCGCTGATTCAAATTCGGCCAGGATCAATGGTTTTTTCGGGCGTAAAAATCCTAAGTATGGCTTCCTCCGGAATGGAAGTAAAGCCGTGGATCCCGTGTCGTACATTTACGGCACGTAAAGGAACCTCAAGCCTGGAAGAAGAGGCTTCTAAGGAAAATTTACTGTTTCACGCCCTGAATTTAATGGAATTCTGATGACCTGAGATGTTAAAGAGCGTCCGTAAATAAATCAAATCAACAATTGCTGTTTGCAATTAAACCACAGTTTTCTAATAGAAAGTTAATCGCCATAAGATGCAACAATTTGTTTATTTTCAACTGTTTTTATATTTCACATTTATCTGTGCTAATTATCAGTTTACAGAGCTGTTTGACTATAAATTCTTCCAGAGTGCTTTATTGGGCGTTTTATTATACGAAACTTTCTTTTGCATGGAAGGAATGAATGTTCTCTCAATGGGGGGGGGGAGTGTTTATATTTTCTCAAATTTCCCAGTGACTGTTAAAGCAGCATGACTCACAGGAAGGCATTATATGTTTTGCCCTGGACAACAGTCAGAAAAAACAACGAAATTCGGTCACAGTGTTAGGAGCACAATTGTTGACACAGAATCAATATAATGACATCATCTTACCTGCATGGTGATCAAACTCGTTTTGATTTATCGTTCCTCCATAACCTGTATATTCTAATCCCGAAATATTTTTCTTTTTATTTACATTCCTTTTATAGTTTTTAGGATTTTTCATCCCTTTATTTCGCTTTTTGGGTGAAGAGATATCAACACAATCCGTGATTAAATAAAAGAAGAGTAAACTATAATATCAGTGAAAATGTCAGTAATACCTTTTTAAACGTCAGTAATAATAATGCAGTTAGGCCAACATATAATGCAGAAAAGTATAAGCTTCTGACACCTTTCTGAAATAAAAGATAAGCAAACATCTCTTCCATGTGGTAGTAGTAAAGTAGTAAAAGCAGAAGGCTACAAAACTCAATACCCTATAAAAATTAATCGGGTCCCTTTCTCAATCCCCTACAATCCTCTACAATCGGGTTTCCTCACACAGAACAAGAAATACACTCAGAAACTCATGATAAGTGTTCAAAATGTCCGCTTCTTGCTTCCACACACACACACACACACACACACACACACACACACACACACACATGTACTCGTAGGATCGCATCCTTTCAAATACTGCCCTACAGTGTCGAACGGTTTGGCAGCTTCCATGACACTTGACAAAGTGTCCCTACATTAGGAATGTCTGCTGCATAAACGAATTGTTTTAGGTGGCGCCACAGATAAAAATCCAAAGGACTGAATTCGAAGGAACGTGCAGACCACGGAATTGGTCCTCCCCTACCTATCCATCAATCAGTGCAGGTTGACAATATGCTGGAGCTCCATCATGTTTCTTATTTGCAAGGGTACATCCTGTAGCAAGACTGGAAAATTGTTCTGAATATGGTCCTTGTAGACAGAGTCTGTAAGACGTGGTGAGAGAAAATGTGGATATAGTTCCAGTCCACTATTAATCTTAAAATGATGCTGGTGTCTAGCCTGAATTGTACCACGAGAATTTTCATCCACCCTTAAATGTTCTTGTGAAAATTAGTTGTTCCATCTCTTCCAAATGTTGCCTCATCTGTAAACAAGACAGAAGAGACAAATAAGGATTTGCAGTTTGTGCAAAAACCACCTGCAAAAGGTCTCCAAGGTGGGTAATCGACAAGCGAAAGACCTTGCACACGTTGAAGATGAGCTGGCCGTGAAGTACTCTTTGAGATGCAGCGCATCCTTGAACCACTTATCGTGTGTTGATACCCGGATCTTCTGCAACAACCTTAAATATGCGTTCTTACTGGTTAGGCGTACGAGCGTCACTTGGTCTTCCTTGATCCATAGTTTGCGGTGCTACTGTCCTGTCCCACTAACACGACGATATACACCAACAAATATTGGATTCGGTTTTTTTTTTTTTCGGTCTGAAATGCTATTTGATACAGCTGTGTAACCTCAGGTTCGTTAAAAATCATATCTGTCTGTTCACGAAATGGATATCCTGCAATGGTTAAACACAACACAACATGCAACACAGGTGAAACGTGAGATATTGATTAACCACGAATGTACCCAAATGACAAATGTAAACAAGTCTGCTTGGCACCACATAGCCATCTAGGATACAATGAGTACATCAGCAGACTTGTATCGATAGTAGTATTCGATTACCTAACGAAATGCAGTTTATTTTCGGTTACAAACTTAAGTTACCTTGTTGTGTACCTTGAAACGCATTTCGGAGATATTATATGTGAGCTTTTTCCCTTGTATTCGTGTAATAAACCAGCCAGAAAAGTTTGTAAAAGTATTTCTGAAACACTCTGTATATGAAACAATTTCTTATGACGTTAGATTTAATTTTATTATCTTTTATATATATTTACATATAGTTTTGACTGATCGCTGATTCTGATATCTGTAGATGCGAAATGTAACTACATTTTATTGGTTTATATGGTCCGTAAGACTCGGAAAAGGCCTTCTAAACCTTATAAGTAGATGATGGTTGTGAGATATACTTTTTAAAAACGTTCACTCAATTTTACCAAGGGTTTAGCAATAAATAAAAATAATTTAAAAAAAAAACGAACGCAATATTCGTGTTCCGCGACGATCAAAATATCCTGTTATCGAATTTAATTGAGACAGAAAGACATGCGAATTTTCATTTCCTTTTCAGTACCTCCCATAACTTTAAAAACTACAGGCAGAAAGGGAAGTATTGTAAACCTAAAATGTCCAAAAGGTTCTAAAGAATAATTAAGCAACTAAGTTCAGACTGACGTAACGTTCGAAACATTTTTTCCCCAAAGGAATTGAACCCATGTAAAGGCAGTTTGTCCAAATTTTAAGATAACCGACAGTTACTCTAATAAGTATATGTGAAAAATGTTCCAATCTGTTAAAAGGTCAATTTATTTATGTGGATTTTCTCAATATTCACTGGGTTCAAAATTTCTAATCCAATATATTCCTTTGTTTTTTAAACCACAGTAAATAATTTAATCTCAATACGGATTCTCATGTCACTGTATTTGAAACCACACACAAAAGCTTCACAGAAAAGTTCTCTTGGTGAAGAAATGTTGTTTACATAAAAAGGACAATCATGAACCGAATTCTAAAACTCCAAAACTAATCACTCAATATTTCTCAAAATTTTACCACAATAATATTAAGTAATTATACAAAATTAAATTATTAAACCAAAATATTTGCATGTGATATATTATAAAATTGTTCCACACACCACAGTTTAGAATGTATAAAAAGTTGTAGTACATTTCACGACTTTATATATGAAGTTTTGAAATTTACTTTAAGCCTTTTTCTTTTGAGAATGTTGAAGCTTTAATTGAAAACTTTTAAGTCATAGTATTTAACGCAAGTTAAATAAACATCGTAATTAAATATTGTAATATATAATATCAATATTATATATACCAGGTCTTTCATAGTTTTAGTAGTCTGTTCCACGGTATCTACCGGGTCGGCAGTCACATCGGTATTTCCCGGCGAAGGTGATGTAATATCCGCATAAATGATTCAAGTGCTGTCAATTACAAATATAACAATTATAAGCACGTAATTTATGACAGATGAATTTCAAAATTCTCTCCTATTGCATCCAAACATGTTTGACATCTCTTTAGAAAATGGCATTTACACACATCAGTTCATTTTCCAAAACTGACTCAATTTAAAATTGAAAGCATACAAGGTCACTGTTGTCCATGAATTGCAGGCAGATGATCCCATTGCTTATTACAGAACATTAATTATATAGTAATGATTCACGCTTAATATTCTTTACTGATTCCATGTTTCGACGCAAAATTACTTACAATATTTCCTAATAAAACACATTCTTTGTACAGTTTATGAAGGTAGCAGTACATTGCAAAAGTCAATTTTCCGAAATGCCAAGTAAAATTTTACGTTCATGTTACCTAGCTATCCAACAATAAAATTTTAATTTCACTTTAAATATTTTCATAGATAATTTCATAAGAGTTAGATAATTCTCAGTAATACAAACACTTTGGTAAATGTTAAAACATTAGATATTAGGAAGAATTCATTCTTTTTGTATTTTTGTAAAGTTTGTTTTCGCTAGCAGTGTATGAGAAATTTCGTTACCAAGTTAACGCAAGGAGCAAAAGGAACCAATACCCCATAAAGAATTCAAAAATTAAAATTTCATAAGTAAATAAATACACGTATATAATTTATAGAAACAAGGAAAAGATGGCCGAACCATAACGTGAAATTTAAATGCCATCCTTGCCGAAACTATTTTAAATGGCAGATAATTTAAAAAATAAGTATTGTCGTAAATTATGGAGGATGTTATGATCTATAGCATGAAAAATTAGCATTTTGGTAAATTTTCTTAGAAAATTTAGCCATGGTCTCTCTTGGCGTTCAGAGTTTATTTCAACATTGTTGACAAACTACTTACTATGCTCAGCAATGTCGGCCATTTTTCTTTGTGATTAGACGCATGCGCTGAACTGGGAGTTTTTTTTTTTTTTTTTTTTTTTTTTTTTTTTTTTTTTTTTTAAATAATTGATTTATGGACGCTCTTTAACAGCTCAGGTCATCAACGTCCCATTCAACTCAGGGCGTGAAACGGCCGACAAATTTTGCTCAGAGGCCTCTCTTTCAGGCTTGAGGTTCTTTTCGTGCCGTAAATGTACGACACGGGACCCACGGCTTTATTTCCCTTCCGAAAGAAGCCATACTTAGGATTTTTACGCCCCGAAAAAATCCATCGGTCCTGGCCGAAACTGGGAGTAAAATAGAGTAATGATAAATGCTTATATTAAAAAAGTATAAAAGAAAATAAAGAATGCTGTGTTTGAGAAATTTACAGAACATATATTGTTTCAAAATGTGTCAAGGAAACACTTAGGCAACAAATTACATTTATAAAGAGAGCAAACCAGGCTTTCTGCATATGGCGTGCGTATATCGCGAAGATAATTGGCCCGGTTTATTTCCCTCTCTCTAGTGCACTTTCTCCAGCCAAATTATTTGACAGTGAGTGAGATGATTTTAAAAAAAATAAAAAAGATTAATAACGCAAAACCCTCATAATTCATTTTCAGTTGTGTCCCGTACAGGGAAGTGAATGGGAAAATTTCGCATAGATTTGGGTCAAACCGAATTTAAGGCCTCTCTTCATGTTAATTACACAGAGTTGATCTCTCTCAAGATCACATGCACAATAGATTTATTCCAAACTTACTTTTAACTAGCAAATATCAAACGTAAAAATGATTAGCTACAAAATCTAACACATAACAAGAGTCTAACAAGTTAATAATGTCCTCCCCATATCATAAAACCCAAGTTGCTTGTGTTGCTGGTTTCTGTAATAGATAGCACCACTACTATACAGAAACATTTCAACCTTGTACCGGAAATATTTCTGAAATGGAAGTCGCTATTGATGTTCCTCTTTCAGACAGGTTAATAATTGTAAGAATGTGTATTTCTTAAAAAAAATTCGAATGGAACAATACACAAACATCAAGAATATAAAACTAGAAAATTAGAATGTTGATTGTGCAGGATTCTTGTGCATGGCGTTTACGAAACATTCAAACACCTACAGCTTTATACTCCATACTTAGTTACTAGGTTACGATGTTCGTATGTTTGTTTACATTTTGTTTCCTTTACACTTATTGCATTGTGGCTTCCTTGTTAGCACTTTGTGATAGTTCTAGAAGTAGACGAGGTAGATTATTTTTACTAATGTTGAAAAAGTCGACATGCTTGCTCATGGAGAATGTAGGAAGAATGTTGTTCTTTCTTGTAATGTGTACTCTGAAAGATAATCCAATAGACGTCAACCAGTCCAACTGTAAATATTTGCGAACCTCTTTAACCAATTACGGGAAACTGGAAATGTAACACACAGCAAACGACTGGAGAAGTGGTTGAAATTAATGAACAGGCTGCTGTAAATCCGCAAGTTTGCTTCCGTGCTATCGCAAGAGGGAATGGTATGAGTCATGCATTCTCCACCGTCATAAATTCCATACGTATCATGATGTCTCTCTTCGTCAAGAGCTACATGGAAGCAATTTTGAGAAGGTCAGCAGCTCTCTCTTTCTTATTCAGAATTCACAGAATTCATTTATTCACTTTTGTATTTCTTAAGATTGTGCTGAAACATAGTCCAGTTTAATATAGTATATTTACGGACGGTCTTTAACATCTCAGGTCATGAGCATCCCATAAATTTTTTGGTCCTGGTGGTGTAGTGGTAACCATACTTGCCTTCTAAACCCAAGATCGCGGGTTCAAACCCGGTCAGGATCGATGGATTTTTTCAGGCGTAAAATCCTAAGTATGGCTTCCTTCGGAAGGAAAATAAAGCTGTGGGTCCCGTGTCGTACATTTACGGCACGATAAAGAACCTCAAGCCTGAAAGAGGAGGCCCCTGAGCAAAATTTGTCGGCCGTTTCACGCCCTGAATTGATTTGGACGCTGATGACCTGAGATGTTAAAGAGCGTACGTAAATAAAACAAATCAATATCCCATAAAATTTGATCAGAGACCTCTTCCTTCAGGCTAGCGGTTCGTATACTTGCCGATACGGGACCCATGGCTTTACTTGCTTTCCGAAGGAAGTCACACGCCCGTAAAAATTCACTGAACCTGGCCCGAGATTTGAACCCGCGACCTTGGGTCTACGAGGCAAGTACGATTAAAAAAAATACCGTACACATAACGTACTAAAACAGAAAAGTAAACATACGAACAGGGCAGACTAGTAACTAAGCAGATAAATGGAACATGCAGCTGTAGGTATTTAAACGCTTCATGTTACGATAGCTCGTAAACTACTTGCACTAGAATCCTGCAAACTGCAATATTGACATTCTAATTTCCTCCAGTTTTATTTTCCTGATATCAATTGGCATTGTTCCGTTTAAAAAAAAAAGTTTTTTTTTCAACAAATACACATTCTAATATTTATTAACTATGTCTGCAATTATGAGCCTTTGTCCAAACATCATTTCTGTGTATTGATAGCCCGTTTCAGAAATATTTGCGGTGCAAGCCTTAGGTGATTCACCCGATATCTAAAAGTGCGGAACACTAAGGGAATTTACGAACTTCAGTAAACAGTTTGATAGCTAGCAAGTCAATCATGCTTTACTTCCCAGATGATCCCTTTATTAGCATGCAGTGCAAAAGACTATGAAATATATCATCCAATTTCTCACATGTAGCACATTCTTTTTCAGTATTTATCCTAAATACTTTTATAAGTAACTATTTGTGTAAATCCAAGCGAATCCTTCTCTAGCAAAACGATCGTGAATAACTATATAGTTCTCCTAATCGAAATTTAGTTCTAAAACTTGCCCAAAAAACTTCGTTCCAGAATTCGTACACATTTCATCCCTCATCCCAATCTCTAGTAACAATTTTCCCACATCACCTCAACCCTCAATTCCCAATACTTCTCTTTTAATACGTCATACATTCTTTGAGAATATTGTCAGCTAGCTTTAAACAAATTAATATTTTAAAATCCTCTGCAAGTCAACATTTAACCAACTCTTTGCTATCCCCTAAACATTTACTCCATATATCTTCGGTTTTACCATTCTCTCATAAATTTTAGTTAAAGATAAAGCAGATAGGGCAGTCCAGAACTTGGCACATACAACGATTTTGTGCAACATATATACTTTTATTGTTTATGAAAAATTAAACGCCAAATATAAGACCTCTTAGATTGAATACTCTGGCCTAAAGTCAAAATTCTGAGGTTGGGACTCCTGTAAGACCCGGCTACGTTATCCCAAGGGTAGGGCCAGGGAAATGATGATAATTCGACCGAATAGGGGACTTGGTGACGTAAGTTTTCAGGCATTCATGTTACCCGTGGGAAAAGAAAAAAAATAAGAAAACTGACCCAATCGGGAATTGCACTTGGACCGGCCTCGGAGGAAACACGAATGCTAATAGACCACGGCGATAGTGTACAAAATTATCAAAAGTCCTGCTTGAATATTTATCTTGGTTTAGATCATAATACGTGAAGACCACCTACTTCAAATATCTCCGCAAAAAGGAATCTGATCAGATTTGGTGACCGTGACAGTCAAGAAAGGTGCCGAAGGAACCGATCACACATCACTTTCAAACATGAACTTAAAAAGCTTGGATATGACTGTAACACTTTGATCATTATTTTATATTATTTCATTATTTTCAAGGAAAAGTAAGATCCAACAGCTGGAAGAGTTGACGCTTCCAAACTGTCGTTCTAGTAGAAATTGATATTTTATGCAACCTTCTAATGTTTATACGCATGCTCTGTTATTTACAGAGACCGTGATCAAAAGATGGTGAAGACGGTTGTCTTCAATGATTCTGAGTATAGTGTAGTAAACCCATTTACGAAACAGTTGTGGGCTATTTGAATTCAGTAAGGATACCATGCAAAATTCTTCCCAAACTCGTCCTGCATGATTGGTAGGAAGATTCTTGTGAACAATCCTGTGGTGCAATTGAGACACTTCTAGCGTTTTCAAACTTAAACACCCGTGTCAAAATGGTGTTGAGTATCAGTATTTGAGTTCCTTGACTGTACTTATGAAAGGATTCCAGTAGGGATTGTTCAACGTGAAGACACATTCCAATTGAATGAACCTCCTGTCCCCTAAAGAATGCCACCTTACTTTGCAACAGTAACAAGTAACCTGTAGAGTGTTTCATAAACACTTGAGCAAGTAAATTTTGCTAGAATTCTCCCATTCTCCCAGCTGCAAAAACTGGCCTTGGCTATGCATAATTAATACTATTTTCCTGTTCCCAGGCACACCCTAAATACGAATTCAAGTACGGCGTAAAGGACGGGCACACAGGTGACATCAAAGAGCAGCATGAATCACGTGACGGTGACAAAGTGGAGGGCTACTACATGCTCGTCGAACCCGACGGTACCACCCGCACTGTTCACTACACGTCTGACAAGCACAGCGGATTCCACGCCCAGGTGGAGAGATCTGGTCATGCAGTACATCCGGCCGCCCAGCACCACTCTGAGCACCACCTCTAACGCTTGCTGACGTAACACTAGTATATGTAACGTGCCACACTGTCCATTCACCTTTCCCGTTCACCACGAGCTTGAGAGTTGTAGATTCTTGTATTCTACACATGTTCCTAATAATCCTTACATAACGTTTGTTATGCACCTTTCTTGAGAACTATTATGACACAAGCAGTGCTCATGTTGTCAGAACAGTAAAATATCCAGTTCTCAGGAAAATGTTTTCATTGTTTTTCCAGAATAGCACTTTGGTATTTCACATTTTTTTTTAACCACAGTTAAAATTAATATGTACATTTAGATCTGTCGATATTAATGTATGTGTTAAGATGTTTTGTGATGTTAGCACATGCCTTTGTAGCTAGAGCAGTGCTCTGTTATAAATGTAAATAAATTAATATTTACAAAGAAATCACCAGTTTTTAATATTTACAACTACAGCCATGTTGAAAATGCAAATTGCAGGAGAAAGAATGAAATTAATTTTATAAGCACTATGAAAATATGAAAAAAAAAGATATATTCATAACACAGGATGTTTAAAAAAAATATACATATAGCTTTAGCAATTAGTTTTGAAGGTGACACTGAAAATTGAAAGAAAAAAAATAACTTAAAACCAGTTGATACTACCCAAAGTGAAAACAGAAGTATATTGTGCAACATGACATACCGTCGTTTTTAGTATTTCACACAACTACTGTCATGGCGCTGTGGAAACAGTTCGAAAATGACTTGGTATATTTTCGAACATTTCAACTACTATTTATGATAGTTCACAAGTCTGAGATGTTTCGCTATCTGTACTAATAAAGTAGATTAAAAAATCTTTCTCCTTAGTTTTAGTCAGCTGCACAATAACAGAATTGTATGCGGTCTTTTAAAATTCGCTTAAATTTCAAGCGTGCATATTATATAACAATTGAGGGAGGAAACGTAACTGTGTTGGACAAAAAATGGAATTTGGGTTTCAGTTTCTTCTTTTTGCATTTCATAATTACCATTTTGTAGATAAAAGTATTAAGAGGGTTCAGTAGGCAAAAAATCACAAAATTGTCAAAATTTGGTTTTTCATTTTACATTAAAATATAGGGTTTGACGATTATAATGACATACAACACTTAATGGTTTGGAAAGTGCAAGCATATTTTATTATATTTTTAATTAATACTGCACAGGTTAAAAGGGGCATAATTTGGCATGAATTTGCAAATATTTGGCAGTAATATTTCTTTTCCTTTAAGAGCTATTAACTTGAAATGTTCAATATTGTACGGTATTTTTTTCTCTATTTTCGTTTGTTGGCTGTGCTGCTTCAAGATGGGTACAGCTAGAAGCTGCTCAGGAGGGTGGAGAGGGGAGAATGCAATTTTGGCATAAAAGATTTAGCAGTTGGTACATGTCAAAAGAGAAGCTACACTTCACAAATTGGGGTAACTACAGCTACAATGTTGACACAAGGAAAGTGTATCAAGACCAAGTGTTGCAAAGCAAATAATGCTCATGGTGATTCTTGTATTGCAAATTATTATGACATTAGTGGTGGAATGGAAGTGGAAGGGTAAAAGACATTTTCAAGCGTTCCGTTGCTTTATATGATGTACAATACACACAATATCTGGGACATGGAGATAACAAATCTTTAAAGACAGTGACAGAAAAAAAACCCTTATGAGTTGCGGGCTCCTGGCTATTTACGCACCTCATTCCTCAAGCATTCATTGGTCATCTCTTTAGATCTTTTCGTACAAGTAAAAGCCTTTCTTAAATGCTGTATACAGCAGTTCTGAGTTCGTCTGGGTTAATATCTGGCAATGTCAGTTCTTAAACCATTTGGGGTACGAAATGCTGTCGAAAAGCTGCTAAAAACTGCGTGCATATTCGAAATCACATTGAATAAGTCAGAGAAGAATTCGCAGAGCTAACACCATTTCTTTCCACAAACAGAAATTAATAAAATGCACTTTTGCTAATGTTGAACATTTATAAATAAATCACAACAATCATAATAAAGCGTTATGGAAAAAATCCATTTGTTATGTAATAAGAGAGTGTAGAAAATGTGAGCATTTAAAGCTATCTCTTGCTTTTCAAAAACACCATATAACTCAGTACTATGTCCTATGCAGCCGCATTTTTTAATCACCCTGTATAACGCAGTTTTTTATTGTTATTTTTGTCCCTTTTATATATAATTTTGAGATATTATGGGTTTACTACTCCCCCTTCAGGCGGTATGTAACTTTCACTGTTTTCCCCTTCCGTTTCATGACAAGGTTCCCGTATCCGCAGTACAAAGTTCTTCTGTTTCTATTTGATCAAACGTGTATTGACATAACCTTTTACATTCTATTATCTATGAGCGCCAAAGTCCCTTTTAATTTCTTAGTTCGCCGTGTCCCTTACTACCCACAAAATCCCTTTCAAAAAACGCATTCTCCGTTTGTTCCCACCCCCAGATTTCCGCGCCATATGTCAACGTGGATCTGACCACAAACGGTTTCCAGTAAACCTACCGGCAGATCAGGAATTCTGCTGCACATCCGTAGAGTCTCCGTGGCCTTCATTCCCGCCTTGTGATTCATGTCAATGTGTTTCATGGTAAAAGTTAAGTCCTAGCTAGAAGTTCTTAACGTGGCATGTCCTCCGGACGTCCAAGTCTCTTCCTTGCTATAGACTGCTCCGTTATTTTTTATAAATAGTGCTTAACGCCTGTTTTTACTACTGAGGCACCACAGAAGGCTTTTTATTGTGTTTAACGTCCGTTTTTACTACTGAGGCACCACAGAAGGCTTTTTATTGTGTTTAATCTCCGTTTTTACTACTGAGGCACCACAGACGGTTTTTAACAGTGTTTAACGCCCGTTTTTACTACTGAGGCACCACAGACGGTTTTTTAATAGTGTTTAACGCCCGTTTTTACTACTGAGGCACCACAGAAGGCTTTTTATTGTGTTTAACGTCCGTTTTTACTACTGAGGCACCACAGAAGGCTTTTTTTATTGTGTTTAACGTCCGTTTTTACTACTGAGGCACCACAGAAGGCTTTTTTATTGTGTTTAATCTCCGTTTTTACTACTGAGGCACCACAGAAGGCTTTTTATTGTGTTTAACGTCCGTTTTTACTACTGAGGCACCACAGAAGGCTTTTTATTGTGTTTAATCTCCGTTTTTACTACTGAGGCACCACAGACGGTTTTTAACAGTGTTTAACGCCCGTTTTTACTACTGAGGCACCACAGACGGTTTTTTAATAGTGTTTAACGCCCGTTTTTACTACTAAAGCAGCACAGAAAGTTTTTAATAGTGTTTAACGCCCATTTTTACTACTGAGGCACTACAGGAGGTGAACACTGATGATACATGAGATGAAATGATAAATTGGGAAGGATATTTTTTAAAGAAGGAAGCGTTCCAGGCCTAAATTTCGGGTACCTCCCCGGCATTTGACAGTTATGACAGGAAAACCTGGAAAAAAAAAGCCCAGTCAGGGAGGACGGTCCTGGTGGGATTCGAACCCCAGACCTCCCGCTCACAAGCCCAGGCCACTCGTGGCGGTACTCCGTTCTTGAACGTCATTGTTTTCGTTTTATTTATGTTAACTGTGAGCAACTATTCTTCGCAGTAAGTCTGCAGTCTGTTGACTTCGCGCTGCAATCCGTTAATCGTCGTTGAACATGGTACCACGTCATTTGAATATAAAATTGCCGTCACCTTAGAATCACTTAGTACGGGCGGCTCTATACTCCCCTATACCAACGTGCAGTGAGTTGTCTACAAACAGATTAAATAGTACAGGTAACAGAATGCAGACCTGTCTCATTATCCTCTCGCTCCGAAAACTCTCCGATATTCTATCTCTGTCGTAATTTCTCTTATCTGTTGTTATTACACATAAATATGCTGTTATGGATAGTTTGCTTTTTTCCCCTGTGTCAGTCCTGGAAGGTTTAATTAGCACTGCAGGCTTGAAAGTAATAGACGACAGTAAACATAACAAGATCTAACCTTTATGGAGCAACCTACTGTAAAATAAAAACTCTAATCAGTGGCGTTTGCTTTTTGTTCACTATATATGGAACAATTAAGTGCAATGTCGCAACCACAAGCCCAGCCACGCGCACTAATGCTTGTCGAAAGCAGTTCATGCCGCAACTTTTTTCCCCCCCACCATCTTTCAAAGGCCGTTTTTACTCTATGAGTGTAGGTATTTGTTTGTTGTAGAACAGGGCACTTTACTGTGAAAGTGTTACACTTTCCGTCGCAAGGTGAAGGGTTTTCTTATGTAACGCAAGCGTTCTTCAAGGCTATGTCTCCGGATAGCTGTCAGCATATGACAAGAAACTAAACAACAAGATTAATCTCTTCATCATTTCACATAAAATGTGTCACACACGTGAAGCCCTTAAAGTTCTTGCTAATTGATATGTTCGACCATACTGACCTCCGCTAGGCGTTTCCAGATGGGTAGATAAAACGTAAGACAGCCGACATAATTTTTAGGCACACATTCAACTTTAATTAAGGAGCATTGAACTGAAAAAGGCTATATGTGAAGATATAGCCTTTGATAAAGGTAGGGGGAGGGGGCTAGATCTCGTTGTCCGGCTTTTTTTTGGATATACACAATTTCTGTTAAGCACCAATTTAAACACAGAACCTGGAGTGCGTTCGAGCGACTTATCTCACGTTTTGTTTTCTTTTTCCCATGGAAAATAGATGCACTGGATTCTAAATTTACTTTGAATGAACTGTTAAAAACTACATTTAAACCCCATCCAGTATAGATAGAGTCACTGGCGCGAATTTTGAAATTACTGGGTAAACAAACAAAACAGAATTAGCATTTTAGTGACATTATATAATTTAATGTTTAGCAGATAAAAGTCCATACAAAACTGGAGATTAGGAATATATTTTCAATATATAAAGATAAAGAAAGCATTAAGAATTCAGCAATTGTAGAAGAATTATTCTACTTTCAGAAATAGCAAAACTTCTTGCTGGAGTATTAGCTGAAACGTTGCAGGAATGGATGGAGAAAGAAGAACAGGTTCACAGTTTCAATCAGGCGTTAGAAAAGAAAGAAAAATTGATAATATACATTGTGGGCGAAAAGACGCTTTCGTCAATTGTTTTAGCGAATTCCGAAGGAATAAAACTATTACAGTCGTACACCTAAAACATTTTTAAGAGAATTCTGAAGGAATGTAAGCTATCGCGATTGTACTAATAGATTCATTTTGAATAATCTTTCCAAATCTCCATCGATCGTACCTACTAGGCACTATATATACATATATGTGTGTGTGTGTCTTAATGCTCTAGCGGTTGCAATTGTTTTTTCTTAAAGAAACTAGGCATATAGCCATTAATTAACAAACAATTTGTAGATTTGGTTAGCCAGCAAAATTTGACCACTGGGGGTGGGGGTTAACTTAAAGTGAAAATGTTTTAAAAAATTGAAAAATCGCCCTAGTGCCCGAAATTTTTTGCTTTATCCTAACGAAACACTGTAAATTTCTTTCAAATAAATTGATAAAAGTTGTTTTCGAAAATCAGAACAATCGAGCTATTAGGACTGGGGTTACGCCTGAAAATATAGTGGGGGTTAAAGCGAAAAATAAAATCTCTCTAGCAGCTGCAATTTTAAATCGTTTTAAAGGAAATTCGGCAAATGCCATTGTAATAAAATAAGCAAAATAGTTGCTGAAAATCGGTGAAATCGAACTATTAGCAGGGGGGTACCCGAAACCCAAAACTTAAAAATCGCTCTAGCGGCATTACTAATTGCTTTTCACAACGAAACCCCATATATACCAATTAAATAAAATAAATAAATATAAAGTTTCTGAAAATTAGGAAACTCGAGCCATTAGGAGGGAAGTTTACCTGAAACTCAAAAATTAAAGTCACTCTAGTGGCATCAATATTTGTTTCTTCATAACAAAAATCGAAATATATTTTAAAAAATAAGAACAATAGTTTCCGAAAATTAGGGGAATTGGACCATTAGGAATAGGGGAACACTTGAAAATCGAAATTTAAAAAGCACTCTCGCATTTGATATTCTCAATATTATTTTAAAATAAAAGGACATTAATTCAACATATAAACTGTATTTATAACGATCAAATGTTTTATATTTAACAAAAACATCGTCTTGAAGATAGCAAATGTGAAATATAAATCTAATATGTGTTTCAGAATGCATCTAATAACCTTCAGAAAACGTTTGCGTTACATATTTTAATGCAATAACATTTGAATTATATTTCAAAGTCAATGAAAATAGATGAAACTTTCGATTGTTTTACTTGCGTTGTACATTGTAATTGTTTTTAAATAGTAACATGTTTTTGTTTTATTGAAGCATATGAACATCATGTTCTTAAATGCACAATGTAACTCGAAAAATTCTGTAATTTCTCTCTAGTTTAGTGAATGTAAAGATGATATCAAGGGCTCGGTTAATAAACATGGTTACATTTAAAACTGTTTAAAAATACTCATACAGTATTAACTTTGTCTCATGTTTCATTTAATTAATACTATGGCATTAATTTTTGTGGTTTAATCTAAACAATAATAATAATAATAATTATTATTATTATTATTATTATTATTATTATTATTATTATTAAAATGTAATTACTTTGTGTAATACTTATAGGTTGGAAGAATTTTAATCAATACCACTAGTAATGTCATAACTTATTTCATTTATTAATTAATAAGGCCTAATTTGTATTTTATATTCACTTTTATTTAAAGTTATTCAACTCTGTGAGGAACTCGCTTATTTTATGTAGCGTAAACATTCTTTTACAGATATTGCTCCAAATGAAGGCCCTGTTTCTTGATACACTTGTTGTCAATCCACAACTTACATATGAACTATTCGCTTGTTCCAGTTGTGACACATAAACATGTACAAGTATGAAGTCTTTGAACGAATATTAGGGAAAGCGACCTTTCGTCCACTCTGTATTCATAATTAGAACACATGTAAATATGGCAAAAGAGGTCGACTGTAGATTTAGAGAAAGCCTTTGATACAATATCTAGAGAAGAACTATGGTTTAACTTGAGTAACAATTAAACAAGCCAAAAATATATAAACTCAATTATAAATATCAAAAAGAGAAATTAACTTTGTATAAAATTCAAGAGGACGAAGATGACCGAAATGATTACAAATAATATGGGTTTAAGATAAGGCTTCAAATTAAGTCCAGCTCTATTTAATGTGTTTATTTATGATATTTTAAGATAAGTTAGAAAAATAAACACCTTGCCCAACGACAAAATACAAATGTCGGTCCTGGTGGTGTAGTGGTTACCATATTTGCTCCTAAACCCAAGATCGCGCGTTCGAACCCGGCCAGGAGCGATGGATTTTTTCGGGCGTAAAAATCCTAAGTATGGCTTCCTTCGGAAGGGAAGTAAAGCCTGGGTCCTGTGTCGTACATTTACGGCATGAAAAAGAACCTCAAGCCTGAAAGAGAGGCCTCTGAGCAAAATTTGTCGGCCGTTTCACGCCCTGAATTGAATGGGACGCTGATGACCTGAGCTGTTAAAGAGCGTCCGTAAATAAAACAATAAAAAAAAAGACAAAAATTACTAGGTTTACTATTTACTGTTGATTTGGTAACAGGTTCAGTTATAAACAATGTTGAAAATGTCATTAGAAGCTATAGGTCAATTTTGTAACAGGTAGGTTTTAAAAATAACGAAAAACAAATCTAAAACCATGGTAAATAAAAACGGTCTAAGCTGAAAAAGCAGAAATGGTGGAGGGAAGGGATAGAAATTAAAGCGGTTAGAAAAAGACATTATGTTGGAGTTAGTTTTCTAGTAATGGAAGCTGGAGTAATCGGAGGAGAAAGGCTGTGGCAATATTAAATTAAAATCATTAGAACTATACAGCTCAATATTATACAGTAAAATGTTATATGGAAATGAAATTTGGGAATCAGAGAGATAGGCTGGAAATCAATATATCGTTGAATAACGAAGGTTGTTCAACAAAGACTCTTTTACTTGCTCAATAAATGGGTCGGTCCTGGAGATTTAGTGGTAACCATACTTGCGTCCTAAACCCAAGATCGCGGGTTCGATCCCGGGGAGGATCGATGGATTTTTTCGGAATATTGGAATAATATTAAACTAAACTAGAGTGGAGAATATTGAAACATAAGGATTATGGACCGTTTTAATGATAACACTCCTTTAAACTACATAAAAGTTAACAAATAATGAGGTGGGAGAACAAAATGTTGAAATGTGTGATAAAATAGGGAGATTGATTGATTTTTTTTTTTTTTTATTGATTTATTTATGGACGCTCTTAGGTCATCAGCGTCCCATTCAACTCAGGGCATGAAACGGCTGACAAATTTTGCTCAGAGGCCTCTCTTTTAGGTTTGAGGTTCTTTTTCGTGCCGTAAATGTACGACACGGGACCCACGGCTTTACTTCCCTTCCGAAGGAAGCCATACTTAGGATTTTTACGCCCGAAAAAATCCATCGGTCCTGGTCGGGTTCGAACCCGCGATCTTGGGTGTAGGAGGCCAAGTATGGTAACCACTACACCACCAGGACCGACAAAAAAAATAGGGAGAGAAGAGATAGCATTGAGTATTAACTTGGATAAGAAATGAGGCTTGAAAAGAAAAATTCCAATGTATAGTAAATTGGGTAATGTTTGGCTCTGTATTTTGGAACGTGAACAAACCAATTTATAGAGGGAAGAGTTTTTTTTTTTTATCAAAATGGGATAAATTAGCGGTGGATTTAACTAGTACGAGAACTGTAAGATCAGATACATACATAAAGAAGGTAGGGAACTATTTAGGCAAAAGGACAAAAATGGTTAAAAATGCGGGCAGATTTCACGGGCGATAATGAAACAAAATTATACCCAAATTATATACTAATGAACACTTGAATATCTGTTAAGTGCTTATTTAAATATATCTCCATTGCAACTACGGTATTAAATGTAAAGTGGAATGAAAAAAATGTGATTCCGTAACTTGTTTCTTATGTAAACTAACATTGTATCTGATAGTTGATTTTATTATTATAGTTGCCTTCAAAATTATCAACATCATCTCTAAAATAAATTAATACTATTCTGTTTTATCTTAAGGGTCATTTTCCCATCTACGTTTGGGTCTTCCTACATTGCGTTTTCCTTTTGGTTTGTAAAGGAACAGTTATTTTCTCCAGGAATAAAGTTAAAGTACTTTTGTATGCTTCACAAAATCTATTGTAAAAGTTTTGAGAAAGTAGAAACAGAAGAGGAAGAACAACCACTTCGATAGAAAGAAGAGCTCGCAAAGGCGATGCGTCTCTCTCAAACTCTTCACCTGTGTAATGGAGCACATATTCAGGAAAATGATTTTCCGACGATGTGGTCTTATTGGCCATAACACCGAAAGCACTACAAACTATGCTGGAACAATTATATGAGCATAGAATAAATGCAGGGCTGTCACTAAACAAAATGAAGACAGTTAATTTCAAACGGACCTCAAATCCCAATAAAAGTAGATGGAAGAGTCCTCACATATGTGAACGAATATACACACCTAAGACAACAGATTTCCTTCCATGGAAAAGTGGAAGAAGAAGTACAAAGAAGGGCCTCGTTAACCTGGGGAGCATTTTGGGCCCTTATGTTTATGTTAGACCAAACACTAACTAAGAAAATCAGATTCCAGACGCTCGAAACCCGTGTATATACAGTAAGTGCAAGACATGATCAATAACAGAAAAACAAAAGAACAAAATTCAAATATGCCAAAGAAAAGTGCAAGGCAAGATCCTAAGAATAACTTTGAAGGACAAAATACCTATAGTATTAATGAGCCAGTTATCTCAGACAACAGACATCGCACAAATAGCTACCAGAAACAAATGGCAATGGGGCGGTCACGTCGCAAAAATGCAGGACTATAGGTGGACCTACAAGATCTCCATGTGGGATCCCCGGATAGGAAAAAGCACACAAGGCAGACCAAGAAGAAAATGGACAGACCTCTTCAAGGAACACGCAGATCCATATTGGTCTATTGAAATGAATGATGGCACAAATGAAGTAGGTCCTTGGCGTCTTAAAGTTATCTGGCATTGACCTTAGAATAAGGGAAAACTCCGGAAAAAAAAATACGCAATTGGACCCCGGAGACGATCTGTATTTTGTAACCTTTTATAATTTTAAGTACTATAATATAATGTTTGTTTTTATTACTGTGACATCACAGGCCGTGGGTACCGATTATACTCGTACATGAGTTGAAATTACGAGAATCAGTAAGAAAGTAATTTCTATCTCTCTGTCTCTCTCTGTCTCGCTCTCTCTCTCTTTCTCTCTCTCTCACACACAAGAAAAATAAGTTAATTTTACTCAACACAAAGCCACAACTTTCAGGAATAATTTCTCAGTTTTCAATATAATTTCCATTCTTTTCAACAGTTTTTGATCATCTTTTAACGAAGGCATGTATTCCCGCGTTACTGTTCTTGGCGCAAGGTCTCCATATCTTCACGACGAGCTTCCTGGATATTCAGTAATGACAGGCATAGATTCCTTTATGTGCTAGATGCAAACTCTACTCCAATGGGTTTAGTTCAAAATAAATTCATCTGATGTCGTTCTATCGCCGCAATTAAACTATGTGGACGTTGCAGATTCATTAATTAAAAATGAAAGTACACTTTTTTCTTTCCAAACTGAACATTAAATTGCAGTGTTTGTCATTGAAATAAAAGAATTATAAAATTAATTAAGATGGATAAATCACTGTATTTCGGGTTTACTACCTCATTGCTTTTTTCTGAATGGCGGTCATATTGTTCATTATCATCATTATTGTTATTTTTATCATTTTATTATTATTCCTAAATCCCCACGTTAGGTTTAGCTGAGAGAGAGAGAGAGAGAGAGAGAGAGAGAGAGAGTTATGTTTGTGAATTTCATCGGAATAAAAAAAAGTTAAGTAGCCCGCAGGCGTAGCTTAGTTATGTAATTACAGTAAATGACATCTGTGAAAACGGTAAGCGTTTTACAGCAATTCTACTACATGATACTCATTTTCCGATATCCGAAAGCGAGGAAGAGTGTTTGGAGAGAAAAATGAAACGGAGAGGTGTGAATGGCATTCTGCAAAATTGCTCAAAAAATACACAATAAACCGTTAACTAAGAGCAGGTTTCACTGCACAAATATCACATTTTTCACGTTGTTCATTTTTCTGTATTCATTTTCTTGACAGTGCGTTACCACACAAGGATAGACTTTTCAGTGTTTTAAGATTTACCAGTAGAGGAAAAGCAAGAACCTGGAACGGTCTCGGCCAATCATGTCGGTTTTTTTTTTTTTATTCAACCGACTAGTATATTGTAAAAGCACTGCATTTCGTTGGAATCGCGTGCTTGTTGTTTTTATACATAATGACATAATTGGAATACACGCTGCTACTATTACCACAACTGGATTGTGCAGCGAGCGTTGATTTTTTTTTTTTTTTGGTAAAATGTTTGTTTTTATTAAATTTAAGATACCTTAATTAATCATACTACAAAGATTCAATGAAAACAGTTTGGTTCAATAGAAACAGTTTCCTTGCTAGACTTATTTTACATTGGATAGTTTATCCTACTACGAAAGGTCTTTGCAATGTCTTCCGCTACTGCCATTTTGGGAACTTCTTGACCAATGTTGCAGCGGGTATTAATAAGGGGGGGGGGGTGACGTCGGCTGTTGATGTTGATCGTGCTGTTAAGAAAATGATGAACGCTCCGCTGCTAGAAGTGTCGTTCACCACGTCATATCAATGCTCCGGCGCATGAGAATAAATTACTTGTTTATATTTTTTGGAATCTCAGGATTTATATATATATATATTGGAACGTATGCACGTTACCAGGGAGACAGGATGGGAACGGGGGACACACGCTCCTTCACTTCAAGACACATGTATGTTCCTTTTGAGAATTGTTTATTTACAGTTGCAGAGACGATGAACCACTTTTATTAATATAAGTTATAATTTCTAGTCAGGAGAGAATCTCTGACTGTTTGAGCTATAAGGGAGCTAACTGCGGACTGTCTGAACTGCCTCAAAACTCATCAAAACTGTTTAAAATTCGTCACACTGCTCTGATCAAACTGCCTAACTAAAAACTTGGATCACACTGCTCCTGCCCGAACTGCTACGAAACTACGTCAAGGTTCTTCACAAAACTGCTACGAAAATGCTCCGGCCTGACCTGCCTCATGACTCATTAGAAACTGTCGACAACTGCGTGGCTTCTCTTCAAAACTGTGTAGCTTTTCTGCTTTCCCATAACTTTTATTAGTTTCACAGTCGGTCAGTCATATGCGTCCTTTTAATTTTGAGTTCAAATTCTCGTAGCGTCTGTTTAGGTTCTACTTCTAGGTTGGCTACATGAGAATCACGTGGTTCCCGGTTCGTTCCCTATAGGCTGATATTTGGCACCGATTTCTGTAAGAGTCCTCCTATTAACGAACTCCTGGGCTTGTTTATCTCATTTCTCCCCTTCAAGTAGTTTTCGGGTCAGAAACATGTCCCGTTATCTTTTGTTCAAGTTGCATCTCTTCAAGGTCTTCTGCTACAATATCACCCCTAGCCTAGCTGTATGTTAGGGATTAGAATTTTATGACTTTAGAGGGGGACGCAAGTTTGCGAGGTCCTGCCTTGTATGATTTTGCAGAAATACTGCACAAAATGTGTGAATCATATTCTCAGAGGCGTTTGCTTTAATTTATATTGATAATGTCTTATTAATGTTTTAGGATTCATCAAATTAAACACACAATTTTATATTCTCCCTAATCTCTGGAGCTAGGAAATACTGCTCCAATGTTCACCAGCTATTTTCCTAAATGATTGGTGCAATAGGTCTTACGTCTTCTCACCATTCTTCTTCCTATTCTAGTGTCCTACATGTTATTCATTCTGGACACATGACTTCTAGAGATGAGCAAAGCTAGCCCCATGGTTCACCCCTATGACGTAACAACAGCGCCAGGACTACCAATTGCAAGTCTGACACATTAGAGCCCGGACGACCTGGTAACAGTGACCTTTGCCAGGACCAAAGGTCCTTTTCAATATTATTTAGCAAATGGCACGTGGAAATTTAAAGCAAGTACATTTATGTTATTCAAAATAAATATTTTAGATTAGAAAATTAACTAACTGTAATTTACTACTTAACATACACTATTATGAATATGGATATTGTATATTTTCAACCGTACTGTATTTGACAAAGTGTACTTTCCTATGTTATTTATAACAAAATGCAAGTTAGAAGGGGACTCAGTTAAAAAATTTATAGTTTGATTCCATTCTATAAATGGAAGCAAATTTTCTTATAGATTTTCTGTATCTGACGTGTTGTTTAAGTGAAAAAAAAGTCTGTGTTATCGCTTATTATATTCGGAATTATAATAATGGAAAACCAGCAGACATAGAAAAAATCATGTCTTTTGCTATTTTTTCATAACTTGAAGCCTTTTATATTAAATTCACTTGAAAAAATTTAAATTTCAATGTTTTATTTACCGTCGCTTTGACAAGAAAAATTACATTAGGCATCACTGGTGTTGTCATAGCGTTAAAGTTAACAAAAACTTTAATAAGTGAACAATGCTGGGACCGTCTCCATGGTGCAGCGGTTAGCGTTGCTGACTTGTCTGGATTTGATTCCGGGTTCCTACTTAGGGAGATTTTCGAAGTTGAGAGGTCTGGAATGGGGTCCACCCAGTCTCGTGAGGATAACTGGCAAGCTGCCTGATGGAGAGGTGGCGTTTTTCAATGATAGGCGACGGGAGGTTGCCGGCATTCTAATCACACGTCCTTTTGCAATACTGCTCTCTATCAATGAAATCGTAAGACGGAGGTAGAGGAAGCAGAGGTCCCTGCGGCAGGCCATACAGGAGAGAGCAACGCTGGTTATGAACTTGTTTATGCAGTAAGGTTATACAAACACTTACAGAGTATTAGCAATCAGTGCATTCTAAATTTATAAGCTAATCATGGTAAAGTTCAACATTTAGACAGACTACTCATTAATACAGAAGCATACCAAACCTCAATAGTAGTATCAAGAGAGATACCGACAAAAAGACTTTTGTTGTTGAGGGGATGACAAATGTTATACCCGTCTGCCGAGGAGGAAGACAAAGGACATATCGGACAAATTATGCACATCAGCCAAGCGTGTCTACGTGCCAATGGAAAGCATTTGGAATATTTCGTTAAATTTTGTGTTCTTGCACCTCTTTTGCTTCTGTTATTTGCTTCTATATTTTCGACTATTCTTTACATAGTATTGTAATGCTAATAGAAACGAATAAAAGAAATATTAAATGATCATTTTTAAAGATATAAAACCATGATAATAACGAATTCCTGTGATGGCACTGTATGTTGACATGAAAGTTTGATGCAACGCACGTAGGGTAAATTCGCGCTCGCGCACTTAATGCGACGCAGCCTTCTTCCCCTTGCGCCTTCACAGATAACGATCAACATTCGTAACTAAAGTTGCTGAACAGGTGAAATGTGTTGCCACTGTTAGGAGTGGAGAATAGACATATACTGTAGAGCATTAAGCAACGTTGCAAATGTTTCGAGATAAAATATCTATTTCCTCGAAAACTCTATGAGACAGAGAAGAACGTATTTAGATTTTCTATTTCCCTCATTACACTCTATTATCAGTTCCATTTATTAGACTCAGTTCCCTTCCAAACACGAGAGTTTCACAAACACTGTTGACAACACGACAGTGCACTGCAAACTCACGCTCCAGAATGTCTTAAGACCGGTTCCAATACTAAAGGAAATTCTCAATTATAATGCTGGCAGATTATAAAGTGCTGTCATCACTGGGATGTTCCAAAATTAAAAGTTCTTAATATAATGGCGTTAAAACCTGAATGACATATATACCATAAATAAGATTGTTAATGGATGAACAAAAATTTGAGGAAAAAAGCAAGATTGGCATTCGTTGAAAAATATTTATCGTACGAGGTACGGCTTATAAGTTTTCGGCCTGACCATATTAGGTAGGAGATAGTGAAACTGTAGACATAATTTTTAAAGTAATCTCACCGACATGGGTGGCCAAGGTTGTTAAGACGCGGGATATTGAGGCAAGTCATTTCATCTCATGTACCACCAGTGTCCACCGCTTGTGATGCCTCGGCAGTGAATACAGACATTAAACATAAAAAAACGTTAACACCTCTTTACTTCAATGCACTTCTTACACCTTTGCAAGCTTTGTTTGCAAAATGCTGAAAAACAGAGTCCTTAAACTCTGATCGCAAAATCTCTGCCCCGGAAGGTTTTGAAAGCAGTTGATTCTCGTTATGGGCAAGGTCTCCCTATGCGGCGAATAGTCCTCCTGGAAACCAATGCGTCCACACCAGCCTTAGCAACAGCAGCCGTGTGTCTTGTCGTGCAGCTGATTAATTAATTATTGGATTCAGTGTGCCTTACCTCCTTTCCTTCATGATACTGTACAGTTCATCCAGTAGCTCAGCATAGTACTTCACAGTAACTGTTGTGTTGCTTTCTTTTAAGTCTATCATAAAAACTCCTCTGTAGTCCAAAATATAGTCCCCATGACCTTCTTTGTAGACTGTGTAACCTTGACCTTTCTAGAAGGCACTTAACCCATCATAGTAGAGCGATTCCAATAACGCCCTCTTGTTGCCACAGCAAAGGTTCAGAAACTTCTAACAACATTCCACGCGCACTTGCATCTGAGATGCTGAAAGAATTCGGGACACCCATCTTTCACTGACATTAAGTATATACAAATGTTGATGCAGAATGCGAAGCAGCTATTTCTTCTGTCTTCAGATGCCTGCATCTCAAATTTTCTCCTTGACAAGGGAGATGTTTTCTTGTCTCAACCCATGCATTGTCTTACCCTAAGGTGGGTATCTTCATCTACATCAAGCAAATAATTTTAACCACTCCACATTGGAATATGAAGAGGAAGCTTCACCATACACACCGTTAAGGCTTGTTTATATCCGAGTGGAAGGTTCCTTTTATTAAAAACTTAATTACTGTTCTGTGTTCAATTTTGAACACAAAGTTGTTTTATGCAACACGTTTGCTTATCCTAGCAAACGAAACCTGTGAATACCATACAGTGTTAATATCGCAACAATGAATCGTGGTCTTCTAACCTTAGAAACGAAAAATTATACAATTCGAATAGCGAGTGACCTTTTGAAGTTATACGCATATTGGATGTGCCATATTTTAAAATACATACTTTGGATTTCCACTTTGACTTCTTTCCAACGTTTCCATCAGCAGATTTCTACTACAGGGAAAAAAGAAGGAAGAGGGCCATGACAAACGGAGTCCCGGTATTTTAATTTACTGTTGCTGGACCATTAAAAAGAGATATTTCATAGTTCAAAATATATCAGAAAATCATCAAATAACTTTTTAGGTTATGTCAGAGCACTAATAATAGCGGTTTCGTCAGTGGGAAATCGCTCTTAAGGATATTTTAAACCTCTTAATGGGGGGAAAAAAACCTTGCAGTTTTATAGCACCATTAAGGCTCTCTGTTTAGGTTTAGACGTTATGTAAAGTGCTTCAAGGAACCGAATACCTATGGTTCTATGTCATTTTTGTTAAAATCTTGTGCTAACCAAAAAAGGTAACCGACCATTTGGAATTGCATCTGAAGCTTCTCAAAACTAGGTTAATATTTAAAGTGATCTATTTAATTAGACGTTGCTAGAGCGTATGTAAGTGTAATATAATCTGACAGCAGAACATGTAATGTCACACACCGATCCAAATTTACGTAACGAAAGCATTTCTCTGAGTCACCTTGCCACTCCCTATTGAGACGAAAGGGAAAGTACCTACTTCAGCCTTAGATCCATTAGAATCTATTACGTTCATGTGCCCCTACATTTCACCAAACGCCTTTCAAGTGCAACCCACATTTTTTCTTAAAGCTCTAATGATATCCTTGACGTCAATGTTTTAGCAAATACCAAACGTGTTCGGTTCGATACGGGCCACGTTTGAGACAATAATAAAACGTAAAAATTCTTTAAAATTACTGCTAAATCCTTGTCTCTATTGTTTATCTCAGAACGTGGGAGAGGCATGTGTATAAAATCTACCTATCTAAAATAATTCAATATACTTGTCAGTATGGATATATATTTAAAATAAATGTGATTTTAAAAGAGGCCAATTTATATTTGATATATAAAAAAATAAAACCAATTTTGATTACAATTCTAGTTTACTCCCGCACTCGCAACTACCCCATTTTTAAATTTCAAATGACACTCCTACCTAATGATACTTAATATAGAAGGGGCATTCAAAAAAGGTTGCGACCAGTCTATCCATTGTTTTGTTAGTTACAAAAGTGTAACTAACGCAGCTGGAAACAATTGAACCTTGCGTTGTCAAAATATGCATAAGGCAAATGCAAGTTCAAACTTGCATAGTCACTGTCGTACATCCTGTTTGAATTGTTCTGTGTCAATAACTGTTGAAACATTAGATTCCACATGTTAACACGCTATAAGCTAGGTGAAAGAGCAAAAAAATGTAAGAGGACTTGGGAGCTGTTCATGGTGATCAAGTGTGTTTATTTTATATCATTGTAAGATGGATTCGATAATTTGAAAAAGGGAGAGAGACTTTAAAAGACAATCTCATTCTTATCGGTATCGGGAAGAATGAGGGAACAATTCAAAGCGGGAGGAATTTTTTTTTTTTTTTTTTTGAATAGTGTTTAACGCTCGTTTTACTACTGAGGCACAACAGGCGGTGACACTGATGATACATGAAATGAAATGATATATTGGGAAACGATTTTTTTTAAGGAAGGAAACCTTCCAGGTCTAAGTTCAGGGTACCTTCCCGGCATTTGCCATTTATGGGGACTGAGGAAAACCTGGAAAAAATCTCAGTCAGGGAGGATGGTCCTGGCGGTATTCGTGTCCCAGACCTCCCGCTCACGAGTCCGCGCCTGAACGACCTCGGCCACCCGTGGCGGTAAATTTGGTGGAGGAAAATCGACATACGGGTGAAATGCTAAGTATGAAAGTGGGTAGCAGTGTTGGTAGCATTGACAGTATACTCCATGAACATTTAAAGCTGCGAAAAAGCTGTACAAAATGAGTTCCACATTCCCTAACCAATGAAGAGAAAAGAATGCGCAAGGAAAATGCGGAGCATGTTTCTACAGCATTGGTGATAAAAGTTAGTTTTATTACTATACCATCCCAAACAAAACACAGAATTGCGTGTGGGTAAATGAGAATGACTAAAAACTAGTTGTTCTTCGACAAGAATTTTCGTTCTCTAAAGCGAATTTTCACTGTTTTTTCAACTATGAAGGACCATTAGTGGATGGCCATATGCCAGAAGGTATGACAACGATACTATGGAATTTATATTCTGGATCCTTTATTTGAAGAACTGAGGCGGCTGCGTCCAAAGGCAAGGACTTCAAGACTGTTGCTTTTGCACGAAAATGGTCTCCATGGAAGAAATGCAAATTTGAGGAAACTGGAAGTTGCCAAAGTCCTGACGTTGCAGTGTGACTTCTGGTTGTTTCCTCGAGTGAAGTCTTGCATTGTTGGAAAACCTTTTAAAAGAGTGCAAGACCTTGCTCGAGCTCTGTTGTTGACAGTATTTCAGCCCAAGTAATGTGTTTTTTTTTTTTTTTTTTTTTTTTTTTTTTTTTTTTTTTTAAGTAGTTTGCACTGTCTACAACTGTGTGTGGATGGAGATGCAGAGTCCTTGGGATAAGGACAAGTTTTCCAATTACATCCTTAGCATAACCTTTAAAGTGACACTTGCAAAACTTTTTGAATGCCCTCCATATTTTTTCTTTTTTTATTGGTGCCCGGAAACCTGCATTTTTGTTATTGTTGTTTGAATTTGAGCTGCATACAAAATAAATCAGTTAGTTGAACGATGAAACACACCACTATTAATACTACTGTAATCAGTATATTTCGAAACTCCTGACTAATGCGCTTGCATTCTTTCTTGTAGAGTATATATCCTTTTAAAACGTTTATTACTAAGATACAACTATTACATTAAAGCTCAATAGCCTTTGTAGTTTTATTCTGTCCAAACTCAAACAATAATGATTCATGCTGACAAATAATGACAGAAAACAAAAGATGTGATGATGACTGAACCCTCTTTAAAACTGAAGTATTGCTGGTATTAAATTTACCCCCAAAACCTTAATTGGCATTTTTAAAATTCAATTTAAGATTAAAAATAAAGTTATTCAAAATGCCAAGATTTGAGATTAAAGTGATTTATAGTTTTTAATTTCTTTTCACTTGGAAACAGAGCGAGGTGGCTCAAGGGATAACGCTTGGGACTTCTATTCGAGAGTACCTTGAAATTTTTGGTGGTTTTTCCCTGGTTGTTTAGATGACTATCAGATTGAATATTTCTACAAATTCTCCGCTCTCCCATTTCATTTACAGGGTCAAAAGTGCCAGGGCACTGGGTTGGTGCTGTATACGGCTTGACAGTGGATCGCATTGGAAACATTTCTGCCCCTATTGCGAGCCCCTTGAAGGAGGCCTCATCATAGGCATATTTCATCACAAAACAATGTTTAGGATACCGTCTATGTCCGTGCTTGTCTGTCTCCTCATCTCTTCCTCACGGAAGTGTTCCCATTGGGGCGTTAGCCACAAATGATCAGCCCTTGAGCACGACTGAAGTATCGAACATTCTTCCTTCCACCTCTAACAATCTGATCCAATTCAAATAACCCCAATGTAGAAAGAACACTAAAAATAAGATAAAATCGTTTTAGAAACAATAGGAATCCAGGTCTTATGAAATAATGGTCAGGAATAGCATTTTCAGATATAACAAACTGTACCTTCAACATTCTTACCCAGTCGGTCCTGGTGGTGTAGTGGATACCATACTTGCCTTCTAAACTCAAGATGGTGGTTCAAACCCGGCCAGGGTCGATGGATTTTTTCGGGCGTAAAAATCCTAAGTATGGCTTCCTTCGGAAGGGAAGTAAAGCCGTGGGTCCCGTGTCGTACATTTACGGCACGATAAAGAACCTCAAGCCTGAAAGAAGAGGTCTCTGAGCAAAATTTGTCGGCCGTTTCACGCCCTGAATTGAATGAGACGCTGATGACCTGCGATGTTAAAGAGCGTCCGTAAATAAAACAAATCAACAATCAACATCATTCTTAGCCAGAAGCAGCATTTATAAATGTAAAAATTAATATAACATTTATTTTTCGCCAATATAATGTAAAATTATTGGCAACAATTATTTTGTTGGGCGATTTTGGCGATTGCTGATAAAATCTTAACATGCGATGGAAGATAACTATTTTTCCTGCATAAAAATTAGTTCTAACTGTGGTCTAGTGGTAGCGTTTGGGACTACTAATCCGGAAGTACTGGGATCAAATGCCGGTTGGATAAAGCTGTCTGGGTAAAGTCTTTTTTTTTTCCGAGTTTTCTTTACCCTGAGGAGGTGAATACCAGATAGTTTTAAGGCTTCAATGACTCCGAGATTATTTGCGCCATTATTAATTCATTTAATATCTTTCCTTTCATAACTACACTTATAGTATTCACGTCCAATCTACAGACGTCGCGAGAAAAGCAGTGCAAACAAAGCGACAATAAATAACACAGGTAAAAATAATAATTAAAATATAGTTCTAAAATATTTTCCATACTTTTTTTACAGATGTCTTCAATCCATGTTATCTAAACCGTTGTTAAAAGCCACCTTTATCACACATCTAATGTCTCCAGAATGGTTTAACAGTACTTGCAATTTTATATGTTAATCGTACAAACGTTTGATCAGTAGCTAACAGGACATTGAATAACTGCATTGCTAAAGTGTTATTTTGCATTGTTTACCTATTTAAAAATCATTTATATGGCTGGGATGTTTCCTTAATTTTCTCGAATGCGAATACAAAAAGATTCTCAAATTCCTTGCATCTCCCATATCCTTCATATAATTATAAGCATTGGAATTCTTAAGTACTTAACATCAAGTTAGGTACACCTAAACTCAATCAATGAACCACCGCTCGGCTGATAAATAAGCACTCGTTTGTACAATTTCAGCTACCCTTTGATGCCTACAGTCAAATACCAATATAACTTTATTCCACTCTATTTTGGTTTTGTGCTTAGAAATTCCAATGCCTGATAAGGGAAAACAGCGAGGAAAGCCCAGTAAAAAATTTAATTGAAAAACATTTAAGTCTGCATTTATTGAAAAACAAATTTATGAATACAGTTTTTTTTAAAAAAAAATATATCCATATTTACTAAGAAATTTAAATTAAATTGTTAAATTAAAACTATGATTCTTAAGGTGCATTTCCATTTTCGCAGCATAATTTGACAAAGCTGAGTAGTTAGACTGATGCGTTCTCACGAAGGCAGTCAGGTTTGAATTACAGCGTCTGTCACTACTTCATTATCATATCACCCTCAACTTCACCTTCGTCTTTCGTCGGTCCTGGTGGTGTAGTGATTACCATACTTGCCTCCTAAAACCAAACGTGGGTTCGAACCCGGGCAGGACCGAAGGATTTTTTTCGGGCGTAAAAATCCTAAGTATGGCTTCCTTCGGAAGGGAAGTAAAGCCGTGGGTTCTGTGTCGTACATTTACGGCACAATAAAGAACCTCAAGCCTGAAAGAGAGGCCTCTGAGCAAAATTTGTCGGCCGCTTCACGCCCTGAGTTGAATGGGACGCTGATGACCTGAGCTGTAAAAGAGCATCCATAAATAAATTATTCAAAAAAAAAAACTTCATCTTTTAGCGTAATATAGCCAGTCGAATTACGGTGGGGGTATTTTAATTGACTATGCTACTGCCCTCTGCCACCCTTGTATGCAATTGTCTGGCCGGTAATCAATTGGCATTAGAAGTCACTCACTCGCATAATTTGATAAAAACAGTTTAGTAACGGTTCACGTTTCTGACATTGTTCATTAACGATAAACTTTCCAAAACCCAATTAAATCAAAGCTGTGTAGTGGGGGGATATATTAGACATAAATTCTTTGCAGAAAATTAAGGAAAATAGAAAAGGTATTTATTTTAAGCTTTGATTAAAAAACCTCAACTTAAGCAGGGCAAGCTCCAAAAATCGGGAACCTTTAATGGGCATTTGATATTAAAAAATCTTGCTTTTGGACTCGCTAAGGATCTAGCCTATCAGTTATGATATAACATTTCTGACCTGTCTGTCGTTGGTGCTGTGATTAAAACTTTTTAGAGAGCTCTCTCAAATTTTGTTTTGTTTATCTGTTCGTGTTCTTAGCAGTGTTTCTGCTATGTAGGCAGTTCTTTCTTCTTCAGCCGCTAAACTGCAACTCTGGTCATCATAGATTCTGCTAATTATACTGAAAACAGTGTGGCACTCAGGAGCGCTCCAAGTTGATATTGGTATCGAGTACCATAGAAATTAAAAAGAAAACGCCGTTTATTTGTTAGTGAAGGCTTCTATTGGACATCAGTGAAGTTTAAACTAATCTTTCAAAGTTTTAATAGTTTAATTAGTTTACCACCCGAAAGATTTGAATGACGGAGGAAAAAATCGCAAAGATACGAATGCCTAATTCCTTATCAAGACCAACAGTGATGCTATGTTTTTAATGAAGCCGGTGAAGCTAGTTACAGTTACCTTTTAATTAGGGCTGTAAATATAAAAAAAAAATGTCAAAATATTTTTAATTTCATTAATATGTGCATGTTAAGAGTTTTGACTAAGATGAAAAGTTCATCTTTGAAATTCAAATGAAAAATGTTTAAATTTGATAGATCTTCGCGTGCTGTTACATCTTTAAAATATGAGAGTGGTTCTGTAAGTCCGTACAAAAATAAAAAAGAGAACTTTTCTGGAAAAAAATCGTTTTGTTTCTCAGCACAATCCTCTTTCAAAGCTATACATATATCCCATCTCTTTTCTAATTTGTTTATCCCATCCATAAAATGAGATTTTTTCAGCTCTGCATTATTTATTTATTTCGGCGTCAACCTTTTCATTTGATACAAATTTCTTTCCTGCTAGCCATTCCTTTATGTTAGGGAACCGGAAGACGACCGAGAGAGCTAAATTTGGAGAGTAGGGGAGAGATAAGGAAAGATTTCATATCTTATCTTCAATCATTTTGAGATCGCAATCACTGGGGATGGAACAGCACATTTTTCTTCGCAAAATGAGAATGTTTCTTGTTGATCGTGTCTTTTAATTACTCCAGTAGCACAGAGGAATGTTCACCGGTATGATTTTGTTCTTTCCCAAAAAGTCAATTAAATTATGCCGTGTCAATCCCAAAACACATTCGCATCACTTTTCCTGCTGAATGGAATGTTTCTCGCTTTCTTCGGGGCGCTTTCTCCGGTTGCATCACAATATTTCGACAGATCCTTCGTTTCCGGTGTGTAGTGATTGTCGACTGTCACATACCGTCTCCGAAATTAACTTGTATTCTGTTTAACCAGCTCCAAATTCTCCCAGATATAACCCTTCTCTTTTTTGGTCACTGATTAGAAACCGGCATCCATCTCACGGATTACTTTTTAATTTGCAAAGTAATGTACAAAATATTATGCACCCGATCCCACGAAATGTCTACGGCTTCGGCAATATCATGCATCCTCAGCCTTCGATCCTTTAGAACTATGTCGTGGATTTTTTCAAACATTTCGGGAATCATTACCTCAACAGCACGTCCGGAACGGTCCGCTTCGCTTGTTCTTGTTCGACCACATTTAAAATCACCAAACCACATTTTTACACATTCTAAGCAAAGGTCCGTTTTGAGCGCTTGTTTATAGATTTAAGCAGAAAAAGATGGCTCTCGTGTACAGAATAAGCTGTGTAAACAATCTCAAGCTACCACTTTTCCAGTTTCCTTAGAATTATCGAAGCACTGTTGCTGCAGTAATTTTTTTTTTCACCAATATAAAGCGTGTTTTGAGAATTTGAACAAAGATTATAGTATCCACAACAGCAGCTGAACATTTTCAAGATTAACAGGACCGAATAGCTATTTCAGCAATGTGCCAGGATGCGACACAGCAGATGGGCATATGTTGTAACGGCATAGGAACCCAGAAGCAAGAGGAGTGAGTAGGGATTTTTTAATAAAGAGAGTTGATTTATTAAATTTTATTGATTTGAGGCACAGGTTTTCAGACTGTTTCGACATTATATTTGGTTTTAAATGGACCAGAGTAGCAAGAGAGCGTAAACTGTAGAAAAAATATCAACTTGCAACAATATTAAATTATTGCAAATGTTATATTAGTAATGAAGCATATATATGATTAAGAATAATGTACAGAAGATTTATCACTTTGTTCTCAGGTATACATCGCAGCGAGAGGATATAATTTTGAGCAAATTTTGTAACGTGAGTTATTTAATATATCATTTGCAATATTAGTGGACTTTTTAATAATAAAGTGAAGCAATTCTGAAATGAAAGAAGAAAGATCTCTTAGAGACCAGCTCTCTTTGTGAGAATTCATGAGCTATCTTATTGTCCTTTTAGGATGTATATAGACTTTTAGAAATAATATCCTATCTGCATTTGGGTTTTTTTTCTATTAAAGTACAAGTAGTTCTGCATCTCAATTATTTGTGTATTTAAAAAAGCAAAGAACGGCAATAAAGCTTTGAATGAATTTGAACCTTAGGACTTTCAGCTACAGCTGTTCCAGTTCTCTTGACCCTGCGGGACTGCGCGTTATGGTAACATGTTTTACATCACCACAAGAGAGAGGACGCCTTGAGGGAAGTCCGGGAGAGAGAAGTGGCAAAAAGAAAGGAGAAAGAAAAAAATAAAGTGATGTTGCCTAAAGGTCAATGTAGGCATTCTGGACAGCAGTCAAATTATTTAGCAAATGTTTGATGGATCTGTGCCAAGCATTAAGCCCCTTCTCCTCTTTGGGCATTTTGGTAGAGTTAAGTATAAAAGACCGCGGTCCACCTGGTGGCTAATCAGAAATCCAAATACTTCGCTTGTGATAACATTTACCTGCAGCGTGTGCCATAATGTCTTCCTTCAAGGTAAGTATATCTGCTAAGCGGTCCGAAAAGATGGACGTTGGCGGTCATTTTGACTGTTCGTTATTAACGATTTATACATAACAAGCTCAGGTTTATCGTTTCTCCTTTCCATGATGTAAAAAGTTGCTCATTGAAGTTATATAAAATATCTGGTGATATTTGTTCATCGTTCTATCAAATTTTCTCTATAATTATTCCCTGTATTTAATATTTTTTATAATTATTCTGGTATTGGAATACATATTTCAGTATATTACATTAAAACTGCATCTATTGATTAATGTCATTGTTCTTTCCGTGGAGTATTGTTAGCTGTTCTATACACGCATTGAAATCACCAAGTATTTCGTGGTTTAGGGATAACTCCGTTGTTGTCCATACATACAAGTCGCTCCACGCTAAACAATTCCTCTTCCTCTCCTGCAATCAAGATTAGGCTAAAGCCTGTTCTGGTCTCAACTTCTATACATCATTTCGTAGGTCACCCTTGTTGATCAGTGTCCTCTTTTCTAAATGTACAGTATCTAAGTCTCTCTATATTCATTCTATTCGCAATTTATTCCTAATATCTACAATTCTAAAACGATCTTCTCTTGTGCATCCCTTAACCGATCTCAGGAAATGTATTTCAGATGCTTATATTTCTTTGAAATGACTGCTTCTCTTAGTCAATGTTTATATATATATATATATATATATATATATATATATATTTATTAGAACAAGAAGTGTCACTAGGAATAAAACTTAATTATAGGTTTTTCCTTCCTTTTTCTTTTATTGTTATTCCAATTGTGCCACAGTAGTCTGAAACCTCTAAAGTATATGTTTAACTATCATGATATCACATCAAAGGTACATTCAATGTGACAGTTGTACAACGGTATTGTTTTTATCGGAAACTTATAATGGTATGTTATTACTTTCCTTTTTTCAGAATGTGTTAGATTTTAAACTCTGATCATTTTATTTAATTTATACATTACTTTTTGGAATCAATTTTCTGTTAGAATTCACAATATGGTAAACAGTGCTGTCTGAAAAAAGGGGTATCTGAACGAAACGCCTGGTTCCTCACTAAAGAGCGTAGAGCATAAATCATATTTCACTATGGGAAGCATTGTGACTATAGACTATTGGCCACAGTTTCAGCAGGCTTTCACCAGAGGAAGCTTTCTTCAATATTCTGTCTTTTTCACCGATATCTTGAACAATAACAATTTTTAAGAGCGTGTTTTCCGGTAAAGTGCTTTATTTGCAATAATTTATCATGTTTAAGTGACTGGCACAATGACAAAGTGAATATGAACAAGTAAAATATTTCATTACAGAGTCTAACATAAAAATATAACAATAGTGGTAATAAAATTAATAAAACTGTGTAATTTAATGAATAATAATTCTTTCTTTTATAAAAAAAAGTATATTTAGAATTACTATCGAAACAAACGTCTAATATGGAATTAGAGCCCATAAGAGCGAGACAGCAAAATTTGTACAACTTGCGAGGTACAAATAGCGTCCCAATTATTAACATTTATACTGTATTTGTTATAGTATATGAGAGAAGTCTGAATCGATCTCCTCTGACTGGCCTTAGACAATAGGATCCAATATTAATCTGTAATTCTCAAAAGACCAAGACAGACCAAGAGTTCCTCATAAACAGCATAGCCACACTCTTGTGAAACTTGGGTCATCCTTCTCTGAATGATATGTTGCCCATTGCCCATACGGGCAGAATACGTGCAACAATTTTGTACCCCCTGAGGCCTGCAGATGGTCCCGTCCGGTAGGGGAAACACCGCACGTACTTTGGTTGTCATTTTTCTCGTCTCTCTCTATTCGGAGTAACATGAGCCACGGTGACCACGGATCCAATTATTTCCTAGCGGAATTTCCTTATAAAAATCCCTTTACTTTTACTCCTTTTGCTTTAAGACGAAGCTGGCCCTATAAGGTAGTTTCTCGTTTTCTTCATTGGTGTTGAACGTTCCTGCCGTGGGACACATTATGAAATATTAAAGTTAATGAATGACATGCATTAGTGATAGCACATGAGTATAAATTGACTGCAGAAAACGCCGAGAAGAAAGCTTAAACAGCTTGACCGACGCCTTTGCCTTATACATCTGCTCTATAGTGATGGTTATAAATACGATTGAGCCTTCAATGCTCGGAGATTGAAAATGCATTGATTGATCATGGTCTCTTAGAGCAGGTATGATGTCAGGCATTGCAGAGTGTAGCGCCTCGACTGCAGTAAACACTCGGGGCCCCCGTAGATTTTCCTCTCAGTTGGGGTAAACAAATACGCAAGTTATGTAATAATTTGAAAATTTCAATGGCATCATTTCAGCTAATCTATAAATCTATAAGTTTTTCTTTACATTTTTAAAATGCTTGAGGGTGCACGTGGACATGTTAAATCAAAGATTATATCATTGTTTTTAGACGTCTTAGCGTACTACAAACAAAAATTATCAAAAAGCAATATAATCAAAATTATTCTATTGAGATTAGTATTTAAAACGAGTAAAATTAACACAAAATGGGTATATATTTATTTATTACACTTCGGATATAATGCATTGCCAAATGGTAAATAGTTCTTTAATAAGTTAATAGAATTTTAGAAAGAATTAAATATCCGAATTGTATTTCCACAGAAAACTGGTTGCTGGCAACCTAAGGATTACTTTTAGAACAAATGCTACAGAGGGCACATATATGCTGTAATCTAGTAGTCAATTCGGTCTAATATGGGAGTTTTACTTTTAAATTATTAATATACAAACATCTGTCTCTTTGGTACATAATAAAGCAGATATTCGTAGATTTGTTTACATTTTCTATTAATTCTAATTCACATCTATGACACTTAGTGCCGCCATTTATTTGGGATGGAAAAAAAAAAAAGCCAGAATACAAGAGACCCTGTGTTACTCTAAAAATTATTCTTTTAAAATCTGAATCAAAGAATCCAAATAGGGTATGAAAAGAAAATTTCTCTCATCAAGCAATTATGGAAGATTTGAAAATACATCTGTCGTGAGCAGCTTGCTGTTGTGGAATGTCACCTGCTCCAAGAATATAAATATATTTTTACAATGCATTCAGGTTTTAAATTCAGATTATGAATTTACAACAATGTATTGCATATGATCTAACGCTTCAAACAAGTTTTTTTTCTTTTTTTTTGAGCAGTTCTAATTTGGTTCAATATTTTGCGCTGCTCAATAAAGAATGACCATACTTTTTTTAACAACATACATTCATTCATTCCCATAATTGGATGATCTTTATATTTCTGAAAGTATTCTCCACGGTGCAACACACATATCCAAGCGATTTTGACACTCTTCAAGGATATGTTGGTAACCTTTTTTAACAGGTCCTTCAGAATTACTTCCGCAGCCTTCACCAGTACTTCTGATGATAGAAAATGACTTTTGCGTAGGTATTTATTCAATTGGAGAAAAATAAAATGTCACATGGGGCTAAATATGGATATATGGAAGGTGAGAGATACACTTTACATTTGTAATGTGCGACCGTGCGTTATCATGATGCAGCATCCAGCTTGTGTTGCGTGGAAACGTGTACTGTGTCTTGCAGAGCTTCAGGACATCTATGAAGTATTGCCCAGTTACAGCTGTGTGTGGTACGACATGCTGGTAAATCACTCCTTGAATATGGAAATATGAGAGACCATAACTTTCCCAGCAGATGAAACCACTTCTGGGGAGGGGTGGTAATGGAGATTGCCACACAGATCCTTCCTGTTTCCTCTCATGTTCGAAATGATATAACTCAGATTCATCATTGAAAGAAAATCCACATCTTCCTTAACATCATCTTCAACTGCATTCAAACCTTTCAGCAGACTTGGAATCCACGTGCACAAAGTTAGAATTCTGAAAACTTTCTTAATGTTATAGGAGATCCTCTTTCACAATGATAGCAGCGGTATTGATGTTCTCTTCGTTAGAGCATAAACTAGAGGCTCGAGTCCACCTTCCATTGAAATTAGTTGCCTCCCCTCTTTAAATATTTTAAATAATCTTAAAGCTGTACTATATGCAAGGACAAACTCACCAACTCTTATGCCCCATGTAACTTTGCATAGGCCTCAGTTGCAGATTTGTAGAGACGAAAGAAGAATTTCAGAGTGGCACATTGCTCGTAGCTTGTGACGTTATTTTTGCTATAGGCAGAATTGAACACGTCTCAACTTGTACACCTCTCACAAGAGAGAACCGGAACTGACAATTAAACTAGTACCATGTGTACATTGCACATTAAGCTAACAAAATATTGTTAAATTAAATTATGCCTATAATAAAAGTATGACTATTTTATGTCCAACTATCCTGGATGACAATGAATCCTGGAGAAGAAAGTTTGCAGTTAAGTTGCCAGGCTTAAATAAAGTCTCCCTTTATACCCCCCCTCCTCCCTTACTCAACAGCCCTAATAAAATAAAAGCAATAATTGCTAATTTCTGCAGATATAAGCTGAAACTTGCCTGAACTTGCGGATATATATGTTGATTTGTTTGTTACAGCTGGTTGCTGTGATTGCCATGGTAGTGGGAGCTGCTCTCAGTGTTCCTGTATACCAAGAACATCAGCATATTGAAGAAGAGCACTATGTAAGTAACTGTATACAACGTGCAGTATTTCATACTTCAAAGAGCCATGAAATTTGCTGTCTATGGCTTTGATTCTGAACTGGTTTTTAAAACCAAAAATAATGAATTTAATGAAATAAGAAATGTAAATACAAATATGTGTCATTTGGCGTCACCAGCGCCTCTGCATGGCCCGGCCACCACAATAGCGACCACGCCACTCATGATAGCAAAAGATAAGTACTAGGAAGCTTCTTGATATAATATTGAAGATATTTCATTACATTTCTTTTAGTTGTGCATGTGAATTCATTACTTTTTACCCCTGAAGTCCTATATTCGTAAGTTTCTGCATCACAGCTTTTTAAGATATCCAGTCTCATGGGGTGTTTCTGTAGAGATAATGAGTAACTAATGCTTTTTGGTAGACATCTTCACTTTCAACTATTTTAATATTTCTATAATCCTCCTGAAGAGCGAGGTGGCTTAGGAGGTAACACTTCGGACTCGCATTCGGGTTAAAACTTTGGGACTAGTCATCCTGATCTTGGGTTGTATTGTGGTTTGCCATGATCGTTCAGGCGAATGCTGGAAGGGAACTTTACTTGCCAGAATGTTTCTCTCTCCATTTCATTCCGTTGAGTGAGAGCGCGAGGATAGCTAGGCCGATACTATGTACGGTTGATGGTGGCTTGGGCCCTGGTAAGGTTGCTTCCCTGGTGTCTGAAGAGGGGCTTGCATTCCTTAGAGGATGTTCTATCTGGTAAAATTGTTAGAGATATCATCTCTGTCTACACTTCACGCCCTTGCATCCATGCCTGGTGTTCCCTTTCGTCATCCCTTCCTCCCGGAGCCCCCAAAACGGCTGGCCGTTAAACAAGGCTGAAGTACTGAAATGTCCTTTTTTGTTCCTAACAATCAAATGTGTAATCATATCCATCCACGAATCTAATGTAGTGTGCATGTTTTTATTCTAGACCTATCTCCCCCCCCCCCATTGTATTTTCAAGAATGGTCGCAAACTGTTGTTCATAAACACTGGGACCGCCACGGGTGGCCGAGGTCGTTAAGGCGCGGTCTCGTGAGCGGGAGGTCTGGGGTTCGAATTCCACCAGGACTGTCCTCCATGACTGAGGTTTTTTCCACATTTTCCTCAGTTCACACACATGGCAAATGCCGGAGAGGTACCCTAAACTTAAGCTTGGAACGCTTCCTTCCTTAAAAAAAATCCTTACCCAATATATAATTTCATTTCATGTATGATTAGTGTCCACAGCCTGTGGCGCCTCAGCAGTAAAAAACCAGCGTAAAGCACTATTCAAAAAAAAAAAAAAAAAAAAAAAAAAAAAAAAAAAAAAACGGGCTCCATATTTTTTTGTAATCGTACTTCTCATTCTAGTCTCTAATATATGAAGCTATTATTTTCTATAATATTTTTAAATAAATATTGGTTGGTTTTTAGCTCTGTACATTCACCTATCCTTTAGTTCAAGTGCTTACATGCCAACACTAGCACAAGCCAGGTCATGAACATCATCACTATGTGTCAAGTCATTTTTCAACAATTTTTTATAAAGTTCCCATTGATTTTAAAGAAAAAGTATTATCATTAATTTTAGAACATTATAATTAACCATAATGCCAACGTATAACTGAAGTAGTTATCTTAATAGTCGTATAATATTTGTTACTGATTTGCTTTATTTGTGGCGCTCTTTAACAGCTCCCCATTCAAATCTGGACGTGAAATGGCCGATAAATTGTGCTTTTCTTTCAGGCTTGAGGTTCTTTTATGTGCCGTAAATCTGTAACATGGGATCCACGGCTTTATTTCCCTTCCGAAGGAAGCCATACTTAGGATTTTTAGGCCCGAAAAAATCCATCGAAATTGTCCGGGATTGATCCGGTAATCTTAGGGTCTAAGAGACAAATATAGTAACTACTAGACCACCAGGACCGACATTTTATAATTTTAAAATACGAAGATTTTGATACCTCATAAACAACTTATTATAAATCTTATTTTTAATTTTGGGCCTTCAAATCTGAAAGAAATTATCTTTCTGTAATATAATTTTGCAGCTCCAACACTAAATGTTTTTCTCTTCTCTTTTTCTTTGGAAACGTTACTTCTAAGCTTATGCATGTATATCTGGGTTGTGGTTTCAAAGCGTGATAATTTTTATCCACTCCATACATAAGTCTTAAAAATTCTACTACAAACAACCAACAAAGAAAACTTGTTTTTCATTCATTGCAATTAAAAAACTGTTCATTATTTCCATTTTTGTAAACCTTTCTTCCTGATCACTGCGATAATAAAGGTTTGTATTACGTGTAGAGTCGTTCGTGGTAATCATACTAGCCTCATAAACCCAAGATCGCGGGTTCAATCCCGGTCAGGGTCGGTGGATTTTCTTGGGCGTAAAAATCCTAAGTATGGCTTCCTTCGGAAGGGAAGTAAAGCCGTGGGTCCCATGTCACAAATTTACGGCAAGAACATGAACCTTAAACCTGAAAGAAGAAGCCTCCGAGCAAACTTTATCGGCCGTTCCACGCCCCGAATTGAATGGAATGCTAATGGCCTGGGATGTTAAACATCGTCCGTAAATGAAACAAATAACAATGTAAGGGGTGTACATTACCTCTAAATCGACTGCATTGGCCCTTCAGAGCCCATTCCGCTGCCACACGGTTCCCTCAATTTGCACTGTTTTTATAACCCTCAACATTGGAACCCTGTCTTGACAATTGCTAGAGACACTGACCTGTCTGTACTGGTTTTGTAACGTAAATAGAATCACCAGGGTCGAGTTATTTTAAATTATCCGTAGGAACACGAAAATGAGCTTTGAAGTTTTAATCGAAATATTCTGATATTTTTTAGTTTAAATTTCTGTCTGTATGAGAAGCCATTATTTTCAACCTTTTTATGTTAAATTATTTCAAAACTGTGAAAATAATTAACTTTTTTGGAAAAATTAAACAAAATGTGATATATTTGTATGTACCCGTTTTTATACATTCAGTTATAGACCTAGTTTCCCATGTGTCTCGGCTATCAGGCATGTCACAGCCGGCTTCATCAGTACTTCAATTTCGCTTCGCCACCTTTGACATGTCCTTGAACGTCATTTTCTGAGTCTTCTTCCAGCCGTTCTCGCGGCAGTATACATTAGTCGTGAAGAAGGTGTGTAAAAGTTATTTTAATAAAAAAAATATGCTCATCGGAGCATGGAATATATTCAAAACGTTTCTGATTAACTGTCTCTTTCCAGAAATGTAATTTACGATATTGCGTATTAATTTGAAGGTAATGGATTTAAACAATTCTTGTTTACAGAATTCCAGCATCCCAAGCCGGAGATCGAGGCTTGAAAGCTTTTTCGAAAACACGCAATTGATGGCAATTGATGGAGTTAAATGTATCTTTGAAATAAAGAGAGAAGGAATTCTGTGCAATTTGTAGTTTTGGAAGTGCCTGATGTAACGAGCTTTGTTTAATTTGTTGGTGAGCATTTAATGCCCCGTGCCGATTATAATAGGTCTTCAGACTGATTGAAATGACGTAGTGATGGATTAATATGTTAGAGTTCGTTCGTGCATGATTACCAGTAATCTCTATTATAAACGTAAAGTTTGATAATAAAGTGCAACCTCCACCAGGAACAGAGTTCGAGCATGTAGATTCACATTATTATGATAATACATAATACTTCCTGAGAAAATGGTAACTAGTTGAAGGAAGCTACTTTGTCCACCATAAATTTCATACCCTATCGGGCTATCTGCTTGTAAAGCGAGTAAAGTACTAGGAGGGCAAGTCAAAAAGTAAGTTTGTTCAATACGTTTTTGTAGGTTAGGAACGAACATAGAATAAAATAATGAATACTCTTTTATTTCAGCGCCACTGCTTCCTTTTTCGACATAATCACCAAAGTTATTCATGTATTTGTCATATCATAAAACGAGTTTTTTTTTCTTCCAATTTCCTGATGATAGAAAGTGGCAGACTGCTCTTTGAGCTATTTCATCACTTTTTCTTTCACTCTGGTCGTTCCTGTATTTCTTGATGCTTCTTAATTTTCCCAACCAGATGAAAGATTAAAGTGCATCTCCCATTGATTCGCGTTTGTTTTTGGACGCCATTTCATCAATAGCATTGTTGCAAATGATGATGGATGGCCACTCAGCTTAAAGTCTTTCAAGTTCACAGCAGTATTTTCACACTTCTTTAACAATCATCACTTCCTTTCGTACACAGACAGTTCTGCTGCGAATGTTGACAGTTTCCATATCGTTGCTCATAAAAAACGTGTTCAGTACCTTCGTCACTTTGGAATTGCTGCTGTGCAAGGTGCGCCATTGGGATTACAAACTAGGGGATGCATTCTTTGGTAAAGAGGGAAACCTATTTTTTGAATTAACATCACACAAAAAAAAAAAAAACAAATAAAATATAAATCACAGTATTATCCAAATACCCAAATCTCAGATTTATAATGAACCTCCAATACAGCGGTAGCAAAACTTAATTGCATAAACTGCGGGACAAATCTTAATAACCTCACCTTACCACATCGAGTTCTAAATAGTGTTAATACTTTCGTCTGAACGAGATAATGGCAGTATTTCAAGCCTACCACTGTTTCTTTAACTCCAAGATTCAGCAGTATTTCCTATTTGTTGCCTTATTAAGAATATCTGAGGACGTTGTAATTAATAAATAAAGAATATACCAATAAATTATTTACCTTCAATTCCTCACCCGATCTCTGTTAGCAGTAGACATGTACAAAAGAGTTTGCAGAGATGTAACAACGTTGTTTTCCTGAGTGAATACTGATAAACCTCATTCCTCAAGCGAATAACATCAATGTTACATAAATAAGCAGCTGATAACTGTAATCTACATTCTAGAGGAAAAAATTTAAAAAATAAAAACATCAAGGTGTTCCCTATTATACGAAGGCGAAGCATAAAACAAGCTGCTTTCAATCATATGTAACCTCCACTTGGCTGTGTTGTCAATTATAGTACATACCTGTTATCTGTAATTCAGAATTCGTACAAGTGTAGTTAGTGTTTATAATTGATTCACAATGGATTCTCGCCACTCGGTTGTGAACTAAATACAAGCTAAGCAAAGAGGGTGCTGTAATTAACAATACATATTGTAATAAAACAACAAAACAGTACTGCAAATTCCATAAATGTGGGTTAGTGTGTCTTATGCATGTTACCAACCGCACACTCCCACTTAGTATGGCAACGCTGTTACGTGCAGGCGCTGACTGACTTTCATATGCCATTAATTTTTGTGTGTAGTATAGCAAACTTCAGCAAAAGCTTGGTTCTTTAACCAATATGTTCCTCCTCTAAAGGTAACATTGCTAAAACTATGTAACGACTTCTGGCACACGCATCTAATAATCCAGTTGCTTGAGTTGTCCGATTTTGCCATAAGTTCACTATTTGACTGTTTTTACAGGAGCCGGCCCACTACGAGTTCCGATACGCCGTGCACGACGAGCATACACACGACATCAAGGAACAGTATGAGAAGCGCGAAGGTGACAAGGTGGAGGGCTTCTACAGTCTGGTGGAACCCGATGGCACCACCCGTACTGTGCGCTACTCCTCTGACAAGGACACTGGTTTCATCGCTCATGTAGAGAAGTCCGGAGAAGCCGTTCATGCTCCTGCACCGGCTCACGCTCCCGCTAAGAAGATTCTGCTGGCCCCAGCCATTCCCGTCGTGAAGAAAGTAGCTCTTCCTGTCGTTAAGAAGATCGCCTATCCTACCATTCACGCCACCTTCGCTGCCCCAGCTCACACGTTCTCATCATCTTCTCAGCACAGCTATTCTGCTCCTGCTGCCCAGGAGAATCATTACTCTGCTCAAGCCTCCTTTGGCCATGGCTACTCCCATCAGGGTGAAGGATCCTCCAGCTATAGCAACATCAACTTCGGAGGCGACCAGCAACACTACAGTGGTCATCAATAGAAATATTCTTATCGACCTCATCACTTCAACAGCACAAGTATATTGTTATCTCATTATGTGTTAGGTATCCTTAGTGCATCAGTTCATAATTCATGTTTCGCTAGTCCTTACTCACTCCACATTTATCGTCGACATTGTTCTCACCAGTTCATCATGTTACACATTAATACTAATTTTAAGACAGTGTAAAGTGAGTTTGTTTTTTATCAGAAATAAATAAAACATGCATTACAAAAATAATTTGTTCAGTGTTATTTTCTTTTCCACACATTCTATTTATACAATTTCCTTTGAGATTTAGTATTATTTCTTAAATCACTGTGAATATCAATTCTCTTTACGTATTGGTAATATATCTGATCGCCCCCCAAAGTGGAGAGAAAACACATAAAATAACATTTATCAAAATTTAATTTTCACATGAATGCCCACCTTTTAACCTTCCCGGAGGGAACAGCATCCGAACTATCCTTACGCCATGCAAGACGAACTTGGGAGTCCGAGCCTGTTTTTCTCTTGGTCTGCACCAACTCTCAGAAGGACACATCTATTTGTAGGCGCCTCTTCTTCATCCTAACATGATTTAGGCCTCATTCCACCTTTTTCTTGGGCGTTCTTAATCATTTCGACCCTAGACTGATATTTCCGGAACTAATAATTACCTTCTACTTGATTTTAATGTACTCGAACTCAAATACACATCGCAAATTTTATTTTCGGTGATTCATTGTTTGTATCTACAAATTGCTGACAGTGTTCTAACGCTGCTGGAGACCGGTGAAAAATTATTGCAAAATATAAAACTTATTCCTTTTGTATAGGTTTTTTATTATATTTATTTTATACATAAAATGATATACGACATTTCATCCCCATTTTATAAACATGTAATCTTGTATCAGTGTGTGCTGTCTTTAATAGTTCCAATTAACACAGACATATGAGGGTAGGTCCGTAAGTTCCCGATCTATTTTCCAGGTATGATAAGGCAAAAACTATATTTCACTTTTCAATATAGTTATCCTTTATTGCAATATACTTCTCACATCTTTGAATTAACATTTCAATCCCCCCCCCCCAACAGTCAGAAGTCTTGTCTGTTAAATGGGCATAAACAGCATCCATTACTTCTTCATCACCCTTAAATTTCCTTCCTCGAAGGTCTTTCTTGAGTTTTGAGAAGAGGAAATAGTCACTGGGAGCTAGATCTGGGCTGTAGGGTGGATGGTCGATCTCCTTGAAGCCACATTTCTTCACAGCTTCCTTTGCAACAAGAGCTGTGTGCACAGGCGTGTCGTCGTGAAGAAAGCTCAAACCACCACTCAGCTTTCCTTACCTTTTCTCTTTGATGGAAGCATGTAGTCTTTGCAGTAGGCCAGGATAGTACTGCCCATTTACTATGGTGTTCCCCTCCTGAGTGACCTTGGCCTTCAGAGGCATTGCTTCGTCAGGTTTACGCCACTCTATTGATTCTCTTTTGGACGAGGGATCATAGTACAGTACTATCGTTTAATCTGTAACAATGGTTTGTAGAAAATTTCTCTGCCTGACAACAGATGGCTTGGTGTTGCTTTTGAACTGAGGAAAGAAGTCTAGGCACCCATCTTGCACTTACCCTGTTCATGTTTAAATGTTCATGAATAATTCGAAGGACTGCGGTTTTAGAACGGTTCAACTTTGCTGCTATTTCTGTAACTTTGAGCCGCTGGGCTTCCATAATTTCTGCTTCCACAAGAGCGATGTTTTCAGGAGTGAGTACCTCCAAGGGCCGACCTGCACGCTCTTGTCTTCAATGTTTTCTCGACTAATTCAAAAAGTTTGGCCTATTCTTTTACTATAGAATAGGAGGGGGATTATTCCCCATATATACCGTTCAATCACTGTTTAATTTCATTTGGAGTAAGTCCTTCTTTTGTGAAGAATTTAATAACAGCTCGAAGTCTATTTTGAACATGTCACTGTCTTATACAATAGCCTTCTTTATGCAATTATATCTGAACAACTTTACACATCTGAGCGGAAGCTATAGCTGCAATTATTTACTTAATAGATAAGGTGTGATACCAGATAAGAATCCCAATTAAAAGAAATATAAGAGCTCAAATAATTATATCCCGAATGTATTCTAAGTATTTGCCATCTTCAATTAGTTTTGCTCTCGTTGGACAGTCTCTCTGTAATGCCAAGTTCTTTGTTTCTGATGTGAGAACTTTAAAGATTTATTTTTTCCCCATTTAATAAAATATGTACTGCGTTCTGAAAGTTATCTTCTGTGTCTTGTAAAATCTTCCACGTACATCTAACGGCAAATCAAATTATTACTTTAAAATGTTGTAATTCTGGCCCTGAAAGTTTGCCATGCTGTTACTAAAAACTATAAAGAACACCATATACTGTAGACAAGCATGTCGCCTAGGTGTCCGTTTTCAGTTGAGCTGTGATGAATACTGGGGACAGCCCCCTCTGAAAAAGTTAAAATCTATTTTTAAAAGTATATAATATTTATAATGAAAATCAAAATAATGAATGAATTTAAATTATCGTTCCTTATGATAACTACTAACTTGTAATGTGTAATAAAATTTCATTTGAAACTCAACAATGGGCACGTTTAGAGCTGCAGGTCTGGTGTAATAAGCATTAATTAATTAATTATTATAATTAATTTAAACTTCTTGCACCGCCACGTGTGGCCGAGGTCGTTAAGGCGCGAACTCCTGAGCGGGAGGTCTGGGGTTCGAATCTCGTCAGGACCGTCCTTCCTGCCTGGGTTTTTTTTACCCCCAGGTTTTCCTCAGTCCTCATAAATGGCAAACGCCGGGGAGGTACTCTAAACTTAGGCCTGGAACGATTCCTTCCTTAAAAATCCTTTCCCAATATATCATTTCATCTCATGTATCATCAGTGTCCACCGCCTGTGGTGTCTCAGTAGTAAAAACGGGCGTTAAACACCATTAAAAAAATAAACCTTGCTGTTGCAGATAATTTAACGGTTAGTCAGTGAACAGTTTACTGTGGAAGAGAGAGAGAGATGGCTTGCAGGTCTGATCGAAAGAAGCGACACCGAAATGCAATGCCCAAGCAATAAACATTTTCTTCCCTCCCCCTTAATAAAAGGCAGTGGATTGTAAAAGGCTCGTCTTTGAAAGAAATGCAAGTAATGGCGAATTGCTTAGCGATTCTTTGGTTACCCCTCCTCAGTCTTCGAGCGAAAAGTGTATTATTTCTGATCTATCATTAAGTTGTAGTCCTGAACAAAATGAAAGAAGTGTTAAACACCAGATTAAGTACCAGCAAAAATGTGAATATAAATACAACTGGTGGTGCTTTTTGCAAATTATGTGAAGTGCATATAAAGAGATCTTGAAGCTCTATAAAATACCAGGCGGAATGTTCACTTCTGTACATTTCACTAAATTTAGAAATGTTCCGTACGCAAGGGAAAACTTTCCGAAATTATATGCCTCATTTCTGCGCAGATAACTCAATAAAATGAAACTGAAAAAGTGTTCAATCGACAAGTTTTGTCTCCTTTAATTCGAAGTATGTATTTTATTAGTAAGGAACAGATGGCCCACACAAAGAAATATCAACTCTAATTCGTAAGAGCGCGGACTCGTGAGCGGGAGGTCTGGGGTTCGAATCCCGCCAGGATCGTCCTCCCTGACTGAGGTTTTTTTCCAGGTTTTCCTCAGTCCTTATAACTGGCAAATGCCGGGGAGGTACCCTAAACTTAGGCCTGGAACGTTTCCTTCCTTAAATAAAATCCTTTCCCAATTTATCATTTCATTTCGTGTATCACCAGTGTCCATCGCCTGTCGTGCCTCGGTAGTAAAAACGGGGCGGTAAACATTATTAAAATGAAAAATCGTAAGACAGTAGTAAAAGTAACATTAATCTTGAAAAATAGGTTAAATTTCAGAGTGAAAGGAATTATTAAATTGTATTTGTGAGGTTCTACATAATAAAATGAAACAATTCTCCATCATAAATACGCTCCTTAATGGCAGATCATCTTCAAGTGTTTTTAACCATGTGAACTATCTTGTTTATGCCGGTAACTAAGCTGGCGAGAGGCTCGTTCAATCAAGTAACAAAAAAATTATCGTCAGAGATAATTGTTATAACGTTATGAGACAGGATCTCTCAATGACATGAATCAGCCTATCCTTACGGAATAAAAGTTAGATGAAATACTAGGGTGTTCTAAAATTTCTCGGCTTCACTCAGAGATGCCCTGAGGATAGTCAAATTACTATGATAGTTGTTAAGTATCATCATTTAGGAGGCGCGCTGTAAAGTTTCAGACACGTGAGTGTGGTCACTTGTTTATGACGATCGTGTAAACAAGATAGTGTTAATATTTTCTATAAAATGGTTAAAACAGAAGATTCTTTCAAAGAAGATTCCACACTAAAGAATACTTGCCCTTCGTTTTCGAGGGTTAAAATGCTGAATTTAAACAAGGTTCCACATCCATTCAAAATGGTGAGAGCTTAAGGTGCTCCAAAACTGCTATGAACAACGAGGTTATGACAAAAATTCACAATGCGGCACTCAATAATCGCCGATTATGCGAATTGACTGACATTGCAAAGACCTCGATAAACCATGTCCACTACATTTTATACGAAGTTATGGATATGGGAAAGTGTTCAAACGCAAATTATTTTTTTCTTTATTTGGTTTATTTATGGAGGCTCTTTAACATCTCAGGTCATCAGCATCCCATTCTATTCAGGGCGTGAAACGACCAACAAAATTTTCTCAGTAGCCTCTTCTTTCAGGCTTGAGATTCTTTTTCGTGCCGTAAATGTACGACACGGGACCTGCGGTTTTACTTCCCTTCCGAAGGAAGCCATACTTAGGATTTTTACGCCCGAAAAAAATCCATCGATCCTTGCCGGTTTTGAAACCGCGATCTTGGGTTTAGGAGGCAACCACACTTACAGGACCGACTTTTTCCTAGTTGAAAAATGTATTAATAAGTTGGAAAGTTGTTGAACTAAATGTACTGATTTATAAGGTGCTTGTTGAAATATTGTTAAAGAGCGTCCATAAACAAATCATTAAAAAAATTGTTGAAATATATATATCATTTCTCTTAAATCTTGGCCAAGAATTTTTAGAACGCCTTCGTATAGGAATTTTCTACTCAGATGCCGGCAATGTATTGGATCTGAGAAGCATAATCTTCAACATTTGTTACAATTCAGATTTGTGGTTGTTATTTTCCGTTTTAATTACAGCGCCATTTTATGCTTGCAGTAAAAACATAATTACTAACTTTATTCGCGGCAACTTATCTCTCTTTTTCCTATTGTGGCAGCCGGCCTTCCCCCAGTAAGCAGCCGCGCTCAGGCAGCCCGTATCTCGAATAACCCCACTGCGCTAGTGTTCTGTAGATATATTGGTATTAAACAGGAATCATTATCCAGAACTGATCTCTTAAAGCAAAAAGCTTGTGATGCTCCACATCCTTCTTTGCCTGTAGTCACATTACTAAATGTCGCTTTGTACTATGAGATGAAAGATTCATCCGTTATATGCCAGTTGGACAAAAAAGAGCGTCCTCGATTGAAATACTTCAAGATTTTTCTTAAGATGATTGTTTAAAAAAAATTAATGTCATTCACATCTACAATTTAAGTCAAACTAAAATTGTAACCACTATCACAAGTTCTTAAAGACACATTTGGTAATTTACTCCTGAAATTATGACGATGAATTGCTTAAGTTCTGTAGGGTTGTCGGTGACATCTTGTGATGTTGAAAGATCAAAGACAATCGCCATATATTTTTATGCATACTTTTTAGATTATCTTTGCTGTTCACTGCAACTCTGTAATTAATATTCAGCCATTATTAGTAAGTACCTATAAATTTACTCCTGTTATAAAGTTTTAATTAGAGTACGTATTTTGTAAATAAATGCAATATATATAAAATAAAAATAAAGTAACACTAATAACAATGTAACAAATTAACAGTAATTATAAAATCAGAAAATGATAAAACACTAAGAGAAAGTCACACTTGTAATCGCTATATTTCCAACTACTGGAGTTCTTCTATGGTAAGACTTTCTCTTAGTGTTTTATCCTTTTCTGCTTTTATAATTTCTGTTAATTTGTTATATATATATATATATATATATATATATATATATATATATATATTGCATGAAGTAAACAAATTACAACAAAAGAGCCATTTACGTGAATATAAGGAAATATTTATAACATTTCGAAAAAGATTTATTCTATTTTAGCACATAACTTATATTATATTCAAATGATTTACAATAAAGTGGATTTTCCAACAAACTGATATGAAGATATAAAGGAGAGGAATTTTCTGTTTGGAGAATTAATCACGATGATAATTTAAGAAATACTTTTTGACTGTCTCCGTGGTCTAGTGACTACCTTTGTGACTACTAATGTGGAGGTCTTGGTTTCAATTCCCGGTCTGGGCAAGGTTTTTTTCGGAGTTTTTCTTCCCTGTGAAAGTGAATGCCAGATAGTTTTAAGGCACCAAGGACTTTGAGTTTATTTGCGCCAGCACAAATTAATTTCATTTCATTCATTCCTACATACTGCGGTGCTATGTCCAATACAGACGTCGCGAGAAAAACCAAAGCGACAATAAATAAGGCATAATTTTCCCATTTGTTACTAACCTATCCACGCACGTGTATACATCTACAAAAATAGCGTAGTTTATTTTTTAAAAAGTAAACATAGGTAGAATAAATGACAGCAAAAAAAATTAATTAATCAAACCCAGATTTGTAATTATTATTATTATTTTTTTTGAAAACGTGTTTTTTTTTTAAATAATTCAGAGTTTTAAGTTTACATAAGAAACCGTTCCTTATTGGTGATACATGATATATTCTGGATTTGCTATTAAATAGGACCGAGGAAAACGTGGCTAAAACCAGAAAGAGCGTGGACGGTCATCAGTTGCTCAGTACCCTTGTCGGTAAACTTCGACAATGTTTCGTAAGTGAAATTCTGCTGATTATAACATATGCTCCAGAAGTGAACGAATAACAGAAAACGGTAACACCTAACTGAAGAGGCGAAACGTTCCTACATAGAGTCGTTTTCTCACAAAGAACTGTTTCCTTATTTTGTACTGTACATTCCTTTACAAAACTTGTTTGAAATTGAAACAAACTATTATTCTTGAAATGGGCCCTGAATCACAGAGGGCACAACATCTGTTCTGTAACGATGTTCCATTAACTGTTGATTATTATAACGTGGTTTCGGAGCAACATCTTCGTATTTCACGATATTCCTAAAAAGACCATCTTTATATAGTGTTTGCAAAGGTTTTAGTCGATAAGGTCAGAATTTTAGACCGTGTGACAGACTTATTAAAGTGTATTGATTAATTTACAGTTCGAGAAAACTTATTTTGGAGGACTTACTTTGCATGTTCATGTCCGAACCCATTTGCTCACATCATTTGTTCAAATTTCATATTGCTTCATGTGTCTACGGTTGAACAACAGATATTCAAAGTCTTTTAATGCGTTGCTCTGTCATTAATCTGCGATTCACTGTGCAGAGTATTTGCAAAAACAGGGTTACCATAGTCGGAAATCTAAAAATGCTCCCTTTGCCAACAATTTCCATGTAGCACTTCCATAATTTTTTATCACTTTTCAGACTCTTGCATATTTCTCACGGACATATTTTTTAAACCATTCCTTGCTACAATACAAATAGACAGACATATTTATATAACAGCGGCGTTCGAAAATGATTTACAATAGCGGTGTTTACGAATACCAAGCAATCTATGGAATGATACCAGTATATCTTGAAGGGGTTATGGGTGGCGGGAGGAAATGTGAGGAAGTTTCATTATATGCAGATACAGCTCACCACTCAATAACTCTTCTTGTCGATCTACAGGGATGATGCTGGTTTTTGGGACCTCATAATGCCGGCTTGAGTGTGGGGAATATAAAGCAGGTGTGTTGACGAGTAAGAACACCTTGTTATCTGCCAGTTTACGTCGTTCATTCAGCAAAAAGTGCGTACCAGGACGTTCTCTTTGGATCGCAGTAATGAGACAGTTGGCAGACACGCGGAGCTGTAATAGCTAACAAACAGCAGTTTTCTGACTGCTAAGAAGAAGCGCCGAGCAGAATTAAATGTTCCAGTGCCAGTTTCCCAGACTAGATTCTAACTTCCGAATCCTGAGTACCCGAAAAAAAAAAATTAAAAAAAAAAAAAAACGATTTATGGTCCTTAAATACTCAATAAAACCCGCTTGACCATGTGATAGAGGGACGCTCTATTTTCCCGCCACTATGGATTCAGACATTCTTATATGCTATCGGTGACTTCATGCAACTCTCATATTATTGGCTAGTTAGATTATCTGAACATAACAACTTCGCGATCCGTCCACCGTTCAATTTCAACGTCTGCCGCACGTTAGAGTTCAACGTACCTTAACGATAGCACAGGCATTAACAGCGTGCTTCTTTGCTAACATACCTGCCGAGGCCAAGCAATCCTTCCGATGAACAAAAGAAATATTTACTTTATTGTTGCCAAAACAATCCCTCCGAGCAAGAAGTCCTGCTTTTCGTTACATTTTTTACACACAGAACCCTTCACTTACAGCTAGCTGAAATAAAATTTATATATATTCTAATTAATACCTCACAATTGATTGGGCACCAAGGACGTTATCAACCTACAGATGCTGTAGCGAAAAGACAGTGTTCTTTATTATCACAGAAAGACGGACAAGATGGAAAGCAACTATCGTGGACAAAGATGAACTGCATTGAATTCGTAGAAGGAAGTTGTCAAAACTTCAGAAAGTAATAAACGCTTATCTGCAACATTTGGTCAAAAAGTTCCTGCACAGAAGACCGTTTACAAGTGAGTCAATGGGTTAGCCAGCGACAAGAACGTGAGTACTGGTTGTCAAGCAACATTCAGGTTGAGCAGGAATTGATTATGGCTGATAGGAACATAGCCTTTGATGAACAGCTGGACCTCGGTCGCGCAATCCTGCATACGATTACTCTTGACGATTTTAATATGAAACAGTTGTCACATATTGTATTCCATGGGACTTGACAAAGACAAATAAGGACAAAAGGGTTGAAGTTTGTCGTTGGCTACTCGAAATGCGTAATGAAAATGCGGATTTTTGAAGGAGCTGGTGACCGATGAGTTATGGTATCATCACCACATCAGAGAAAGTATCCGGCAAATGAAATTTCGTGCTACTCTACCACCTGCTGGCAAGCAGATGTTCACCTTCTTTCGGGACATTTCAGGCATACTTCCAACGAACTGACTTCCTCAAGGAACGACACGGCTCAAATGCTGGATTCAGCAACAACGAAAGGAGAAGTGCTCGACAGGAATATTCCTGCAACATGATAACGCGCAGCAACACTACGACCGCAAAGTTCGCACCCACCATATTCACCGGATCTCGCTCCGTATTTATGCCTCATTCGGCAACATGAAGAATTTGCTGCGAGGTAATATGTCTGAAATTAAAAATGTTTAATAAAGCAAATAGAACTGATGCTAAGTGTATTCTTTTCGCTTATATAAGAGAAAAGACCTTTTCAATACATTTATTGTGGTCTGGTTGCAACAATAAATTGAGTATATTCAAAATCTCTGCATATTGTTCTTCACTTTCACATTTAAGTATGTAATATAGACAGTAAAAATGCATTACACAGCTCGGTGATAACTATGCTGATATATAGGGAATCTCTAACAAGCATCTAGACAGAATACCCCGAAGCCGGTGGAGTCCCTCCCCAAGAAATTTCTGCCCCTCAGAAATCCGTTTCAATACCAGACGCCGGAGCAAAAACCTTTTACAGAGCGCAAACGATCATAACCCTCGTACTTGGGCCTTGTGACACAACCAAATAAATTAAACAAGAATTCGTGGAATGTAAATATTCGCTTTTGTGACCAGGAAAAACCACAATAAACCCAAGGTCAGGATGGCTGTCTTTCACAAACAATTCATATAATAATCAGTATGAATGTTAAAAAAATGCATAAGCTATCGGGATACAGGGACATAATTTAAATAATCGGAGCATATCCCGAATAAACCGATGGTCACCTCACTTATTACCTGATATAAAAAGAGACGAAAACACATTGTTAGTCATAGATAATTTCCTTTATAAAATTAAATCCGCATAACATTATTTACAACTGGTCGATTAAACAATTGTTTCTTATGTCCGATAATGAAACACTAAGCTAAATAAGAGGAAATTTGTAAACATTAGAAAATAATTACAAAAAGGGCCGAAATAAGCAGCAAAACACAAAAGTCGTCATGCAGGAGCTGCGTAAACTGAGTGATTTGTTCAGTAAGTTGAATTTGTGAAGGTTATTTCAGAGCGCTAGAGCAGAGATAAAAGTAACGCTAACTGAAAATACACATACGTGTTTAAAAATGGCATAATTTTCAGGCTTAAAAGTACATGCCTTTCCCGTATGGTTATTATTTTATTTACGTGTTATATTGTTAGCTTAACTGTTTCAATTGCACTTAGGTATATAACAACCGAAAAGGAATGTGATTACATTTAATCTACAGTTAATTTTAGGTTTGTTTTTGTGTTGTGTTCTCCCCGCCTGCATTTGTTGTATATTACGCTACCAAGATCAGTATATCGCTCCATATCGCTCCAGCATTCCCTGGAATTCATTTTTTCCCCGCTGCCGTTCGCTACCGAAGTCGCAAGACGGTTGCTATCTGTAAAGATAAATCCGAATATTCGTCCACGAGCAAGCGCAGACTACTTCCCTCATACTCTTTAACGTGACACCGAGTTTATCCTTGGTGCGAATGCCCAATTGTTAATGCTAACAAATACAATTTCCACCTTAATCGACGTCTTCGGCGATTACTAAAATTCTGTTTTCAGGTATACACCTACCGCCACGGGTGGCCGAGGTCGTTAAGGAGCAAACTCGTGAGCGGGAGGTCTGGGGTTCGAATACCGCCAGGACCGTCTTTCCTGACTGAGGGTTTTTCTAGATTTTCCTCAGTCTTCATAAATGGCAAATGCCGGGGAGGTACCTTAAACTTAGACCTGGAACGTTTTCTTCATTAAAAAAATAAATCTTTTCCCAATGTATAATTTCATCTCATATATCATCAGTGTTCACCGCCTGTGGTGCCTTAGTAATAAAAACGGGCGTCAAACACTACTAAAAAATACATCTATTTCTAATGGTCCGATTTCACTGGTTTTCATAAACTTTTTTCTTGTTTTATTTAAATCTATATAATGAGTTTCATTGCAAAAAATAGTTTTTTTTTATTTTGAATTTCGGGTTAATAGTCTTGATTTCACTAATTTTCAGAAACTATTTTATTTCAAAGACATATGCCGAGTTTCCTCGAGCAAAATGAAAATTGCGGCAGTTACAGTGATTTTTAAATATTTCCTTTAGGTCCAATTTTGCTGGTTAGCGAATGCGATGAATCGTTTGTTAAATTATTTTATATAAATAAAAATTGCCGCTAAAGCGTAGAGGAACAGACACATACACGCGCACACACACAATATTCATCGTCATTTTGGGTTCCTAGAAAATAGAATCGATGGAGATTTAAAGAAATTTTTCAAAAATTTTTCACGGGTACAACCAGAATAGCTCCTTCGGAATTCAATAAAAAAGACAGAAATAAAAACGTTTCTAAACCACCTACTTGGTCTAACGATAGCTTTTGCGGCTACTAATCCGGATGTCCTGGGTTCGATTCCCGGTAAGGTCAAGCTGTCTGGGTAAGGTTTTTTCGGAGTTTTTCCTTACCCTGAGAAGGTGAATGCCAGCTAGCTTTAAGGCGCAAAGTTCATTTTCGCCACCAATAATCAATTTCATTCATCCCTACAGATTTACATCTATAGAACTTCGGTACACAATCTAGAGACGTCGCGAGAAGCGCAATGCAATCAGAGCGACAATAAATAACAAAATAACCTCCCATTCATGAATATCATTTCTGTACATGTAGATCTTTTCTGACGGCCATCAACTCTGATCTCTTCTGAGTAACGAAAACATTTTGAGATGCAGTAAATTTTGCCTTGTTAGGTCAAGAAATAATTCACTCTTAATTAGCTCCATTCTTATGCTATGCATTGATAAAACGTTTTAACGGCCATTCCCAAACTTGTTTGTATGGAGAAAAAAATAAGGATCTTAATGTAAGGTGAACGGTTTTTTGGCAGCCGTCGCTATTACCTGAAAATTCCAGTATGATAATGTGGTGTTATCTAACTATGGCTTATCGTTCAAAATGTTTGCACTTATTGACGATTAATTAGTATCGAGACAAATATCTGCCCTGCCCACGGCCGCGGGAGAAAGTAACTCCTCTCACAATGTTATGTGTTTTATGTAATGAAAAGATTTGGACGGGTGCTACGCAAATCCTATCACCTATATAAAGCTACTGTGCAAGTGTAGTCCATCATTCGCAAACAACACACCACACAGAAATGGACTCTCTCAAGGTAAAGTATGCTCACAACACGGAAGCATTACCGGGGTGCATGGGTATAGGAGGTCGGCCCCGGGCAGGGGCGTCTCTTTCTCTCTTCAACGTTATTTCTCTGGTAACTAATTACGCGCTTTAGGGAAAGCTGTTTTTCAGGTGCTGCAGCTCTTGGATTTTGTTTTTCCTATACATTAGCCTGTCTAAAACAATTCCCAAACAAGCTAATTTGTTTTATTTACGACGCCTCATGTTTGTGATGAAAATCTTGCATGTCAGACCATCTTTAATTCCATACACCATACTTATGTGAGGTTTCTTCTACCTATAACATCATTCTCTGGTTCATTTTCTTATTAACATTTCTTCTGAGTTTAGACAACGAAATTAAGAAATATTATAACCAGGGTCTAGGTTTTTAAGTTTAGCGACTACTTAAATGTTATAACCTTAGCAGAGTATATAGCAAGGGTGCATCCTTTAGGAGGTTACCGTTTTGTTACCCCTAAAATTTTCTATAACCATTGCGCAATGTATTTTTATGCGTAAAAACAATGACTATTATCTGTAGGGGACTTGGTTTGCAGTTGCGGTGCAAACCAATGTGGAAGTGAGAGGAAGCAGTAAGAGCCTTTAAACTACTTGAAACGTCACATCTCGTCACGTGCGTTTCCAGGAAAGTTTGCCTTGAGTTTTACAAAGACTGGTTGTTATTGCTATAGTATGTTGAATAAAATAATTATAGTGGCAACACTTCATACATATCAAGCATTGGAAAACGTGTAGTTATTAAATATCAAACAATATGACACTTGAAGTAACAATGCTGTCATGCACACCATCTTCAGTAGCGATAATCATTTGTTTAATTAGTGGCCAGCTGTTTCTGAATGGCAGGCATGTGCAGCTTCGTATGAATTTGTGAAGAAGTTATTTTTTTGTGTTAAATGAATGTAAAAAAATAGAACCATAATCAAAGCTTACTTTCTAAAACTTTCTCTTTGCGATCATTGGAAGAGAAATTTTAAATTAAAAAAACTGAGTAGACCAACTCCAAGTATTAAATTGAATAAAATTTCAGTCTTTAATTAAATATTATCGACAAGTTTGATCCAGGAGAATTTTTTCTTTATTCAATAGGACTATTACTGGACTGTTTTTATTACATTCTCTCTCTTGAGTATTAAATCTAGCTATTGAAATTCCAGAAAATTGCGACCTAAGTTCAGGAGTAGCGGTAGTAAATTTGTGTACCCCGGGTTTATGCTGCTGCAAGCCACTGCTGCTATAAAGACTCCCGATGGGATAGATTCGCGGTTGTCGGACAGGGCACGGTAGCTCTGTTTGAAGAGTATCGGTACGGTACTTCCGGATGTGACCTCGACTTTTTCCTATCTAGCTCTGATTGCAAACACACTGCTTGTATGTACAATATTGAACATGTTTGTTGACAAACAAGGATTAAAAATCTGAAAAAGGCATGTTCCAAGCAAGCTATGTATTACACTACTGCGGTTTTTCACCCTTACGTGAATTAACGTAAACAGAGAAAAGTTAAGAAAGTATCTTAAGAAAAACTGTATTAGTTGTAAAAATATGACATCTTTTATGAACCTAACTTTACTTAATACTATTAATATCTTCTCCCAGCCTAACCACGGTACTATGTTCATCCACGCCATTAACGCGTTGCATTTCAGGGTCAACCTTATACTTAAATGTTATATTTTCTTGGGCTTCACTACATTTTTTAAATGACAGCTGCTTCTTTAGGACCAATTCTGCAGCTCATGCAACAATCTTTTGTCTGTAGCTTCTCACTCTTTCTTTCATCTTATAGGAAACCAACCGTTATAAAAAGCGATCTCCAAAACATCCCAATATTTTCTAGCCCACTTTAGTCGTTACTTCTTCATTTGCACTGTCATTAGATTTTCGTTTCGCTTCTGAAAGCCTACATCACTCTAATAAGCCGTGTACTTTAATAATAGTTTCATCCAGCTCCTTCTCAAAGTCCAAACTGTTTTTACTGAGGTTCCTCTCGCGTTTCTTGATCATAGAGGCATCGACTTTAGTCCTTGTGGCTCTTTTTCTTACCCTGTTGGAATTAACTGACATAGTTTCAATTTTCATGTTAATTATTTCATTGACTGCATCAACACCAAACCCCATTTTTGTAGGATTTCTCTTGTATAAATAAAATGTTACAATAGCCTATTAACCTGTTTTATAATTCATCAATCACACTTTGTTCACTGAATAATGATAAATGCAAATACACAATTTTATAGACTATCATCAAATTAATCGTTTTCAATGCACGGTATGACTTGCTTGTTCATTTTATCTATTTTTGCAATTAACATGAACATTTTGGAAACCAATGCATGCACAGGAATGTCTTTCATTGTCAAAACTTTCATAGTAAACTGTACAGATTAAACAATGGACATTTTAGCTTGAGTTTTTCTTTTTAGGCATCCAAAAACTTAAGGATATGCATCTTTTACTACTTTTGTTACGAACGGATCAATTTCTGACATGCTTCACTATTGATAGCGAGATTCAATGTAGGTTAAAATTAGTTCTATACTTCATGTCTCACTCCATTTGACACGGAAAATGGTCCCATACTTTTAGTCCTTTGATTCGAGAGTCAGAAATAGCGCTTCTTTTGCTGTCTTAGAGCTGTACTTTTGCTGTGGAGTAAAGCAGTTCATGTCCCACATAACCTTGTGATTAAATTAATTGGTGTGTTTGATGAAGTATTTTTTCTCCGTTTTTATTTTCTAGTGTACGTGTTCAAAGAGGGCTTATCTATCATATATTGTTTTAGCCTATCTTAAGTGCCATATCTTTATCCCCTTAAGAGCTAAAAATAGAAGTTAATTATTAATTAATATTACGGAGTTATTTATGAAATGAAAATATTTAAAACATGGAAATCATGGCTACCAGAAGGACATTTCCTCCTATTTTTACTGATGAACTCTCTTAAAGAAATTGATTGCTAGGAACGCTTTTAAGTAACAATACTTAAATAAATTAAATTAAGTGTTAAACAAAAAAAAACTGCATAAAACATTTTAGATTTTATTTTATAACCTTTTAATGTTTTCATCACGTGACAAAAATAAACAAGTAATCACCAAAACATATATATAAATCAGCCTGGAAAAGCTAAAATGTCCTCATTTTCAGTTTGGTATAGACAGGTTAAAAAATGAAAGGAAAGTTTATTGTCATGTAACGAAGGAGACAGAGCTTGGTCTAGGGTTCGAAATCCGCCACGACCATTCTCTCTGACTGAAGCTGTTTCTAGCGTTTCCTCGGTTATATTCATTGTTAGGCCTGAAACGCTTTCTTCCCAAAATGTCTTTTGTAATTTAGTAACTCATTTCGTGTACTATCAGTGTCCACTGTCTGCGATGTGTAAACACGGGTGTAAACAACTTGAACAGGTTGTACTATTAATGAGCATAAAGAGAACAAAGCTATCTACAGTTAGACTCAGGTCAAGTAGATATAACTCTACCTTCCTTCTCACTTATCACTAGCTTGACGTAAACCTAGCTCGGTAGATCGTGTATTGTTCGCAGGCGGTTCTAAATAAGGATAATTCCTGCCTTGGTCTTGGGTAAATTGCCTTGATGGTGTGCATCCTGTTAGCTTACAACATTTGGTCATATGCAATAATAGGCAATCTAAAGTTAGTATTACAGCGCAAGCTCAAAAGAGGAGGATGCTATTAAAAAAATCATAATTGTAAACTTAGGGGTTGGGAAGAGTTCAGTGTACAGTTGAAACATCCCTAAGTACATTCTGTAACCTTGCCAGCTCACATCACTCCCTCCTAAATATTGAAATTAAATCAAATCGTTTCCTAAACACCAAATAATCAAACGTGATTGAAATACCTTAACGAAATAATACATATATAGTAGATTTAGATAGTATATTACTATTGTTTTTCCTCAGGCTCTTGTTGTCATCGCCCTGTTGGTGATTCCCAACTTAGCATCTCCTGTTTATGAAGAGCACAAGGAAGTAGAAGTTGAACATTATGTAAGTATTAAAACAAAGTAGAAATAAACTCACTAAGACTTCAATACTCATACGTACGCAACACATATTACTATTATATTTTACGTTACACTATAAATGCCTAAACATTCACTACACTACACAAATGTAACAATTTATTTAACTGTACTGCATATTTTTAAAAAAGCACTTCTTTTCTCAAAAGATTGACCAAAGTGACTACCAATTTCCAAACATAATAACTAGAAGTGAATTTTTACAAATTTTATACAAATAATTTATTTTGATTGATGTACATTACAGTTATAACATACATTCTTGCACTTCTATTTAAAAATGATTTATAATATGCTCGATATACAAGATGTATTCGCAAGGTATACACGACAATAACAAAATTAACTTCCTTAGTATGACATTTTAATATCGTTTATTCCGTTTGGAATCCATCACTATCATCCATAGCTGGAATCGCGTCCTTTCCAATGAAGAAAGGTCAGAAGAAATGGGGAGTCAAAAATGGGCTCTATGGAGTCTTTGATGCAATAAATTCTGTATAGTGCTCTCTGACTGGCTACCAACTGAGATTTAAAAAAAAAACGCGTATAAGTTTCTTGATTTCATTCAAAATTACTAAATACTTTTCATAAAGTTCTTCTACAAACTGTATTACAATAATAAAGTTTTGTCTCTAAGATGACAAAGTTTAATCGCTAAATGCCTTCTACGCAACCTAGGAGCCCAGATTCGATACCTAGCAAATTGTGCATGTTTTTTTCACTGGTTTTCCCTTACACGAAACGGTATTTGATAACTATACATATGAAATATTCCGGATCCCTGTCTTCAATAAATAGTTTTTTTTTTCAATGTTGTGGGGACCTGAACCAGTGGTACAAAATTTCGTTTATACAATATTAAAATAATTTTTGGACAGTTCATACAAACAGATGTTTCTTATAATACAAGGCACTCTAACAAGAAACTGCATTTTAGCATATTTAACTGTTTAAAGTCGAATATGATTACTGTTAACGTATTTAAGCGGATAGAAATATTATATTTACAATATATTATATTCCTCTTGTCAGTTTCGAAGTCGCTAGTTAAATTACTAGTTAGTACCCGTCATTCCGTCCCGGTAATGGGCGCCTCACGTCAGGAAGGTTTCAAGGAAAATTTCAAGTACGTCTATTTTCCGACAGATGGCAGAGGGAAAGGCGGTATGCTCATCGTATCCAACTCCATCTTACAGGGAATTGAGGTATTTCTTGGGTATGAAACGGCCGATAATTTTTTACAGGGCATTCTTTTCTTCAAGCATGGAGTTCTTTAACGTGCCGTATATCTACGACACGGAACCAACCGTTTATAGTCCCTCTCACGGAGAACTTGCGCTTCAGAATTCACGCCCTGAAAAAAATCTATCGAACCACGCCAGGCTAGAAGAAAATCATTGCGCATGCCCAAATGCATAAGGTTAGCTTCTTTCAGTGTACAAAGTAAAAATTCTGAACAGCAATTTTACATTATATATATATATATATATATATATATATATATAATTTAATAATATAAATTAATGTGCAATATTACTCCGCTGTAATACATTTTAAACCTCTAATTTCCACTCGTTATATTAGTGACATGATCCAGAAAACTAGGCAATGTTTTTTCATGCCCCTCCTATGTGATCTATCTATTCCTTCGAAACAAGGAACGTTTCTGAATGCATGGAATAATATTAATTTATAATTACTTATTTATGTAAAATGTTAAAGGCTGTCTACAGGTAAAGTAAGATGCAAGTGTTAAGAGTGATTTTGTTTTCATGTATTATTTATATCAACTGTCAGTATCTAATCCAGTGCGCAGCAAGTAACACATTTGGGACTGTGATGCAGCTGTGTACATATTTCATATGCTGAATTTTAGCTAAAATATCCACTTTTTCGCTAACAACTCTGTTAATTAAAAAAAAAATCTGTCACAAAAGCATTATGGAACAGATGACAGGAATTTGAAACAAACTATGGGAGCATGAAACAAAACATGCAATATTAGTGTATTTCTTGCCAGGGAAGCTTTCTAATTATTCACTCTATCGTAGGCACACCCCAAATACGAGTTCAAGTATGGCGTGAAGGACCCACACACCGGCGACATCAAGGAACAGTCTGAGAAGCGTGACGGCGACAGGGTAGAAGGCTACTACACCTTGGTTGAACCTGACGGCACTACCCGCACTGTCCACTACTCTTCAGACAAACACACAGGATTCCATGCTCAGGTTCAGAAATCTGGTCACGCCGTTCATCCAGCTCAAACACACAAGAAAGTTGTGGTCTCCCACCAGCCCATACACGTAGCTCCTGTGTACCACCAGGCTGTGCACGCGGCCCCTTCATACTCTCATCAAGCTCTCCACTCATCATCCCATCAGTCTCTTCAGTCGTCCCACCAGAACCTCCACTCAGCACCTTCATACTCCCACCAGGGACAATACTTTGCCCAGCATAACCTGCAGTCTCGCCCAAGCTACCACCAACAGATTCATCATGCCGCTCCTTCTCACGGTCACCAAGACCTGATATCATCCGCCTCGTACTCTCACCAGCCTCAGCACTCCGCCCCGTCACATTCCAGACAGTCCCAGCACGGCGGCGCTACCAGCTACAGCAACTTTGCCATCTTCACTGACGGAAATCACAAGCACTAAATCGACTTCACCTGATTGTTTATCATCGATGTACTCTCATTATGCATTTGATATAGTTTGCGAGTTGTAGTCCTCATTGCGTCATTATGTTATGTACTTTCTAACATTCTCAGGCAACTTTTTTTAACATTGTAAGGAAGTTTTTACACGTTGTGTTGTATTTTGTATCTTTGTTATTTTGCAAATATAAAAGTTAAATGTAAAACTTGTTTTGCTAAGAAAACATACCCTTCTTACCCGTTTCTTTCCTTTCCTTGGCTCATTATCTTTTATGGAAGTCGTATTCACTGAACACGAAAGCTGATTCAAAAGGTTGGTTAAAAAAGTTAGGTTAGGTTAGGTTAGGTTAGGTGGGCAAATATTTTGTTTTTAAACATATTTTTAATTCTGTCTTACAAAAAAGCAGCCTTTGCCAAACTCTGCAAAACAGAAAATCGCAGTATCGATGGCAACTTCGTTTAAACTCAGCAAGGATAGTGCTACATTCTTCTACGAAAGAACAGAAGGCAGCTACCAAGATGTGGTGTCGTTTCGTTAATGGTACAGTGGTGGGAGAAAATGGTTGAGAGCACTCTTAAGTCAGGAAAGCGGAGTTCAGAGAGACGCGTCCCTCAGCTTTGCCGCGCTTCCTTTATCTTGTAATGATATTCGTCTGTTAAACCAAGTGGAATACAAACAGATAGCGTGTGCACTTTGTGTTTCAGCGATCTGCGTTTCATCCTCGATGCCATCTACCGCTTCTTTTTCTTCTTTCGATATATTTATCTCTTTTGTTTGTAGGACACCATTGCGGAGTCGGAGAAATATTTACTATGAACATACATAGAGTATATATGTACATTGAGGAGCTTCCTGAATGGCTGGTCACTCCTAGATGACATCACAAACAAAGAAGAATGCAGATAAACACAGAGTAATTATATTAGCTGCCAAACGTACAGCTTAAGTTCCTGATCGGATAATATTTCTGATTGTTTCAATACATGCTATAAAAGGTATAAGAATACCTGGAGTGTTTTGGAGAACTAGTGGGCAAATAAATGTTTTCAGTTATCTATTCAACCAAATAGTATAAAAGAAATTCAAAATGGTAAAGCTAAAATACAGAAAAAATTACTAAATTGAAGGTGAAATCGTGGCAGAAAATCAGTAATCTGGTATTTGTCATTGCTTAAAATGTACTGAGGAAAACATTCAGTGAAGTTAGTCGGACGCAGGGTTTGAGCCTACGATTTCCCGAAAACAAGCCCCAAGCGTTACCTCCTGAGTCAACATGCTCGATCTGATGCCTTCAATGTTATTATTTATATCTTCGAAACTTTTTACATGTGTTACCGGGAAATGCAATGGAATAGACATATATGGCACTAGATTAACGAACCCAAAATTTGCCAAAGGTGTGATTGTATGCGTCAAAATACCAAAGTAAAAACTCAGGAAGCTTCACCAACTCAACACTAAGCAAAGCAGCAGGCCTATTAATGAAAATAAGACAAACACACAGATAATCTCAAATAGAATGGAAACACCAATCACAACAGGAGGAGTAACTCTACCACATGTATAGTTAAGACAGTTTAATCTCCTTCAAGTACATGACGGAAAAAGAGATAAACAGAAGAATATATCTTGCATGGAAGACAATCTGGTCCCTTCATTTTATACTTTCATGTAGGAAAATAAACAGAAAGCTCAAATTCGAAGCATTAGACACGTGCATAACTCTAACGGGCGCCAAATGTGGTAGACTACAAACAGACAGATGAATGCACTTCAAATAAGTCAAGGAAAAATGGAATGCAGGATAACAGGAATAGAAAAACGGGATAAAATCTGCAACAAAGCACTAGCCCAAATAACATGAACAACAGGCATCGCAAAAACAGCCGCCAGACTGCAGTGGGAATGGGGAGGCCACATAGCGAGGATGCAGGACGACAGATGGACGTATAAGACCACCATGTGGGACACACGCCGAAAACGGTATGATAAAACGTTGGACAGGCCTGTTCTAGTATCTAGTATCTAGTATCTGGTCTTGTTGTTGAACTTTGTATTGCATTGGTGTTTTGGCAAACAGGTTAACATAGCTATAAAAAGGATACACTTGTCTCAGATGGTTAATGTAGTTCAAGTCGATGGAAGTTACAATAAAAACAAACGAATTTTGTGACGTTTGAGAGCTCTGCTGAACGTGAAATGGTCTCTGAACCCCTGTAGAATCTGAAACTTGTATTTAAAATCTTATTGAGCAAAAAGAACTAGGATTATAGAAATAAATAATATGAACTGATATCTTCTCCTTCATAGTCCTTCATAGCAAAGTTTCTTAGCTGTATTTGTGGCTTTTTATAGTAATTTTATAGCGCTGCTTAAGTCTAGCAGAGTAGTTTTCTCCAGTAGCATTACAAGTTATCTTTTGAGTTTGCAAGATATTTTGATACCGTGTATTGTGGACTATCATGAAAGTATTTAAGAAGGAATTGCATTTCTCATTGGTCTTGTATTTTTCTTATTTATTTCCAGAATTGTTCTGTTGGACATTGAAACATTCTACGCTTTCATTGTTAATGATGCTCTAGCTGCTTATACGGTAGGGTATTCTGCAATTGGGAATAAAATAATAATTTTCAGCAACTGTCCAACTTTATCTAAAAGTTCATTAATTAGGGGTTGGATTTCATGGTAATCCATTTAAACATATCTATGAAAACACTATCAATAGCTGTATTGGAATTGTTTTGGGTTGTAGTTGGAAAATTGACTGTATGGTAAAGATCGTATGTTCTTAGTATTGAATAAATTTGTTATTTTTTATTATTCTCTAACACGAAGTCTACATTTAAATTATCAGAAAGAATCAATTCAATTATTGGTTTAAAGAGGCCTTTTAAGACACCGTCTAAATTGTGTAGAAAAGTTACAAAATTTGCCGCAGGAGTTTGTTCCAGATCCATTATATTCCACGTTATTCCTAACAAAGATACTCACACCTCCTTTAGAGAGATTTTGTCTAAAGAAATAAGCTGTCCTATTATAGCCAAACTATTAAAAATGTAACATTTACGTTTATTCACATGATGTTCTGCAAGACATAAAACAGCTGGGTTTAAATTTTCAGATTTGTAACTAATTAATAGTTCATTGAATTTGTTCATTAGGCTTTGAATCTTTAGCTGATAACTGTTATACAGAGTGAGCGATCCTTCACGCAACCGGTTTCACGGCGTGCGGCCGGCCGGCGAGGCTGGCTGCTGTGTCGGCGGCGTGCTACTTGCGAAAGATTTCAACTCACACTGAAGCCTCGAGCAGCGGAGGGGAAATATGCTCCCCGCCTTCCCGTCTCCGCCAACATAGCGCTGCGGGCCAGTCAAGCACTACTCACCCTATACTATAAAATGCATATCAGACTTAGAAAGCGGGAGATCAACGTTAGACTACATTTTCACCTTAATTAAGATAACTGAGAATAAAAGATAATACAACCTTTGGTTACGGGAAGTTTTTTTTAATAAAGTTAGTAAAACAAAGCTATGGGTAATTTTGCCCAGGCAAGAAAAGATTATACAATCTGATGATAAAAAATACTGAATTTCCTGACCATTTTTTTTAAAGTAAATGATAATTAACTGACTTATAAATTATAGGTATTTACGGATTTTATTACCAATTTCCATCCCTGCTATTGTTGCAGTGTGAGTACGGATATTATCATCAAGAAGAAAGGTTCCTGTAATGAGCAGCTCCGGTAGCTTTGACATGATTGATGCTTCTAGAAATTTGGGAGAGTTTTGCATAATGAACGGCTTGAGCTGTTTTTCCAGAGGCAAGAACGTCAATCAAGAGATGCTTTGTCTTCGTTTGAATTACTCCTATATTCAGACAACGCTTTCGGCTAAAATTATGTAGTTACCTCCTAGCATCCTCAAATACGAGGTTGAGTCAAAAAGTAACCATGTTTTTAACTCATAAAATGTATTCACTGGGATTGAAAAAGTTTCTTTTCAACACGTTCAATGCAGATGTTTCAGATGTTCCAGCTTTTCACTAATAGCTGAATTTCACGAGACAAAACAAAATGTGACTATTCACTCTAACCACTCATGTACCGCATATTTCAACACATCGTCAATGCAGAACTTCTTGCCGCCTAGTGTCTATTTGAGTGTTCCAAAGGTGCCAGGTCCGGTGAATAAGCAGGATGTGGTATACACTGAAAATGAAGGTCTACAATTTTTGTGCCGTTGTATGAGCCGTGTGGGGTCCTGCATTATCATTCCGGCTGTAAACAAACCTCGACGTATCGACCTGACTTCAGTTTGCAAATGGTTCTCAAGCAAATCACAATATGGCTCGCAGCTAAAACTGTGTCCTTTGGACATGTAATGTTCCATGAGTCCCATGAGACCTTTAGAGTCCCAGAAGAGCGTCAGCATCACTTTATCAGCTGACATAGCTTTATGGAACTTTGTTTGGTTTTGGCAGTGATGAATGCCGCCACTCTTTGATGGCTCGCTTGATCTCATGGACCCAGCTTCATCACCAGTAACTATACGCTTTAGAAAACCATCTCCTTCTGCTTCATGGCGTCATAACAGTGTTTCACAAACATCCACAAGAGTTCTTTCAGTTCAGTGGTTGATTAGTACCCACCTTGCGGAGACTTTGCAGTATTACAGCGTGGATAACGTGGTGCGCAAAGGCATGACTGATCAATTCTACAGCTAACTCATCCTTGAGACGTATCACTCCCTCGACTGCAGCGTTAGTATCTGTTGTAATCGCAGTATGCGATAATCGATCAGAGCCAGCTGCATCGCTACAATTGTCGCTGCACTTTCAAACATTTTTGTGCCACTTACAGATCTGCTGAAAGGAATCTCGATATTACCTCTTCATTCTTCGATGAATATATGTTGGCTTCTCGCCCTCACTGCCCAAAAACGAATAATTGCTGGCTGCTCCTCGTCCATGAATGTTCACAAGGGGGCTGTCGTTTTGTCATGGTCGCTGATGTCAAGTTTCTCAAGATGCCGCGTGAGCTTTTCTCCTGCAGAAAGATAGATATTCGTTATTTATATGGGTATTGCAACATTATTCTGAATTTGATTGCTAAATTAAGGTTATTTTTTGACCTAGGTTTGTATGTAATTGGCAAATGTTGCTATTTTGTAGAGTGTGGCACAAATTTGACGGTAGCAGAACCTCAAAAATTCCAAAAAGACGATAAACGGGGTCTATAATGTAGTAGTATCAAGCTTGAAGGGATGTATTATTTAACCATTACGTGTTTAAAGGAAATTAATAACAATCTCGCCAGAGGAAATTGTTTTTTAAACTGCACTGCCCTACCTTAGCCTATGTCGCAAGACTTTGTTGTTGGGACAAGGAAAAAACACAGCTGTCTATAGAGGAACTCAGTCATTCATACAAACTAGACCAGACCGGCGGCAGTTCACTCTGAACCTAATGGTTGTTACTGTGACGTAATGTATTTGCCGTGCGCGATTACATCAATCATAACAGCCACTGGAGCAAAAAAGCTGTCATTATGACATTGACTTATGAGACAGTCTGCCAGAGTGCTGGGGTACATGTAAGCGGTTCCTTTGCAGTCGAGAACAGGTTGCAATGTTATGTAAAGCACGCACTCTTGTGGACAACTACACTTCAACATTGTATCTTAAAAAAAAAAAAGGTTTTTGAACAACTAGCATTAAATATATCTCGGAATGTATTATAATTAAATTAGGCAAGTAACAATTAACGCAGATGATATAACTGTTGTTGCTTGTATTTTATTGTTCTCGAAAGGGAGAAGAAAATTCTGAAATGTTTCATTCTCAAGGTCATGATTAGAGAGCGGGAAAAAGTTGTAGAAAATGCTAAAGAAATGCGAAATCCACTTTACTAATATATGAAAATAAATAAATATTTTAAAAATTTAGTTGTATACAATTTGATATTATAAAATGAAGTTTTCATTATTTTCATTTATATACATTAAAATGTTACAACATATTAATAAGAACTGTACATTTGAGTGCTTTCACAGTATTGCTGTTCTTGTACAAGTATTATTATTTGTTTTTTTTTATTTATGGACGCTCTTTAACATCTCAGGTCAACCCATTCAACTCAGGGCGTGAAACGGCCCACTAATTTTGCTCAGAGGCCTCTCTTTCAGGCTTGAGGTTCTTTATCGTGCCGTAAATGTATGACACGGGACCCACGGCTTTACTTCCCTTCCGAAGGAAGCCATACTTAGGATTTTTACGCCCGAAAAAAATCCATCGATCCTGGCCGGGTTCGAGCCCACGACCTTGGGTTTAGAAGGCGAGTATGGTTACCACTACACGACTAGGATCGACTTCTTGTACAAGAAACACACATGTAAGATTACGGTGGTATGCACAAAAAAAAATGCTGTGTATCAGAATTTTTAAGATAATGTAGCAAATGAAGAAATTAAAGTTACCTCTTCTTCTTCAAGTCTGGTTTTTCCCATAGCTCCCATGTGGACCTTCGGCTTACCGCGAGACCGCTGCGTCTCCTGCATCACGTGATATCATTGGTAGAGTGCAGGATTGCAGGAGGATATGTGATCAGCACACCGCATCCCGCCGGCTTACTACATTGAAGATCGCCTCTCATCAGGCAGCATCCCAATTGTTCTCATGTGGCTGGGTGAACCCCGTTTCAGACCTTCCTAACTCAGAAAAAAATCTAACGGAGGTACCGGAAATCCAACTCAGGCCCCCCGGCCAGAAGTCTGCAACGCTAACCACTAGACCAAGGAAAGCCATCTCTTATTTTTGAAAAATACTACAAATTAACCACGTGGTTAACCATGAACCCTGGGGCAAGAATTCGAGTCACCTCTAAGGTACAAAGCCATGTCAAGAGATAATGTAAGAGCTCTTCAGGGGGTATGGACTCACAAGGGAACTGTTTCGGTTACACCAGATCGATCTTAATGAAACTGATAGAATTTATCAATTAACTCATCTTGAGTTTAACTGTAATTTTCGTTTTGCCGTCAAATAGTGGCCGAATTCAAAGCAACTTTGTCACCAGTGGTGCTGTTCGGACACAAAACTTCGCACACACATATAGGACGCGCCATTCGTAAAAATATATGATATATTGCAATAGAGTATGGACTAAAGAGCATTATATTTATCGTTGGCCGAATCTCACACTACGAAACACTTCAACTTTCATTACAAACAGTATAAAAGAATTACAAGTCTAATTTTTTTAAACATTTTTGAAAATATTGACTGGCAGATAGAAAAGAGGAGAAAGGAAGGTAGAATTTTACACGAAGTGAGATAGCTCAGGTCTGAAAAGGTAGACAACTTGGAGGGGGGGGGAGATAATCTTTTCTTTTTTAATAATTTTTCCGTTTTTCCATTTTAATGTATTTATTTCTTTTATGTTTTTAGTACACACACACACACACACACACATATATATATATATATATATATATATATATATATAAGAAACTACCAGGGGAAAGAGTGGAGAGCGCCACTTGCAGCCGACAGGATTCAAAACAGCGCGCGTGCGGAATAGTTTTTACATAAAAGCTCTGTATTTTACCTTTCTGTCATATATACAAAGATTTGTCAATAAAACATTTAAAAAATCAGCTAATTATAAAAAGGTATATTAGTTAAATATAGTATTAACACTCTTTAAAAGTTACTGAAAATTGTTATATTCAAAATTTCCATAGGTAGTTTGTTAACAATCCTGCTTGTAAGACCTAGAGACGATTGGAAAATTTAACAGCATTATAAATGCAAATAATGTGTACATTGTTTCTTTTCCCAGTAAAATAATTGTTCACTTTTCTATTTTAAAATATTTTTAAAATTATTATTATAAAAATTACTGGATTATATAACAATATGCCAGTTAGGGTAAGCATATATTACATTCCCTAAAAAAAATTTCTCAATGAGTTCCTAGGTTTAACATGGGCTTTCTTTTGTATTATAAACATCCTCTGAACATCAGTAGCAGTGTATTGTACGAAAAAACAACTGCACTAAAGTAAAATAAATAATCATTAAGTTTTTAATGTCAAGGAAGCTTTTTTGACATTTATAGCAAAGCATGCATTATTTATTACATATAAATATATGACAAGCAGCCTATCTATGTTTAAACTTCTTTTTTTGTTCTACGTACTTTCATTGCAACAAGTGACAACAACACAAATAATTATAACTGTCTCATAGACCTTGCAGCCATACGTGCTAATGCCGTTTGTCTAACAACACAAGCTATTAACGTAAAAACAATTCACATTTGCCATTATTAGTTTGTATGTATTTATATAAATATATATATATAATAAATTTACTCTTGAGTAGTTTCTCTCTCTCTCTCTCTCTCACATATATTCCCTTAAGCCCCTTTTCTCTTCGGCTCACTTTTGTTTTCCATAGCAATTAGCCTTTTTTTCCTCCTCCTCCTTCCCGATTGTGTACATATCCCTAACGCATCAACATTTCTAGGCAAGCATTCAAACTTTTATTGAAATTCAGAAATTGTGGTAAAAACTCATTTTCATGCATGCTGCCAGAATATGCCTTCAGGAGTGGCTTTCTCCCCAATGCGGCAACTTCTTACCCCGAAAACAACAGTTATTTTACTTCATTTTCAAGCACCTAATCTGAACCATGCGAGATCACGAGTAAATATTAAAAGATGTGAAGAAATTCAATTACTTGGAGGTTATGTCAGATATCAACGGGAATGGGCCAAAACTTAGCTATCACAAAACGTAAGGGACATAGGGTAATTTGAAAAGTTCTCGGAATGAAATCCAAAATGACAACATAACTTTTTAAAAATCATTCTTTATTTTTCAACAGTCACCCTTGACATTAATCCTTTATGTTCAGCGATGTTCTAAAACCTTTGATGAAATCCGGTGGAGCGAAGTTGGGTGAGGCAGAAAATCGTACCCTTGCAACGACACAAGTGTGAGGGAAAGCACTTTCTTGATGCAAGATGACTTTTCTCGCGTAATTTTGTTTCAATAACCTCCAGGAAGCAGTACATCCTTGGCATCCCAGAGAACCGACGCCACAGAATTTCACACACTTGACCTTCTTTGCGGGTTGAGAACCGTGATTACTGCTGTTTAGTTTCTAGTGTGTAGCAATGCACCTCTGTTTCATCATTCGCCATAAAGTCGGCGAGATCTCTCTGAAAAAGGCCAAATTTTGCTGAGAGATTTGCACTTTAATCCTGAGTTAGCAGTCGCGGCACCCATTTGCCGATAATTTTTTCAACATAAAAATGTGAAATACGTCTTCCCCTGAAATGTCCAGAGCTTCAGCAATTTCGGACACCTTTGATCTGCAATCCTCCAGAATTATCTGGTGCACCTTATGGATCATTTCTGATGTGACGAATTTTTGTCGTCCGCTGCGTGGACCACTTGGAAACGATTGAAAATGATGGTGCAAGGTCCCCTAAAGTGATTGTTATATCTGAATAAATTTCCGTTACATTCGTGCTGTTCTTTACCAAGAACTTAATAGCAGCAGGATGTTCGATATTTGCCTTCTTTCCTCTATACAAAGGTCTGCGCTGCAACAAACAGCAATAGCTACTGCTGTTCTTGAGCAATCTTTGTATTAATGTGTAGATATTTCTATGGAGGATGGCGGATTTTGAAAACAAAACTACTTCCGAACATCTGCTGTATTCGGTGAGGCATTTAAAGTTATTTACAAATGACCCTGGTAAAAAGAAACATTCAGACTTTTGGTAAACATACCAGAAACACGCTGAGAATCATAGAGTGGTTTACAGGTCTGCTATTGGTCAATCTGATGGAAAACACAGAGGAATTGAATCAGGTACAAACCGATCTTGAAAGGGATACTATAGATAGAGCAGGGCCACAGCGAATTGCGGGAGGGATAATTAAATAGTTTTGTATCTATAACAAAAGTGTAAATAAGAACAATTTTATGTTGGTTAAAAATAATGTGGAAGATTAGATACTCTTTAAATTTTATTTAACATTGTTTATACCTCAAAATTATTATTAACAATAAATGTAAGAAGTTTTAATTTATCATACTACAATGTTTCAATGAAATCTATCAGTTCCAACCGAAACAGTTCGCTTTTAGATTGACAGGACATGGTAGCTCACGTGGAAGAGCATGCGCACGGTAAGTTGAAGATTTGTGATCCGTGACATCGATTTTTTCATATATGACTCTGATTCCGTGAATGTTTTGATGTCATTCCAATTTTATCTTTATAAAGATGCCTTTTTAATACTTGAATACATTCTGGTAGGATAAACTAGTTCGTCTACCTCCAATGCCATAATGTCCTTGCACCTAACGAAAATGAACTTCATGTTTAACTACAGAATGTGAAGACATCCTAACATTCGCTTGAAAATGAGCTGGTGAGAACACACTCGCCGGAGCATATGATGAAAGATGACGCCATACCGTTCCGCTCTCTTTTTCCCTCAGTGCACATGGATCAGCCGAGCGTTCACAACATCTTTATGTAATAATGATGTTTAATCCTGGTGTAAGTGCAGCACTTTGTTGAGCAACATTAAGCTGACAAGGAAACGACCACTTCCGAAACAGTTTTCACCTCAGCTTTCGCTACCACTTCCGGAATGACGCTTTAGGACGACGGATGACTGCGGCGCAATTATCGCCAGTAATACCAAGGTGCCTGTCTCCTTCGAGCGTTCCCGCTTTCTAGCCTTCTTTCTTTAGAAGTGACTAAATTATGGTTTAGGTTTCCGGAGAGATTAGCAAAGTTAAAAACATGCCTGACAGGAATCACAGCTGAGCTTCAATTGTTTTAGTTTAAACGCACTTATAGCTCACAAATTATCCTTTACAAGTACTAATATATTATAAAACAGCTGTTTCTGAAACAATATGACACAATATAATTTTAAATAGACTGGGGACACTTAAGAAAAGGTCCGGATATGTGCGAGATATTAATTATCATTTTAAACTTTAAATTACATCTTCTCAAAGCAACCGTCACCCCCAAACCACCAGCACCACTTTGCTAAGTTCCTTTTCATATAAATTGCAGTTTGAAAATCGTTTTCCTTGCTGTTGGTTCTTTACAAAAGAGAAGTAAAAGGGTGCTAGGTCAGGACTGTAAGGAAGATGAATTGTAAGACACTTTGCCATGGTGGAGCCTGATGGCTGTAAGTTTGGTTTTGAGGCCTTTTGGAAAACTTTCGGAAGATACTCTGTAGTAATTGTCCTTCGATCTTCTAGAAGAACTGTTGCCACATGACTGCGAATGGAGGAGAATGTCGCAATTTTCTTTCGCAAATGACTTTTTTTTTTTTTTTTTTTTTTTAACTTTGATTGGAGTGTAGGTCTGGGAAGACCTTAACTGTTGTTTTCAGATCATATTTCATCTCTGGTAACGATTTAAAAAACTCAGCGAGACACAGATTTTAGTCATAAGGATGGAGTTTACAATTTAACGAGAAAGTGCATGATCGCTAAAAATCAAAGTCATAGCTCCTACTCAAAGAACCAGACATTATTGACGACAACAAGGTTCAAAGAGTGGCCCTATAGTAGTCTCGGCTTTATTTAATGACGTCATATGACCAATTTTTCATTTCAGTTATTACAAAACTATGTTTTCAATAATTTGTGAATAATGGAGATTGGCATTCCATAGGTTGCATAAAAATTGTCGTTAGACATTAAATGCAGTGTCACTGCAAGATATTTAAATTTTTACCTGCTTACTATATCTTTATTTTATGCATCAAAATAATGAAGAATTCCAACAACTATATCTGGAATTTGAAATTTATTGAAAACAACTTCACAAAACAAGTAATATGATATTCACTGAAGTATACATATTTTATAAAAAAATCCATTAACTAAAAACACTTTTTTAACTGCTACTGTACCCCTTTTATACACTTATTTATAATAAATTTATTAAATCCATCATTCGACTACCTATTTGCATACTATTCGATCTACGTATAGTACAAAACAAGATCAAACTAAAATAATATTAATAGTATTTATCTCTTCTAAATGTTTTCTTTAAAAAATTACTAACTTATATGCTGATCCCAACATACACATACACACACAACTCCAGGTTATTAGTGCATTGGTGACCATCATATTTATTAATCTATCCCTACTAGTACGATTTATCTTACCTATTGTATTTATAAAGTTACGATTCCCTCCATCGCCCCTTTAATCATTTATCTCTATCTTTACCCAAATACTTTTCTAAAATTTTTACATTCTTTTCTCCTTTTAAGTTAAAGTCTTTCTCATTAACAATTCCTATGTAAAGCATTTCATTCTGGTTGTCATGTCTGTTCTCTCCATAGCTATTTGAGTATAATAAACAATTAAAATCCTTGTTAATTTCTGCACCATTGGACATTTTTCAAACCTCTGTCATATTTTAACCCTTTTAAATTCATAGCTCCATGCAAGCTCCCACCATGCTTGAGATATTTTCCATACCCCATACTGTTTTTTTCCCTAAAAAGTTAAAAAAAAAAAACTCTTTTCCTCTCATAATACCGAACATATTTTGTCTTTCAAAATCTTCGAGTCTTACGTTTATTTCTTTCTTCCTGTGTTTTGAATCACAAGTTTTCAGTACCTGTCTGTTGCAAAACTTCATGCACTTTCAGATACCATGTTCCTTTTCACTTACATTTCCCTTGGATACTGAAAAAGTTTTTAATACCATTCCCTTCCATTGTGGTGATTCCATATATGTGTTTTATTTCTTATATGGTTTTTACCTTGAGTGTTCACCTAGCTCTGCTTGCACTATACCATTTGGGTTATCGGTAGATTATGCTTCGTTGATATGTTACGCGTGAGGAATGGGGTATATCAGAGTTAGCACAGGAAAATAATTGTCAAGTATCTATCTGCCATCTTCTTCAGTACATCTTTAGTGCTATCAAGAAAAAATGAATGAATGAAAGTGTTTAACGCCTGTTTTTGCTACAGAGGCGCCACAGCCGATGGACACTGATGATACATGAGATGAAATGATATATTGGGAAAGGATTTTTTTTTAAAGAAGGGAACGTTCCAGGCCTACGTTTAAGGTACCTCTCTGCATTTGCCATTTATGAGGACTAAGGAAAACCTGAGAAAAAAAAAATCTCCACCAGGGAGGAGGTCCTGGCGGGATTCGAACCCCAGACTTCCTGCTCACGAGTCCGCGCCTTAACGACCTCGGCCACCCATGGCGGTCAGAGTGCTATCAGAGATCGGGTGCGGAAGTGAGAGTAAAATATTCATTCATATATTCTTTATTTATTAATTAAGAAATCCTTAAATATTCCTATAATATAAGAAACAAATTAATATTAATAAATTCTACCCAAGTATTTATGTACGGCAGTAACTAGCGGCAACGCTGGAGATTTACCAGATATCTCATGATAGTGTCTCAGTTACTGTTTAAATATAGCCCTAGACACTCGGAAATCGTTGGGATGGGGCGAGATTATTAACATACACGCCAATGTTAAGCACAGAAATATTTGATGTTTCACTGTTTTGCTAAGGCAAGAATTAACTTGAAGTTGTTTAGTGTTAGACATGTCATTTCATTATCAGTCGTCAATTAATGTTGGTATAGGCGCGAAAGCATGAACTGTGTAAACTGAGCGAATTCCTCAGCAAGTCGAATTTGTAAAGTTGTTGCACACAGCAGAGAAGAGACATATAGAGTATACAGAAATTGGGAGAAGCAGTGACTCATGTGTTCACTACCAGGAAATAATTATAGTGCCGTTGAGCCCTACTCTTAATGGTCTGATTTTCCTGATTTTCAGAGAGTATTTTTGTTAGTTTATTTAAATGGCATATATCGAGTTTCATGGCGAAAAAACAAATATTCGTGCACTAGAGCGATTTTTAAATTTTGGGTTTCAAGTAAACCGCCCGCCACTCCTAATAATCTGATATCGCTTATTTTAAAAAAAATGTCTTTTTGTTTTGTTTTGTTTTTTATTTGGATGACATACCGAGTTTTTTTTTTTTTAAAGAAAACAAAAATTGCATCCGCTAGAACAATTTTTATATTTTCGCTTTAGGTTAACCCCTACTCCTAATGACCCAATTTTGTTGAGCTTTGAAATAGATTAATGTTTTATTAATTAATTGATATTGGTCAGAGTTTCGTTGAGAAAAAAGAGAAATTGCGACTGCTAGAGCGTTAATACACACACACACACACACACACACACACACACACACACACACACACACACACACACACACACGTATATTCAGTAATTTTATAAGTATAGGGTTGATGGAAATTTGAAAAACTTTTTCAATAATATTTTCATGGGTACAATCCCAATAGCTACATTCCTTCGGAATTTGCTAAAAGAAACAAACATTTTAAATTTAACCATTAAAACAGAAAAATATATTTTCAGTTTAAATATTATTTTAAAAATAAGACAGCAATTGTTGTAAAAAGGCAACAATAGAGTTTTTAAAAGCAACTTTCTTTGTTATGAGGTAATACGTTTTTAACAGTTTCTCAAAATTGGGCAGCATTTGCTAGACATTAAGTAGAAAATAATAATAAAAAAACAAGTTTTATGAGTTCTAGAGAACGGAGGATTTGACCTTGAGCACAGCATTAAAACTTATAAAAAATGCAAGTGTATACATGGAAAGCAAGTAGAGCTTCAAAAAGTTATTCGTTTGTTTCAACTTTCACACCCGTTACAATGCCTCAAGCAGTAAATCAATCGGTTAACATGGAAACAGTCGAAAACATTCAAAGAAAGTTCTCGCGCGGCTGTGTGGAATCAGCCATGCATTGTTGTAACAACTTTCTCGTGCATCGTACTCTTCAACAACAAAGAATATTTTCTCCTACGAATGCAACATGTGTTTACTGGAATTAATTAGTTGCGCACGTCTGAATAATGTTAAAGCAAGGATCGCTGGATATGTAAACATTTGTGTGTGTGTCGTAAAGGACAGCAGCTGAAAACCATTTCAAGTATTTATAATATTTCTACTATTTCGACGTTAAAAAAAAACGTACAAAAATTTAAAAAATGAGGTACTTAAAATATGTAATAAAAATAACTAAACATTTATTTAAACGCAATGATAATTACATAGACAAAAAGTATTGTTGTTTTAAACTATTAGTTATCTGAAAATGTACATACTTCTTTCTTGTATAATAACAAAACTGAAATATTTAGTCTTATATGTTTTAATCAGCAATATTATTTATGAGCAAAATTACAAAAATACTTATACACATTTACTAAATAAATTACTACTCCCCTTAATATTTTTGTATTAACACTGTATTAATTGTGAAAGGAGAACCTATCGCTTATTGAGTCTTAACAAAGGATACAACCAAAAATTTCTAAACAATAATGTAAGTCGGTTTTCTAGTGGAAAGTACTATGATAAAAACACAAATTGTAGTGTTTAAGAAAGGAGCAACATTGAGTAAATATGAGAAATGCAAAAAAGGAAGTAATGAATACAAAGTAGTGAGAGATTGTATGTAGGAATGAAAATAGGCGGGAGAGGGAAATGGGAGAAACAAAAGAAATCAACTCTGACAAAGGAGAAAGTAGCAATGATGGCTGTAAGCAAATGCTTATTTAAAATGCCAGAGACGGAGATAAAATGGCTGGAAAGAGTGTACTACACAGTCATTGAGGTTCGAATGTTGTATGGTATTGAAGTATGGGGACTTGAAAACGGGTGGAAAGTGGTGCACCAAGTACATGGGATATTTTGTAAGGAATTTCTTGGGTTATCCTTAATAGTGGCTTGGGAGAGTATCAAGAACAGGATTGGTTATGGAGAAAGCCTTAAAATATTGATATAGAATCCTGCACCTCGATGAAGATAATTTGTTAACCGATTTTTAAAATACCAAGATATTAGTTTAGAAAGTACGGGTTGGATAAGTGAACTAGGAAATAACTTAGAAAATAATGGTATGGGAGATGTTTGGAATAAAAGGGAAATTAAAGAACAAAGGATTTTGAAGAAATATAAGAGGAAGATTTGAAGATAGTGAGATACAAAAATTATTTAGTCAGATAAGCAGGAAAAAGTCATGGCAATTTATGTTAAAATGAAAAATCATTGGGAAAGAGAGAGATATGTAGACGTCTCTAATAGAGAAGGAAGAGTGGGGATAGCATGGTTAAGAGCAGGAGTGAGGAGGCTAGAGTATTTTTTTTTTTTTTGAGTAGTGTTTAACGCCCGTTTTTACTACTGAGACACCACAGGCGGTGGATACTGATGATACATGATATGAAATGATAAATTGTGAAAGGATTTTTTTTAAGGAAGGAAGCGTTCCAGGCCTAAGTTTAGGGTACCTCCCTGGCATTTGCCAGTTATGAAGACTGAGGAAAACCTGAAAAAAAAAAAAAAACACCAGTCAGGGAGGACGGTCCTGGCGGGGTTCGAACCGCAGACCCCCCGCTCACGAGTCCGTGCCTTAACGACCGCGGCCACCCGTGGCGATGAGGCTAGAGTAACGAAATGGTGTCCGCAAAGCATTCAGTATGTCCATTATGTGGGGGAAGAGAGAATATACAACACATTCCATTTGAATGCACAGAAACAAAGATTTGCAGAAAAGAAAGTGTATGGTATAGATTGAATAGGAACACTCATATAAATAAAATTCTAGATATTAACTGTAAGAACGCTGCGCAATATTTAGAGAAAGTAAAAAATCGAAATGGACCGTTAAAAGAGGACAGAAATAATAATGTAAGAATCAAATACTATGCACTAACATGTAATTGTCAAGTTTAGTGGACTACCCAGCTTAATGGCCAGGGCCAAACACAATGGGCAGTTTAATATATGTATATATTCCAAAGCAATAAATTATTCTTTCATACTATGATGAATCACATCTGTCTTGTGTTCACGAACGAGCAGAACTAAAATATTTTCTTGCTGCGCTGAAACTGCACTGATTACAGCCACTAATGCAAACTGAGATCGCTAACTCACAAACAAACACTGCTTGTCCACAATGAAAACGAATCTACTATAGCGACCTGCTTACCCGACATAAACACTTTATGATGGTCTTCCTATGAGATTGAACACATTGTTACATTAAGCGTTTTCTTTGTGTTGCAAAATATTGTTTTTAACAGCTGCGTTAGAAAAAATAATTGATTATTATTTCCACCAATGAAAAACTCAACTATAGTAACATAAAAATGCAAAATAGGCAGAAATAGAACAGTACAAAACACGCAGCACGGTACAGAATCCCATTCCATAATGCTTGATAGTTCGCGAATATACGAGACTTTCTTTTCACTTAGATCTTTTCTGGCATCATCAATAAAAAAGAGTATTTGGACATAAATCTGGACTCCAGTAGTAACTAACAACATTTAGCCAAAGTTTGGGATAAGAATCTCACAATTTCTAGCTATCCTCTATCCACCCTTAGAGCAATTCCGATCATAACAATGTCACGTGACGTGACTAGCATGACTGTGTGCTGCCATGTACAACACAGCAGCAATGCACGAAAGAAAGTAGTTCCATGTTAGAAATCTAAATTTGAGAACAGATTTAACAAATAACATTTACTATACAAAAAAAAAAAAAAAAAACAATACTTGTGATTTTAATTTAATTACTGCTGACTTAATGAGGTTTAATTTCGAAGCAACACATAGATGAACTGCAACTCCCAAGATGCAGCTCGCCTATTATTCAGCGGTTGTTTAAACAAGGCAAGGCGCAAGCAATGAATGCTTCTATTTCTACGGAAACATATCATGTAAAGCATAAACCGGCAATCCTTTAACTAGTAACGAGAAAACGTGTTTTCAAAGTTAGCGTTAATTGCGGAAGGATACATTGTTTGTTGACATTAGGATTACTCTAAGAGTAAATAGATATTAGAATAAATTATTTAAAAAGACACCTCTGGTACAGGTACTGCAAAATTGTCGTTTTATATATTAATAAACCAATAAATATATTACTGTTGTGACGCTTGAAAAGCGACCCCATCCGCTGCATATAACATTCTGAGTCTGGAGCGACGGTACTTGAGCCTTGCTCACGTCTGTCCCATCTCTGGGAGAAGGAATGAGGTAAGGCAGAAACCGGGCGGCCAAGTGTTTTCAGATATAACACTTAGACGCCAATAGAGCCTCCTTCCCCCTCGGAAAGTCCGTTCCAGACGCAGGGAGAGAACTTTTCCCATCACACCGTGCCAGCATCACCTCGCCCCTTAAATTTCGACCTATAAAACAACTAATGGAATTAAATTAACTTATATGCAATGTAAGATTGGAAAAGTGTGGAATGTAAATGTTCACCCTCAACGATGATTCGCCTAAGTGACCACGGGAAATTACAAAAAGCCAAAGTTAAGGATAACTGCCCCAACTGGAATTAAACCCGATTTTTCCCGTTTGCGGGTTACCGCTTATGCCACCCCACTCTGTTTCTGGCTCTGAGAACCAAACTATTAATAACCCAGTCAATATCCAATAATCAGAAGAAAATTATAAAATATTTATATTAAAAACATAGTATCGTTTACATGTAGTAAAATAATTTGTAAGGTGTTATGTGAAGTTATTTTTACCAAAATCCTCTTTAATTGTTCACATTTAAGATTATTAAATTTGTTATTAAAAGAATCTCCAGAAAAAAAGAGCGATGGTTTATAAATTTTAATGCTCACACTTATCACAAATTGCGAATCACGTATTTTAAAATTATACCTTCAAAAATCAGAAATTTAGTAAATGAGTATCACTAAACGTATATTTAATGAATGAAACTAAGACAAATATTTTCTTAAGAGTATGAACCCTTTCTCCAGCTATCTTCTCAATTGTAAATGTAACTTGGACCACACTGGCTAAGAAACTTTGCTGTTTCGTATGTCAAAGGTATGACAGAAGGAGAGCAGGTGGTTTTTCTAAATGTTTAGGTAGGCCAGGTTCTAAAAGGAATCTAAAAATTTTGTTCAGATGTGCCTAAGGTTTTAGATTATATAGGAAGTGTGCACACATATAGAGACACCCTGTTTCATATACAAGTAATATTAATTTGTCTACACATATATGTCCATAAACCGAGCGTATTTTAAATATTGAGTGTGACTGTACGTATAATAAATGTGGACATGTCTATCTGACAGCTCCAGAAAGAGAAAGGTGTATCACTTTGTGTTACATTTTTCACCCCCTACCAAGTGCAGAGCCAATGTTATTACATAACTGGAAACACGTTAAGAACTGCTCGATATAATTGAACGCTTCACTAGGTCAACTACAAGACCTAGCTCGCTTTTGTTTTGTCCCCGGCTTCTGGCGAGGCGAGGACTAGAAGTGAAAAGTTGACCTGCCTTAAATTGCCTCTCCCATCACATTGATTAAGAGCTATCTCGTCTAACTGGACCGCACATATGGTTAGAGATCGATTTCCCATTAGACTCTTGTCAGCTGTTTAACCCCTTTCGGCATTTCACTGCTCTTCCTTCAAGCTAGTGATGAAGTGATTTCTTATAACAGAGCAAACTATCAATGAGGAAGTCTGCTACTTGGAATTCAAAATATCTTGTATGGGATGTGCACAGACAGATGTGTCTTAGGGTCTATTTGCTTGTTTGCAGCGTCGCAAAAACAAATGCATTGCCAGTTACGTTCTACAAACTTGTCCGCTTTTTGAGCATCCCAAAAGAGAACAGCTGTTGTGATGAATTTCGGATTTCGTGCAAAGGCCAGGCAGTTCTCGGGTACTCAACCATAATCTACAATGATAGCGAAATAAACTGGTGTACGTCTTGTTGAAACCACACAAACGACATGGCTTTGTTCTGTGTTTTACGAGCAACTAGAAAAGTCGCTTGATTCACCTTAAACCAAAAAGTTAATGTTTCAGTGCGAGGACTTTGATAAATATCGCATTTGATTTTCTCCTCAGAGAGTATGCAGACGCAACTAGCATTCTTCAGGGTTGAACAGCTGCACAGGAGTCCAAATGGTCGATGGTGAAGAAACTCCGTTCAGAAATGTCCTTCTAAGGTGACACCTTCCAGATCAACGGCAATGAACTGGATTGGTAGGGAAGCAGGAATAATTCCGATGCTTCTCTCATGCTCAAGGATTAGCTGTTGGTGCTTAGCCCCTAAACGGGCAGCTCCGAGAGGAAAGAGACCATGATCTAGAGGCACGAACATAGACGGGGTCCCTAACGCTATTTCCAGATAGAAAACTCAGACTCCCGCGGAGTTCTAGCTTCCATAGCATAAACCTTTCCATGCGCAAACCCTCATCACACCGCACACAGCATCAGTCCATCTATCTTGGAACTTACGACCTTATGACAGAACCAATGAAAAGAGGGTTGAAAGAGGAGAGCAAAAAGTTCACCTAAACTATCATGAGAAACCACGGGAAAATCCAAAGACAGAATGACCAGCTTCAAGGGGGTTAATTCTAAGACATCCTAATCAAAGTGCTTAAGTGTCTAAAACAGTTATTGAAAGTTAGTCAAATTGTCTGCCTGTATTTCATTGTTCATGAGTGCACACTACATTACAAACGCTCTTCAGTTGCAAAAACACGTCCATAAATAAATCAATCAATCAACAAAAATCAACAAAAAATCTCTGAAATCTGAATTTGGCAAGATATTGGATCAAAACTTGGGTGTTTTCGATAGCCTATCTGAATTAGCAAAGAAGTTGCACTTTGTAGAGGTCTTGATTCTCCTACACGTGTATCATCAACAGGCAATGAACTTTAACATTTTGTTGTGTACGAGGGTAGGTCCATAAGTTTCCGGTCTAACCATTTTCTAGGTATGATAAAGACAAAAACTATATTTCAATTTTCAATATAGTTACCCTTCATTGCAATACACTTATCACATCTTTGAATTAACATTTTAACCCTCCCTCTCAAATATTCTTCAAAATGGGCATAAACAGCATCCATTACTTCTTCGTCAACTTAAATTTCCTTCCTCGAAGGTCCTTCTTGAGTTATGAGAACAGAAATAGTCACTGGGAGTTAGATATGGATGGATGGTTGATCTCCTTGAAGCTTCCTGTGCAACAAAATCTATTTGCACAGGCACATTGTCGTGAAGAAAGCGCACACCACCACACAGCTTTCCTTGCCTTTTCTCTTTGATGGAAGCACGTATTCTGTGCAGTATGCCAGCATAATACTCCCCATTTAGTGCGGTGTTTCTCTGCTGAGTGACCTTGGCCTTTAGAGGCGATGCTTCGTCAGGTTTACGCCACTCCATTGATTCACTTTTGGACAAGGGATCATAGTAGAGAACCATAGTTTCAACTTCTGGAACAATGGTTTGCAGAACTTCTCTCTGCCTGACAAGAGATGACTCGTTGTTGCTTTTGGACTGAGGAAAGAAGTCTAGACACTAACCTTATAGACGTTTAAATGTTCATGAATAATTCGAATGACTGTTTATTTTAGAAACGCCAACCTTGCTGCTATTTCTGTAACTTTGAGCCGCCAGTGTTCCATAATTTATGCTTCCACAAGAGCGATGTTTTCAGGAGTGAGCGCCTCCAAGGGCCGACCTGCACGTTCTTCGTCTTCAATGCTTTATGGACCCATCCCATTCTTTTACGGTAGAATATGAAGGGGATGCTTCCCCATATACACCGTCCAATCTCTGTTTAATTTCATTTGGAGTAAGTCCTTTTGTGAAGAACTTAATAACAACTCGATACTCCAATTTGAACATGTCACAATATTCTACACAAAGCCTTCTTATATATATGAACAAGCGAACACAGCGGAGAATATGTTACGGTTGCAATTATTTACTTAACAAATAAGGTATGGCACCAGATAAGGCTTTTGTGAAGGCGATAATTCTTATCGATAAGGCCGGAAACTTATGGACCTACCCCCGTATAATGTTTTACTTCTCTGACATCTCAATCTATACATGTTAATTACCAGCGTTTTATATACTTTTATTGATGTAATATTATTGTTATGATTATTATATAAGAATTCACTATAATAAAAACCCTCCTATGAAAATGTTTTTATTTACTTATTTGTTATATGTTTAATTTTTGTAACCCACTAATGAACAACTTTAAAAAATATTGGGATGCAAATTTATGATTTTAAAGTTAGAGTTAAATGTTATGGTACTGCAATAGCGAGAGCTCTTTAAGGGAATTCGCGATCAAGGGAAGTTTCGGAACCAATGAAATAGATATTTGCTATGATCTTTTCTTTTACTTTCTTTATCCAACCTAGAAAGTTTTCCCACCTGTGTAATTACTTGCTTACGGAACCTCAAGAAAGTCCCGTTTGACTCCAACTCTTCACTTGGCTCGATGCCCGAGAAAATTTGGAGTCATCAAGTCGCCAGGAGGGCTTCAGCTCTAATTTCAAATACTTTTTTTTTAAGTTGCCCGTATTCCGAAAATGATTATATAGTTCGTACATTCTGGTTTATTTGATGACAACTTGGAACTTCAATATAGAATTATATTTGTTTAATATTAAACAATTTGACTATATTACTTCATATGAGTTATTGAAATATTGTTGTGTAATAGAAAACTCCGATGAATTATCAGTTCATAACACTTTTAGCAATTACTGAATCTTCCCATGTAGAAGTCGCCTGGTATTTGGAGTGATCTTGCTGGTTACGCCCTTATGAGCACGCCTCTGTCGACCGTGGGAATGTTTAAACTCCCATGGTTTACGCAGTAGATAATTATTGTTACAGGACCAGATTAGGTTAGGTTCTTACGTGATATAATTGACACAACTATCTTGGCAACAACCAACATTTACCCATTTTTCATTAACTCAATAAAGCAAAGAAGATTAAATATTATTAGTAGGTAAATGAAATGTTAGATTGAATTCTTACTTATGATGAATCTCCAAAATGATCCATTGCGTTAAAAAGCAATAAAAGACGAATTGGATGGCACACAAAGGCGAAACTACCCAGGTTCATAATTAATATTTCAAAGAAAATGTGAGGGGTTTACCATTTTAAACAACAGCAGAGTGAACATCTTTATCTGAATTTCAAAACACTCTTGCAATTTTCAGAAAACAATTAGCAATGGTCTTAAATGTATTTTAAAATATTCATTTAAAGTTAAATGTCACCATTATTATTCACATAATAAATACAAACAATTAGATGAATACAGTTTATTTAATGTCATACCATATGTAAATCTTAATTTCTAATTGTAATATGCCCATAAACATGATTCATTTGTAATAGATGTGAATAACACGAGCGATAGGGCCAAGGTCGCGGGTTCAACCCCGGGAAAGATGGATACATATTTTTAGGGAGTAAAAATCCTAAGTATCACCTCTTCTTCTAAAGTTTTTGGTCCCCTGTCGTAGATTTACGGCCTTTAAAGGTGCATCAAGTCTGAAAGAAGAGGCCTCTGAGCAAAAATTATCGGCAGTTTCACGCCCTGAATTGAATAGCACACTAAATAATAATAATAATAATAATAATAATAATAATAATAATAATAAGACATAAGATCATAGGAGCAATCTTTAAAAACCTTGTAAAATTTTTTTTTATTATAATCAAAAAATGCCTAAATTATTCCTTTTTGTTAGACATTTTGCCAACAGTCAGATTTATTAATTGTTAAACAAATACATGTTATAGATCATTTCAAATTAATAGGTATTAAAAGCTAAAAGACTAAAATAATAGACTTTCACTATTAGCTTTATTAAATGTTTAAAATTATAAATTTGGCTTCTGATTAATGGTTTACATATGAAACATAATGAGGAACTACAAGGAAAATTGGGTCATAATTGCCTACCATTGACTTGAATAATGATTTTTATAACAAGGTCTTTCAAACTCACCATATATAAATTAATAATAATTAATGATAATATCTCATAAGAAACCTAAAATATATTAATATGGTAGTAATGACCTTTTAATAAAAATTGATTGACAATAATCAGTAGGTTCAAAAAAATCATAATCAGTACAACATTTTTAAAAAGTAAATCTCAATACTAGGAGAAACACTTTTTTGTAAATTATTGGGGGGGGGGGGGAAGTAATATAGTATGAAAATGTTATTTATAGACCTGTCTTCAAGTGTTTCAAAAGTGCCTTATATGTCTTTTTTTCTGTCACAATCAACGGGAACATTCTATGTCAATTTAGTATCTAAATTCGGATGGGCACGTCGAAATAAATCAGAGTTATGCTATGCCCGTAAAGTTAAGCATGGAGAACTACAGTGCATTAAGTTGTGCTGTCCGCCACTTAGAAATGAACCATGCGGGTTGCAAATCTCCAGTTGAGCTCGGCGTTGCCCACTCCTAATCTGAATAAATGGCTAATAATTTCACAAAATTTTCATCCACGTAAACATCTCTTTTAAGGGCAAAATCTTTATTCTCGGTTGTATCAGTAAAATTAAACGTGTGTTAGTATTATACCAGCTAACTGCCTCGGGTACTAACTCTTGGGCATAAAAATATTAAAAATACATGTTACAGAAATTTACACTTCTATTCCTACCGCCACGGATGGCCGAGGTCGTTAAGGCATGGATTTGTAAGCGGGAGGTTTGAGGTTCGATTCTCGCCCTGACTGACGATTTTTTCCAGGTTTTCCTCAGCTCTCATAAATGACAAATGCTGGGGAGATACTCTAAATTTAGGTCTGGAACGCTTCCCTCCTTTAAAAAGGAAATCCTTCCCAGTTTATCATTTCACTTCATGTACGATCAATGTACATCTCCTGTGATGCCTCAGTAGTTAAAAAGGGCGTTAAACATTATTAAAAAAATATAACTGCTTTTCCTTTCCGGCCACGCCATAATTCGCTTGGAGAAGCTCATATAAGTCACACTGCAGAGTGATATCCAAAACTGAATAAAGAGCAAAAATTAAAAGATTAAAAGTTTAACTAAAGAAGGACTTTCACCCAATGATATTACACAACGCCTTGATAGTGTGCATGGGGAAGTCCCCACTACATATTCCATTGTGAAGGATTGGTCAAAAGTATTTCGTTTGAGCAGAGAGAGCACTGGAGATGACCTAAATGTGATTAGACTGGTGAATATATTGACACAAGAAAACATTTCCCTTGTCGAGGAGGTAATTCTGAGTAATGGCATCTGAAGACAAAAGAAACAGCTCCAAAGTTGGGGTTTTCTAAAACTATGCGCCATATTCTTCATCAACATTTTCATGTGCATAAGGTCAGTGCAAGGTGAGTTCCCCGAACTCTTTCAGCAGTTCAAATGCATCTGCGCGTGGAATGTTGTCGGAAGTTTTTTAACATTTGTCGTGGGTAACTAGAGGGAAGTGTAAACTGGAATCTATCGTAATAGAAAGCAAAACTTTGGTCCCCTAAAAAGAGAATCAGTGAAGAGGGGAAGAACGTAAATAAATTCCCTAGAAAGACTGTTTACGAAGATCATGGGGGTAATTTTTCGGGACTGAGCGTGAAATGCTGAGTCGAGGAGTTCGCCTGTGTACAACAATGCACTTCTGTTAGCACATGTGGCTTCCAGAGCTGTATTATCCACCGTACAACCCACACTTTGCCCCCAGAGACTATTATCTGTATTCAAAACTGAAATCTGACCCAGGGCAATATTCACGAATGATAATGAATTTCAGGATGCTGTTTTTCAGCATTTTGCACACTAAGCCTGGGGCTATGTTTTAAAGAGACTGAAATATTAACCCATAGATGTGAGAAATGCATTGAAATAAATGGAAATTACGCTGAACAATAATACCAATATTTTTATTCTTTCCTCTACCTAACACTGTCAGTCCGAGAACTTAAGGATCACATCTAGTAAAGATGATGCTTTAAGTACACCAAAACTATTGACATTTTATTTATAATATACATACCATTAACATGAACTTTATGTTGTCTATTATTACCGAACATGGTTTTAACAAATTTATTATCAATTCCAGAAATAGCATAATATTTCAATTTATTCCATAAAGCAGCACTGTCAACAATTAAAAGCCAAAATATGAGCTAATCTTTACACTTTCATTTTTAAAATGTTAAATAAAAGTAAAAATTATGACTGCATCTTGTGAGAATATACACAGAGCCTATACCAAACTTATACTACGTTCTTTATACCATTTTTTTTTGTTCTAGAGACAAAATATGAAAAAGAAGACACAAATGACAAAACTCTTTCTGCACATTGAAATATGACCATATCCAAAATCCCAGTCCTTGTCTATTCTTTCTTAATTTATCAAGGACAAAATGCTGGTGATAGATAATATTCTCTCTTTAGAACTACCCTCAACTAAGACCTCAACAGCACATATTATTATAAAAGTCCAGAAGGCATTAAAACATCAATTATAAAAAGTACTCAGAATGGGTCCTACATGATCCACTCTTATTTATAACTACAAAATGATTTTCCACTACCCTTTGCTGATGATGCAAGTAATGTAGTTGAAAATCTAAAATTAACCGTTTATCAGATTTCAATGTAAATTTGTACATATAATTCGTTTTATTATAAGCTGGAAATACCACTTTTATTGAATTTTACCAACCATGTTTTCCAATTAGTTCATTAAAAATAGAAGCATCCTGAAAAAAGGATATTACGCATTCTTTCACTCATGGCATAATGCTTTGGGGAAATGTTGCATGTCTAAAAGAAGATTTATTTTGCAGAAAACAGTGATAAGAATAATGCAGAAGTAAAA